>JAPYZS010000235.1:0-410411 GCA_030522925.1 Trissolcus japonicus | reverse complement strand
AAATAACAGATCGCAACGCGGGAAATCATCGAAAAGGTAGGTCCCACGATCTGCAACGGGGGATCGCCGACTGGTGAGCGTCAACAAAATGTTTAATTTCAGTGAAGTGTACAGTGAAAATCTAGTGTAAAATATAAGGTGTCATGACATTAATAATTATCTAAGTAAGTATAAATATTTTCGTTTCAATTTGTAAGTATTTAAATTAATGGTTTTTTTATCATGATTAAATTTCACTTAACCTATACATGCATTTATTTCTATTGTGTTTCTTATGTTCATAATTTTAATAAAGATATTCTAATTCTTTTTTCAGGTTATCAATTTTATTATAGAAATTGACTTCGATAGTTTTCAGTCATCCAACCATTTTTATTCTGGGAAGGCAAACGACGTAAGAAAAAATTTGGTTTTTTTATTCTCTCTTCTAACAATCTATTATTGTTTATATAGTTTTATGAATTGTGCAATTTTTGTTTTCTAGGATGTTTCCCTCCACGACGTGATGGGTTCTCAAACCTTTTATACGGTAACTATACGTTTGGTAAGTCTTTTTATATCCTTCATCGATAACCTGAAACAAACAAAGACCTAACGTTGCTCGTGTCGGTCACTACTGCAGCGACAATCGTCGTTTTCTAATTTTACCAATTTACAATGTTTATCTTGGTACAATACAATGATTACTGTTTTGTTTTGAACAAGAGAATATCCTATTTTCATAAAGCCGTTCACTATTGAAAGGAGTTGACTTTCTATCAAGGCAGTCTTTAAACTGCCTGGTTGAAATTCGTCAATCGGTCTTATTCAATAATAATGACTGAAGAGAAACATATAGCAGAAAAGAGGTCTGTACAAACAGAATCGCACAACACTGTTTCTGACACAAATAAACCTCGTGATAACAAGAAGGAAAAATGCCGGCCTATGACCAAGGTAAGTATTTTTCTCCAGTCTAAAATATTTTATAAATTAACTCCTTCCTGCGATTATCTTTATTTTATAGGTTATGTTTTGGATTCGAAATTGTTGTTAAATCATAACGTTTTTGTATCATATCAAATTCTTCAATAATATCTCAAGATACAAACAATTTTTCATTTAAAAAATAATATTTGTTCATTATAAAATATTCTTAATTTTTTTCTACAATATTACATTTTTATTATTATTTTAGGTTGTTGTCCGACGATTACCGCCTATCATGACTCAAGAACAGTTTGTGGAACAAGTCTCGCCATTACCTGAACACGATTACCTCTATTTCGCCAAAGCCGACATGTCCCTCGGACAATATGCGTTTTCCCGAGCATACATCAACTTTGTCGAGCAGCAGGACATATTTTTGTTCCGCGAGAAATTCGACAATTACGTGTTTGTAGATGCAAAAGGAAACGAATATCCCGCAGTGGTGGAATTCGCTCCTTTTCAACGTCTCCCACGAAAGCGTGGCCGAAAAACTGTCGATCCGAAAAGTGGGTCCATCGAATCAGATCCTTACTATATCAGCTTTCTGGAAACTCTCAAAAATCAGGATTCTGAATCCGGTTCTAGTCAGCCCAAAACGGAATATTCTTACCAACCGTCGGATAGTAAGCTTTTTTTCATTTTTATTCAAATTAAACTTTCTATTAGACTTTTATTAAACATGAATGTTCTCATTTCAGATACACAAAAGAAAGTAACGACAACTCCTCTCTTGGACTTTTTGAAACAACGCAAACAAGAAAAGCAACGCATGAGAGAGGAGAAGCGTGAAGTGCGAAGACGTCGTAGGCTTAAGGATGAACCTACAATATCTCAAGTAATTATATTATTATACATCTTCAAGATTTTAAAATTATATCTGAATAAAAATGTTGATGAATTTGTTTCCATCCTCAGGTGTTAAAAAATCCAGACGCTGAGAAAGAGTCACGCGAAAACAAAGAAAAGGAGAAAATCATATTAAAGGAGAACAAAAATCGACCTAAGAAGGAGGAGAAATTCAAAGATAAAATCCGAGAAAAGGAGATCAAATTGCAGAAGACTGGTAAGGACCGAGACAAAGATGCCAAGCATCTTAAAAAACAGGAAGACAAAAAGATTCAAAGCAGGAAGGAAGATTCTAAGTGTGATGATAAAAATGAAAATAAGGAAGAGAAGCATGTCGATAGCAAAGATGATTTTCGAGAGAAAAAGTCAGAAGAGAAAAAAGGAAAGAGTTACGAGAAGATGCGACAAGAGAAGAAAAGATTGGCGGATGCTAAAAAGCAGAGCAACGAGGGAACTAGTGGGAATGCTAGCAAGCCAAAGGGAGATTCAGAAGTGGATGGCAAGGTATCGGTAAAGGAGGTTGCAAAATCAGAGAATAAAGAAAGCCACGCCGATGATGTGGCAAATTCTGAAAGGATAACAAATTCCCCAATTCGTGAGAGGAAACTGGTAGAAAAAAGTGTTGAGAAATTGAATCTGAATGGTATGTGAAGATGATGAATCAATGAAAAATATTGTTATCAACATTTTATTTTTTAATTGCTTTTATTTGAAACTGATATTTTTTCCTGTTATTTTCAGATGAAGTTTTATCAAAATTCTGCAAAGAAGATAGTTTATTGGATCACGACAAGTCAAGATCGAACGAGGACATCAACAAGAAAGATGATTGCACTGAATCTAACGCGGTGAAAGAGACGAAGATCGTTAAGAGGAGAAACTCGCTCGAGAGTGGCGGCGATTCGGCAACTTGTGACAGCAGTCATCTGAGGAGACACAAGTCATTGGACGGAGGTGATCAGGACAACTTGCAAAAGTCTGAGAATGACAAGGACAAGGACAAGAAGGATCCCCGATTGGAGAGGAGGATAAGGAACAAAGATCGACCTGCGATGGAGATCTACCGTCCGGGAATGGGCAGATTCAGTAAACAACGTTTGGAAAGGGAAAAATCAACGAATGACGATCGAGCTTCTTTATCCGAAAGTCCAACTCCTGGAAATGGCAACTCAAGTAATCAAAAAAACGGCAAGTCCGGTAACTCCGAGGTTCGCTCGATGACGTTCAAAAGAAGCTTTTCCCGAGAAAATTCGTAGCTAGCGAATTAACGTGAACATACAACTGAAGCTATATTTTAAGATGTTTGTCTGTTATGTAAAAAATACATATTATACAATCATACTGAAGCCGATGATTTTTGTGTCATTCAATTTTGAAGGTTCTTTTTAAATTTCCATTTTATCAGAATTGGAAGATGGTTATTTTAACCAGGAATTAATTTTATTAATGTTTATTTTGACCTTTTTGCACATTAGACCGAATAGTCAACTCAATTAAATTGTTTCCTAAGAAAAAATCCGTGGCGATGACATTCGATTGTTCACAGTACGACGGTTTTGTTTCAAAGAAGGTTGTTAAATTTCTATTCACAGAATCGGCCATTTGTCGAAGGTTTCCCGTAGTTCGGAATATAATGTCCCATATTTGCGGAGTCAACTCCGCCATCAAGGCCCACAAAGGATTGCTGTTTGTTGATTTAACTGGGTCCAGTATTTTTTCTTCCAAGTATTGCAATAGATTGTTTGTTTTTTGTTTGTTTCCCCAGGCTTGAGTCATTGGAGGCCACAGAAAATTGTACTCTTGAATGAAGAAGAAAAAAGTCATTATTTCATTTGCAACTAATTTGCATTCAATTAGTTTGAACAATTAAAAGTCAGAAAGGGAACAAATCAAACTTTACCATGAACCGTTCGTTTGTCTCCGTAACAAATGATAACCTGTTTTTTATTCTTCCAGATATCATTCAACGTCGGTCCCAAAATCCTGCCCGAATCGAAGGTTATTAGCGAGTTTCCAAATTCGCGTATCAGGATTGATACGAGCGTTCTGTGTCGACTAGGCTTGTCTTTGAACCCGACTGGAAATCTGAAAGTGTCATGAAAATATCATCAGTCATAAAACAGTTTGAAGAACATTTTTCATGGAAGTCTGCATACCTGTGAAAATCCAAAATTACAATCTCTCCAGGCGAGGCTTTTAGGAATTCTTTGACTTGATTTAGAACTTCCTTCAGTGGTCTGACTTTGATAATGTCGTGGTTTATCCAAAAGTGCTCGTCCCGATTATTATTGTTGTTATTAGTATTGTTTGTACTGTTTGAACTATTGAACAAAGTTTCGTTTGCCATCAGCGAATACCATCCTATGCGAAGATCAAGGTATCGTACACCGTGGACCAATTGACTCCACACGTCTCGATCTTGCGTTAATAAGTAACCGTACCGTAATATATCAAATACTGTTAAGTTTCCTTCATAGTAACATCCTGAATTGTGCGTACCAGGAATCATTAGTGATGAGATTGGTAAACTTCCTATCTCTTGTCTGTAAAAAACATGATAACAATTTTGTTCGTTAACACACTATAAGTACCAGGAAATGTGTTCGTTTAGATCTACCAATGATACAAATGTGTTCCTTCGATTTTCATCAAATGTAATGCAATACTGAACTTTTTAAGTAATTTATTTTAAGTGCAACATTTCAAGATGACAATTTAAATCTGTCTGTTTGGTAGTTCTAGTATTTTATCAATTTTCAATTTGAATTTTTTCCCTGGATAGTTATTATTGTTATTTAATAAGAAAACTTTATCACCTGAGACTGTACATCCACGTGGGTCTTATTTCAAGACACGAATAAGTTAAGATAGTTTCATTTACAAACAGAGCTACGTAGTGTTTTAAACAGCGTGCACCTGGGGAGGATGCATTTTGATCCCATCCTCTTCGTAATAGAGATCGCTCCACGCTGATGTTCGATCGATAGTATCCTTCTGGATATCTCAGTCTATCGAAAGTTAGCTGTGCTTGCAAATTTTCATCTACAGTGTAAAACTTGCGATCAGTTTCTCATCCTTGTTCAGTGAACCTCGTCAGTTGTGATATCAATATTTGCTAAATGAAACACATTTTATATTTTCAAATTTTCTTATTTTGCATATTTTTTTAATATTATTTTTAGGTAAATGTAATTTTTCTACTTTAATTTTATTTGCCAATATCTAATTGATTGCCTCTTTCGAGCTTACAAAACAATTATAGACTTTTATCTCAAGGGAAACATGATTAGATGTTATCAGCACAGGAGGACTTATATTTGATTTTGCAATTATGCACGAGTGCCTATGCCACTGTTCAAAACTGTAGATTCTACTATAAAATCTCAACAACCTTATCTAATCACATATTTTTAAACAGAAATAGAGTAAAGATCATCATTTGCATTAGATGCAAAATGCAACTGCGGAACTGACAATTTTTTCCTCTAAAATTGTGTACTTGTGATTATCGATTGTTTTAGTTTAGTCTAGATAAAAATTAGTAGCTTTAAAAATCAATAGGTTGACATTGTGAGGCGTGCTATTTGCATTGCAAATATGTTAGGTTTGCAAAATAATCCATCTTTTTAATTAAAAAGTGTTTTTTTCTACTCTTTGAAATAATATAATTTTAACGACGTTGAACTGTTACAGTTTAAAAAATTTGTGTCAGTTTCATTGGTTTGCGAACAACAGGGCAATTGATTCACAACTGACCAAGTTTCAGTGGAAGGAAGAAGGCGATTTCAGAGTTTACAGACAAAAGAGTCATCTGATATTTATCATGTGGTATACCTACTTTTAGTTGGGTCGTCATCGAATACTCGAATAATCTGAGGATGAGGGTTGCCCATGCAATTGTACTTCCAATTGATTTCCAATTGCGAGTCTACGATCTCGGAACTGTTTTCGATGGTTTTCCATAGTGAGGACACAGTCAACCAAATTTTTGCACATTCTGTCGTTGATGCTAAGAGGGACGACAATAATTAATTTGAAAAATGTTTGATCGCTAATTTCAATTCAAATATCAAATGGGTCTCACCTATACCGATGGACGCTAGTTGCGTTATAATGAAAATCCATCTGAGCATAACTGCGAGTTGCTCAACGTGCAACGCGAAATAACAAGTCAATAGCGCGTCGCTGGTTTCAGTATAATGTTGTCCCCACTAGCGAACTGATCAAACGACTAAGTTGACCGAACGATCTGCAACCAGACAAGTTTAATGAAACTCTCCTCTGTTATGCTCGACGGTGACAACCTTCCTTTCATTTCCTCAGCCGTTTAATCATCGAGGGGACCGATTCTGTCAGTCTCACTCTTCTAATTTTGCCGGTAAAGACTCAACTATGAAAATAATTTTTTAATTTTTTTAATAAAACACACGTAATTTGAACTATTATTATTAATATTAACTATAACAAATAATGAATCAATCTGATGGATAGAGAGGTAATGAAACAATTCGAGTGATATTAAAACAGATATACAATTTATTTACAAAATTCACACCCTTGTATTATAAAATGGTATGAGACACGTAGAAACTATGAAAGAAGACTACAACGACTAACGACAGTGGTCGTTTTTTAAGTATAAAAAACGATTGTTTTCTTGTTTTTCGTGGTAATTAAAGTCATTTGTCAGTGTGTGCTTGCAAATAAAAAAATAAATAACGATTACGCGCACAAAAAATATTTTACAAGTGAAGTTACATACACCCATGCACAAGTTTCACAACGCTATTCATAATTACAATAACGGTTTTCTCACTTAAATTTTTAGTTTGAAAAAGAGTTACAAAAACTCAGGTAGAAATAAGAGATAGAGAAACAGAAAGAGAGGATAATTACAATTTGATTCTTAATGTTGAGGTAGATATTTGAATCAGTCTACATAGGCCCGTTCATCAATGAGTAATACAATATCTTGCTGACGTAAAATCATAGGAACAATATCGGTTTTCAAATAATGAAAAAAAAATGAGTTGTAATTCAATTCCTATGACTTCACTTACAAATTCCAACTGATTCGCGCAGACTTACTTTACATTCTTTGGGAGCATCCGCTAAAATCGTTTTACAAATTTGTTTCTTTCTTTAGTGGGCAAACATTTTTTTACAAGATTTAGCAGTTTCAGTTACACCATTGATAGCTACTTTTTTTAAGTTATTTTATGTTTTTTTTTGTAATATAAAAATTCTAAATTGGAACACAAACCCATAACACTCTAGGACTGCTGTTTTTACATCAGCATCGTCGGGGACATAAATATTCAAAGGAAAACGACTAACATTCGGGGGTTACTATAAACATAGTGTACTGTTCTTTAAATTGCGATTAACGTTTAAATACAAGTTCAACCACCTTCAACCAGATTTGTTTAAAATAAACTCAAAATTACTATCCGATAAGACTTGCAGTATTTTTACGATTAATATCATACAGACGAAATATTTACAAGAAGATAAAGAAAAAGAAGTTAATTTTGCATTTACAAATTCGTTCATTCTTGCACCGCCATAACACAATTCAAAATTGGCTTGAAATTGAAAGTACCAATTTTTTATGACAACAAAAAACAATTTTAAAACATCGAAGCACCTCAGCGGTCTAAAATTGTGTTACTACATTGTTAATCATTATTTTCGGTGCAGTCTTAATGCTGCGTCAGCAAATTCAACAGCTCGTCATGGTCCATGTTGTCGAGGGTCTGCATGTCAATACCAAGTGCCTCGGCAACGCTAGTCATGTTGAGGCCGAAACTCTTAAGTAACTCGACGAAATCCATCTCTTCGCCAGTGAATGGATTGTTGAGCTTGGGGCAACTATGGTTGCACTGCGGCCAGCCGCAACGCTCTATCAGACGGTGCTGGCACCCATTGACGCATTTGCGCTTGTTAGACGATATCACCGATCGTTGAGGCCTGGTACCGTTCAGCAAAGCGTGACTATTGTTATTATTCTTTTTCAAATTTCTCCTTCGGCCTGAAACCAAAAGTGAACATTAATTTTTAATCCTCAGAATTACAAAATATAAAAAAAAAACATTTCTTTTTTTTTCAGTTTTTTTCTAATCAGTTTCTCATTTCTTTCGTTGTGATTTGGCGACTTTGTTAATATTAATTTTCAATTTTTTAATGTTACTAATAAAATAAAAATTTTAATGTTCCATTCAAATGACAGTTTTAATTTCGAAATGGAATTGCACACTAAAATTTGAATTTCAAAGGAGCAACCGGGAAAGTCCATCGCTGCCTAATGCAATTTGCCATTAATCATTGATCGGACTCATAAGTAGTTTGGGTGAAGAAGCATAAAAAAAGGGAAATCTATTCACCTCCTTTTCGGTGCTCGTGCTTGCCGTTATTCATCCTCCCGTGTTTATGTTTATCTTTTCGCTTTCCTTTGTGCTTTCGTCGCCTTTTCCGCCGATTTTTGTCTTCTGAGAAATTATTTGT
This sequence comes from Trissolcus japonicus, assembly GCA_030522925.1. Classification (NCBI taxonomy): domain Eukaryota; kingdom Metazoa; phylum Arthropoda; class Insecta; order Hymenoptera; family Scelionidae; genus Trissolcus; species Trissolcus japonicus. The sequence goes on along the minus strand of JAPYZS010000235.1, from coordinate 402,092 downwards.
CAACTTCTTGTGTGGCAACCTGTTTCTGGCGTTGAAGGTATTGCTACCATTTACGATTGTGTTGTTTTTTTCGTGCGTTATGATCTCGATCACGGTTCCGTTTCCCTTTGTCGCACCCGAGCGCAATAATTTCCTCGGCGACTTTGTACACGGCTGATTTGTCTGTATTTGTTCATCCGTTCTGCAAATTTTACCACCAAATAATTTAGCCATCTTTCGATTAATTTCAATTTAACTTTGAATCTCTGCAATTGAGCTTTGAGAATCCGTGATTAAAAAAATATACTTATAAAATTAACTCAAACGAATCAATCAAATTAATGAATATTTAATTAATTGATTATAAAAATGCAAAAAATAATTAAAATGAATACTAACTCGTTATGATGATCCGAAATGGACGATTCCCAGCAATGGACTGCTTGCGAGAGCGAAACATCGTCGATCTTGACGAGCTGCCAGTCGCGTTTAGTTAGGACCCCGTGACTGATGCAACTAGGCGCGAAAACTGCAGTGACATTATCAAACGTCCGCCGCAGGTTGGCGCCCATCTTGTGGATGTAGTCCCATTGTTGCTTCGTCACCGGAGCCCCGACGTTGTCCGCCGTCATTTGCGCTTCGTCGAAAAGCCATTGGAAAACGAACAAGGGCGCTGAGACGAGAGGAGAAAAAAAATACCAAAACAATTAGACCACGATCGCACCTTGCATTGTCGCGCTCTTTATTGACTTAGGGCTCACCTTTGAGGGTGGGATAGAGCCGGTATCCGAAGTAACATCTCCACGGCTCGTCACGGAATTCTTTACGACAATTATGTGGAATCCGAGCTTCCCATAGGTCGATTCCTTTTTTCACCGATTCGGTGGGTGCTAAGGCCGATGGGGAGTATGGGGTCCTGTCCAGAAACCACCCAGAGTCGCTGATCCCCCGCACTGCTATGTGTTTATAGCCTAGAAAAATTTTTTTTTAATTTAAAAATTTATTGAAATCAAATTAAACAGTTATTAAAATGTGTTATTCAAACAAATGTAAGTTGAAATTTATCTTATTAATGGATCTTGTTAGTTAGAATGTTTTGTATTTGAGTTGAAAACAATAGAGCGCTAAAAGGAGCTATTGTGAGGGTAGGGATAATATAATATATATAATAAATGTTGCAATTGGGGCGTTGTTCGTACCCAAGTCATTATGTAGGATATGCTGAACATTGTCCAAGTTGAGCATAACTCCGGTTGCACCTGCGCTGCTGCCGGCGAGAAGAAGGGAGCTTGCATTGTCGAGGCCGAGCGGAGTCAAATCTCGTATGATTTGTGCAACTATTTCAGCGCCCATGAATGAGAACGAGCCATCTGTTGCGGCTTTGGTGCCGCTCCAACTGTCACTGCTGCAGTAAGGGACGAACCTGCACAATGCAAAATTTAATTTAACACTGTTGCGTAAAGCGTGGCATTTGAAATAGAGGGCCGGGACGATAAATATTTACACATGATTTGCGTTCCACCAGTACGGGTTCTCCTCCGGGTGGGACGATAGTATGCCACCAACTGCAAAACAAACAAACACGATTATTGCACTTCAAAAGAAAAAAAGCCACTTTTGATCTTTGCCTTCGCGCCTTTTGATCTCGCGGCTAAAAGGGGACGGGACAAACTAAATAAATGAATTAAAATGAAAAAGGAATAATTTTATTTATAAGGAAGACGCGCCGTTTCGGGGAAGCAAATTTTCGGCTGGTGACGTTCGTTTTTTTTTTGTTCTTGTTTGTTTGTTCAGGCCCTCGACCACAAAAGACAATGGGGGACCGGATTTTATGATCCAGAAACTTAATCAAAAATCATTTATATCGGTCAAGCACGCCGAATTAGTCGTTCGTTAGGCACGCTTTTCACGACTAACAAATATACGGCTTCTGGGAAACTCGCTCGTCTATGAAAAGCAGCGCCGAAAATTTTCTCCGACCCGTAAAATCAACGCGATTTTGTTATACCCACGGGGTACACGCCTTCGCCTTTCAATCCTTCGTCTTTGATTTTTTGATTCCTCTAAATTACATAAAAGGTCCCTCGTCTCCTCTTAGACTTTTATTAAACAATTTCACACGCTTGAAATAATAGTTTTTTTTTTTCGAAGCGACATCTGGTTCCATTTTATGGCAGATTAGATGGGACGGCGAATCTGTTTCATCTTTTCTATTTTGCTGCCTTTTTTAATTCCTCAACAAAATGGACAATTTTGAATTAACTAATATTTCTATTTAGAGAAATGCATGGGGAGTCTGTTAGAAATTGTTACGAAAAACTCACTGTCGCGAGTTTCTGGCCACTCGGTGGACGACATGAGATGTCTCATTTTAATCCATCTGGTTTTGCAGCTCCTCTCGTCGTAGCAGCACCAGCCACCTTCGAGGAATATGATCCAGCGCTTGGAGCCGTACGATTTGCGCAAGTAGAAGCCCGCTTGGGAGCCGTCGTTGCATGTGATCGACCTGTTGCTCAGATAAACCTTCTTCAATCCGCGTTGTTCTTCAAGACCATACTTTTCCAGGATCTTGATCAGTTTCTGGATGGTGTTGCTCGGCGGCGCTGGTGACCCCGAAGATACTGACACCGTGTTTGCCGACTTGTCCTGGGCCTGCGACAGCACTGCTATCGCCGATAAGCAAACGCCAACCTGGAATGAATAAGAATATTTGATTCATTTGTTGTTCAGTTAGTTCGCCTTTTTCGCTTAATTGGTCGCACAGAATTTGAGTGGGCAAAATGATGGGAGCCGAATCGGGTTATAAAATATTTTGAGATGTTGGAGAAGAAGGATGAAAGATTGACAAATGTGCGATGTAGCATCGCTAATAGACGATCAGAAGGTGGATAAAATCTGACATATTTGGGTGCGCGTGAATGATTAGGATAGGCGAGCGCGGCATCGTCGGAAGTTGGTTTTATGTAGTTAGAGAGGCCGGGGAGTTTGTCGGCACCTGAAGCGATGCGGCGAAGCGGATCGAACGCGGCGGACTGGGAATACGGTAGCAGTGCTGACTGATCACGGGATGTTAAGCACGATCGAATGTCTGAGTGTCCATTATGCCTCGGATACTAGTAGCTTAAAGCGTAATAAAAGATATCGGGGTAGGATGCGCCGGTGAAGAGAAGAACAAAAAGAAGAACAAGGAGAGATAAATTGAGCGGCGGCGATCGAGCGAGCCGGTCGTTTCGGGTTTAATGAATGGCGGTGTCTCGCTGGCGGTTACGTAACGCGGCGGCCCCGCGCGCTCTTCGTTTGATTGTTCGTTCGATTATAATGGAGGGCCGCGGTGGGTGACTTTTCAAACGCGCCGTTCAACATTCGGAGCGGCCCCAAATGACCAAGCAATAATCAGCGGCAAGAAAATCAAAATAATAGAAAACAGAGAGTGTCTCTCGTAGTATCTGCGCGCTGATGATCACAAAGAGAGAGAGAGAGAGAGAAAGAGAGAGACAAAGAGGGAACGTTCCGTCCGCGTACCTTTCCGCTTAAGGCGATTAGGCTCTTGTTCCACAACGGTAGCCGGCGACAGAAACACAGCAGAAACAGAAGCTCGCACTCGGCGAGATGAAAGGCGCCGACACAACGCTCTCAAGGAGAAATGGAGCCACGACGCAATATGATCAAGCATAATGGACCGCAACAGCAGATTAGGGTGCGCAAAAGCAATCAAAAAACTTCTTTCAATTCGACCGCGATGATCGACAGCGACAATTGAATTGTGATCTCGCCTTGTGCAATCATCTCTCCTCTCCTAAGCCGCCACGTCAAACCCAAACGCTACTTTCAACCAAAACATCCTCCGTTTTTTTCCTTCTTTTTTATTCGCGGTTCTTTCTTCCTTCCCCCTGTTTTTGTCCTTTTTATCTTTGGCACGACCGACAATTAAAACAACACTCGGACGCATCGTGACGTTGTGAATTCCGGTTCAATTCTTTAAGGTCGCGGTACCTCAATTATTATATCGGTTCTACATACTTTCTAAAATATCCAAAATTTATTAATTACGATTACATAGAAATATTGAACCAACATTTTCTGATATTCTATTCTACTATTTTTTGCTATTATTTTTTTATTGATATAAGCTTGAAGCATAAAAAGTAATTCTTCATCCATTCGAAAATTCTGACGAAAAGTATTAAGATAAATCAGATTGGTTTTTCAAACGAAAAAAGAATAAGCGCGTGAGTTCCGAAATTCATATTTTGTGTGCGCCGGGCAAAAGTTAATTATGAAAATCCGGTAATGCGGTGAATTAGCGTCAGGCGGCAACGCGATTAGAAAGACTATAAAGACATTAAAGAAAAATAAAAGGGGGAACGGGATCGGTGTGGCGTGGTCTTTTGTCGATTCCTGTCCGACAGAGGGACCTCGCTCTCTCGGACCTTTGAGTTCCAATAGAAGAGGGGTGGAGTTCGTATGCTAAGGTGTCCGTCATAATTTGCCACCCAATGAATAATTCCCGTAACAAAGCCGACAAAGTGGCTTTTACTACCCACTAACCCGCATTTTACTTCACAGTTCTATTCCAGTAGCCCGTACAAAGCCATTCAACTTTGCTTTTGCATTGAAAAAAAGTGTCCTGCACCGAAGACACTTGCCGCATCATTTTTCAATTCATGTTGTTGTTCCTTTTTTTTTTAAATCGGTTTTTCTTATAAAGTGAAAAAAAAAAATTAAAAAACGTTTGCAAAAAATGAACACCAAATGGTGATTAATAGGAGCTCGTTTTGATTCGCTATGTTATTTATGATACGGTGAAACAATTTCCGAATGGATAGTGAGTTCTTTTTTTTTTAATAGGAGAAATATCGAAAATATAGAGATAAAATCCGACGTCGTATTTGCGATTTGCAAGCTTCAGTATATATCCGTATAACGACCGAGAGCGTTCTCTTAATGACACGAACGATTCTCTTTCCTTTGAAAATCGCCGCGGCAAAGTCCACGTTCTTCTGCGCCATGTGCCACTAAATTATATTAATTAAAACTAACCAAGCCGTACATCCAGGTCCCTGATAGTGATGAGCGCCTTGAATCTTCAGGGTTTAAAGTTTACAATTAAAAACAAATCAAAAACGAGAGGGAGAGAGAAAAGGAGGAAAGAGAACAAAAATTCAAGTCCTCGTTACCAGACAATCTTATGCAGTTCATAAATATAACTTAATTAGCGATTAACATAATTTCAACTTCAATTTAATATCATATTTTTAATTTGCAAAAATATTGGGGAGGTTAAAAAAAAACAAAAACAAAGAAAAAGCTTGCGATAAAAAATGTAGTGGATTATGTTGAATGAACTGTGAACAAATTAAAGTGGGACTCAATTATGGGGAACTAAAGGGAAAAAAAGATTTTTGGGGTTTCGTGCGATCGGAAAGAAATCAGAAATTACTTTCGAGCGTATTTGTATAAGTGGCTTAAAAGAAGGGCGTTAAGAAAGAAAGCTTTTCGATAAGAGATCATTGGCCGAGTGTGTGTCTTGTGCAGCGAGGAGGACGGCGTGTTTGAAGTCGTGTTTGGCTCGGTTTTTCTTCCCTTCATATCAGGAGAGAGTCGGCTTCTTTGACAATGTATCAAGGCAAGAGTATAAAATAGAATGACAAAGACTATGCTGAAACGCGATCGATCTTTACGATCTACCCGATTGAGTTGTTTCTCGCAACGGATAGGCCCGATCGTCATCGATTCGTGCCTAGTTAGCTCCTCGCAAATATTTTTCGTTGACACTGCGCTTGCCATGTTATCTGGGCGAAAACGTCGGCGTCTATACGTTCAAGAAATTCCCAATTGGCGCGCCCCGAGACAAATTTCACTCTTATAATCTTGTTCAAATTCATTTAACCAAAGTAAATCAAAATTGATCAAATTTGGTCCTGGACCTGAAGTTTAATTGACTGTTTAGATTGTTACATTTTAAATTTGTTTTGAAACCCACCTAACTGGAGGTTAATCTTCGAACTACATTATTTAGAGAGTTGCGTCTTTTTGTGATGGAACATTTTTGAACATTTTTGCGAACTGATCAAGAAACATTGGCAAATTCTTGACATAAAAAATGCAAAATGTTGTGTTGAGATTCAAGAATGTCGAGTAAAGAATAACAAAAGAAAGATTTTTTACAAGGAGTTATGAAAGAGGTCACGTATGAATAGTTTTGACAGAGCGATAAGGAAAGGTTGGAGAGCTGGGCAAAAGGAACCTGCATGGTACGCAAATTCTGATCGTTAGATTGTACTTCCTGATTATAGTTTATTTCCAGTCTTTTCTCATTAGCCTTTAGCCCCATAATCAGTAGGGTTCCAGCATAAGAGAACAGCTGGTTAGATAGGATATGGCAGTGGATTAAGGCGCGGTGCGGCGAGTCAAAGAGATTTCCTCCCTTCGCGTCGCGCCGAAAGCCCTGTAGCCTAACAAGGGTTAAAATATGACTGCCGCACCGCATTTCGTCTTGCCTCACCTTGCCACATTTGTACGTTACCTCGTATACTGTTCGGCTCCGGAATGAGAGAAAGTCAACTCCAGGTGACCTTAATTTTTTTATTCCTCCCCCTCCTCTTTAGTCTTTCCATTTATTTTTTTTGAACTCTACACAAAATTTGCACCTTTTAATTACCCGCGTGTTTATCTAATATCGTTTCGTCGGAAAATTGTTTGACACACACGAATGATTCACTGATATTGGTAGAGGGAAAAGTGTTAGTCTGGTTAAGCGGAGGTGCACGCAAAAGATCAAAGACTTTTTTTTTGTATTTTTGGGAAAGAGGATTAACCATTAATGTCAACTTGTTGGAAAGTCTTTGGTGATTAATGGGCTGAGATTGTATAAATACTGGGGGCTCGCCTCTAATGCGCCGGAGGTCGCGCTCACAAATCCGCGCTGGCCTAATTTAAATTGTTTATTATTTATGTATTATCGCTGTGGGGGCGCGCGATGTTTCCTGCCGGTGCGTCGGGTTGTCCAGCAGTAAATATTTTAGACGATGCTTGTGCGACGGCAAGATTGGTGGCGATGTTTTCCACTCTCTACTTAAACCGCGTGGCCGCTCGCTCGTTCACGCCCGAGGTGCGCCTTTGATGTGCCGCCTACACTAGCTTCTCGCTAACTCCTTTTACTGTGGAAACGTTCGGTTAGCCGGCGCATTTGTTTTTCTTTAATATCGTACTCGCGACCGTACACAGACACCGCAAAAACCGCAAGATAAACGCCACCGATGATAAATTAGCTTTCCGCGATAATTTTCCTTGTCGTCCTCCTTCCTATTGTGTCGTTCTTTTGCCAAAACGAAACGATCCAGTTATTAGAACAAAGTTAACGATTTTCAATTTGCACAGGACCTCATTTCGCACGGACGGGCCATTCATTTTATATTTATTCATTTTATAAAAGTAAACAATTTTAATTCAACCATAATGAGGATGTAAAAATAGTGAATGAAGATTCTTTTTCATTCATTAAATTTATTGCGTAGATCAGTCGCACAAACATCATCGTATTTATAGAGATAACAAGCGCTGTTGTGATTCACATGTTCCCAAGCACATTTTTTTCAATGTAACGCAAAACGATTCGTATCATATTCCACCCGAGTGGATCATCTTCAAAGACTTTTTTTATCTTTTTAGAATGTAGTTTTATAGGCGATCCTTTTATTTTTCAATGAGTAGATGGTGCTCTGTTAAATGTTTTTTAAAAATAATAGGTAGATTAATAAGATTTTTTTTTAATGAAGATACTTTTTTTCACTACAGGTGGGCACTTTGCAAAACGTTCTAGAAAATGTCTAGAAATAGATAAAAAAAAGTTTTTTTTTCCCTCAAAGTTGACGCTTTACAAAATATCATAGAAATATAGACTAATCATATAAAACTCATTCATACATGATGACTAGGCAGCGTTTTAAATATTTGTGTTAAATACTCGAAGAGAGTGCAATTCAAGTTGAAGTGGCGCTTAACAAAACGTGTTGGACATATAGCAAGAATTGTTACGATTCTAATTTGGTTGGTATGACAAGATTTTGAGCGAGGAAGAAGATGATGCGCTCGAAGAAATGGTGGCTATCTGAAAGTGGTCGGGTGTATCAGCTGTGGCAGGTGAAGAGAAATTCGTACGAAACGTTCTCTCGTGATTATCAAATAAGCTTTGGCTCGGTAGGCGTGTGTCGGTGTGTCGTTTGTTTGGGCGCGCTTGACTTCCTGAAGAGGGACGATGCAGCGCGCGGAGTGGTATCTAGACGGTTGCCCTCGAGCCTTGATCTGTTCCACGTATAGTTACTTTGCGAGCTGCGCTGATGTCTACACACAAAGTCGGTTCGGCGTACGCGCTCCGGCTCCGTTTGATCTCACCGCCGCGCCAGATCGGCAAAGAGGCCTTTTTCTGCCGCGAGCCACGCTCAAAGCGACTTGACTGATGACTCGCAGCGGTTGCTCTCGCATCGCGGCCGCAACCGACGCGCCGCGTTTCGCTCTCGCCGACAGGTTTTCGTCGCTCTCCAAAAGGTGTGACGCGTGCCCGCGCACGTGTGTGCCTCGCTCGCAATCCATCGCCGATTTTGCACCCGCGCACCCCGTACCGGAATTTCGCGAATCCCAACACCATCCACGTTCCCCTTGTTCCGAGCCCGCCAAACGGATTCCCCCCATCAAAGTCATCTGTTAATGACGCCGCGCGCTCGTAAACGATTCGCACGCGTTTTAATTGAATTCAATTTATGGACGCCGAACATATCACGATTGAGACGTGATCCCAGCCGCGGCCCATTATTTATCCGTCAAATCGAGCCCAACTTTTGCTCGCCGATCAACAATCTCTCTTGGCATTTTTATCATTTACCTTTTGTTCTTTTTTTCATCATTTTTGCAAAAACGCGCTACGTTTCGAATTTTAAATCAGTCACTCGCGTGAGCCGGGTTTCTTTACAAAAGCTTTATCTTGATTTTGTCATTTCTTTATTCCAAGACAGTGACATTGGTTTCTTTTTTTATGTTTGTTTGATTCACTTGTACGCTTGTATGAAATATTTTACAAAGTTGATGGGTGGGGGGAATAAAATGAGATACGATTGAACTCGAGTTAGACACGAAATTCTAGTTATGTATCTAACAAACATAAAGGCATAAGAATTCATCGGTTCAACGATATCAGCTATGAGGTGTATGACAAGGAAGGAAAAAGAGCGTTGTTGTTGGCTGGATGCGCGGTGGGGATAGTACGGAGAGGAGAGGAACTGGCGGCTCCTTTGATGTCAGTCGGTACCGTGTGTAATTAGGCCGTCCCCCACCCCGCCCTCAGCCTCTGATCTTGCCGCTGTGTCGCTAATTGCTCACCGCCCCGCAGCATCAGAAGTATCGCGTCGTACTTATCTCCTCTCCGTCTCACACTCTTTCAAATTTTCTTATACAATCACTTATTTTTGAATATTTATAGAAGAAAAGAAAAAAAGACGGAATTATATATTTATTAAACTGTTCCGCATATTTTTGTCAAGTTTCATTCGTTTCTGTCGATAAATGATCAGTTCCTCACTCAACACGAAAACAATACTTTTAGTTTTTTTTATTTTCATATTTATTCACTTTTTTAGTTCGATTTTTTTTTTTCAAACTTTCGTAAATAAATAAATAAATTTTTTTTTGTTTTATACTTTCTTCTACTTTTGAGATGCTTTCAATTTGGGACAAATTTAACTATGCAAAGGTTGTAAAAACGTGCCGACTGTCCTTAATTATAAACACTTGGTAAAATGCTGTTTGGACATTGCAAACGATTTTTGATGTATTTCATTTCTTAAGGTTTTTTATTGCATCGTTTGTCTTATTGTTTTTTTTTCAAGCAGCGGCAAAGAACAAAAAGTACTTTGTGCTCTTCTTGCGCTTCGGGAATGAAAACAACTTTTTAATATTATTGGGATATGTAAATGCCCATTCTTTGGGATTTAAATTGTGAAATCATTGATGAAAGGTGGCGCGACGTTAAATAAAACAAATTTTTTTCCAGAACTTGGACTCTTTATTTTATTATTTTTTTTTCAAGATCAAAGCTCTTTTATTGTGGATATTATGTTTTTAATGTTTTGTTTGCTGAACAAAAAAGTGAATAGAATGGATCTCTTTGAGGGAAAAATGTTGTCTTCCGAATGACTGTAATTATTTTTGAATTAACAAGTCAAGAATTAGCCATTTGGCTCGGAGCGTTGTGTGACCATCCGCACACCACGGAAATATGTTTTGTTCAAGTCCCATGTCAATTTTCTCATCAATGGGATAAATATGGTGATTGACTAGCATACGTGTCAATAAACTTAAACAGCATACTTGTAGCATATAGAGTAATAGTATGATTGCAGATGATTGCTCGAGATAAAATTTACGAAAACATTTCTTTTTTTTTGTCTCTCTCCTTTACAAAACAGGAACTTGATACGTGAACGAAAATTAAAAACCTCTCTTAAAGAGATTTGAATTTCTTTTTAAACGCTTATATTTAACACAACTTTCAATTTTTTTCATTTTAAATTCTGAATTTTGTCCCGCAATTTACACATTTGAACATTAAAAATATATAAAAAATAATAAAATGATTTAAAATATCAATATCAAGTCAACAGATTGACCAGACCAAAAATTGCGGAGTTGCTACGAGAACGATAAATTGTTCCGACAAATTTATTGACATAAAATTTTTAAAATAGCGAAAACATTGTCGAATTCAATATTGAAAAAATGATTTCAAAGTCACCTGTATTGCTCTGGTAACGAAATTCATAATTGCAGTCGAAACGCACGTTGCCTGGAATCTCACTTACAGTTGGCGCGAAGCACAAACTGACTTGACACTAAAACTTGTAAAAATTGCACGACACATCTTCACGCTCGTAGTAAATCATCCAGTCATTTAATTCGACGCGAAAAGAAATCCGCGTGAACAGCTCCACGATACCGAAGAACCCACAGTGGCGAAAACTTTTTCGATCATTCGTCGTGGAAGAGAAATTCAATTTCAATTCAATCCTCGAGCATGGGAATTGATCATCACTTGATGATCGATTTAGTTCGGAACCAGCGATGTACTGTTGAATCTGAGAACGCGCAGGTTCCACCCGGCAAGGTAGCCTGCCGCAGACTGGTAATCAGAGAACGTCAAGCTTACACTACGTAGTACTACCAGGATCGTTCAGAGCCGAAGAGAAGAGGAGAGAAATAAATCCCCACCAATTTATATTGTCCATCTTCTTCTATTCGATATTTCATCTTCGTCACTCCAGAGGGTGACTTTTGGATAAACCAATTTGAGCGACTTATTTTTTATTTATATTTATTTGTTGTTACCAAACTGTAAACAGAAGGAAAGCAACTAAATGAAAAGTTTTAAATACAACTTTGAATACAATTTAGTAATACAAGTTCATATGATTGCTGAACAATTTTTAAGATTGTTATTTTGCAAGAACGATTGATCCGCGACAAAAAAAAAATTACATGGATGATTTTTTGATTGGTTTTAATTAGTCGGTTATTTTTTTTTGTCTCTCATCTTGGAGAGATTTCGTTTTGATTTTATTCCATTATTATTTTAGATCTCTCGGAGTCATTTTACGTTGTGGAATTTGGCATGCGTTTGTCTGAAATTCAAAGGCGCAACTTCAGAAGATTATTCCTAATTTAACCCGCCACTGCCTTTGTACGTCTACGACTGTCGTTGTTTATTGAACTCTGCCCGTTCGTCTTTTTACTTCCAAACAAAATGTCCACTTCGGTTGCTCTTTTTTTTCCATTTATTTAAATAATGAAACAATTTCTAGATAAGTACGTACATTATTATTAAAATTTAACTGAAATTTAATTTTAAAAAATCTGAAAAAGAACTGTCTGGTAGAAAATGAAACTTATATAAAAGAAAAAACCAGAGACTCAAAATGTACTTGCAATTTTCTTTTATTTTAATTTCAAAAAATTGTCTAACTTAGTTTATTTCCATTGGTTCTATTGTTAGTTTCGTTTTCTTTGCTGAATTTGTCCAAGATGTTGAGTCGCAAATACGAGCCGACCGCTGATCCAACGAGTGATTTTCTAGATGGAGTGGCTCTTTCAAATGTTCCCGAACTTCCCGAGCTATTGCTGCTTTTCGTTATTTTCACCGGTTTCGTTTTGATGTGAAAACTAAACGTGAATTTCAGTTCGTGAACAAGAGCCTCACAAAATGAAACCTGGAAAATCGAACAAAAATGGGGTTAAATTGTTGTCTTCCAACAACCATTAGGGGACAGGACTTTCTTTGACCTTTTCATCAACTGCGACGACATGGCAATTCCATAAAAACTCTCCGATTCCTATAATAATTGCAGCTAAGCAACCGAACATTAAGACGACATAGACACCTCCAACGTTTGCCATTCCCAATTCTGCAGATTCTTGAACAGGTTCCTCTTTGCCACATGTTCCTCCGCCGTGCATCTCCTGCCACCTGAAAAAAAAACACAAATCATCAATTACATGTCGACAAAATTATTTTACACCATTTTTATATCTTGACTAATCAATCCCTACCACTTGGCTTTCAATTGTTCTAACATGCCTTTTTCTTGCAGTTTCAAAATCGTTTTACTTATCATGGTCCGGTAAGGTGAACCTGCGATTAACAAAGTATTCGCTGAGCAAACATCTTTTATTTCATATCAAAATTAATAATGAATTTTAAAAGAAATTTTCAATTCAAATCAAAATTATAAAACTCACCAAAGGGAAGAGCAATCCCATATGATTTACTGTCTAACAAGTCTCCAATCTAAACAGATGAATTATTTCATAATCACAAGTATTTTAAAGTTTCAACAAAATTTGAACAGTCGAAAATTATAATAAATGACTTATTAAATTTATAAAAAAAATAATAAAATAAAATGATTCTAAATGGTTGCACCTGTTGTAATTCACAATGTCGTTCGATATTATACTCGATGGAGGTAGATTCCATGATGAAGGCGTACTGTCGCTTTCCTTTGATGACACGCTCGACACCCTCATCATTGGTTTCCGTGAAGACAGACGGTTTCGCATCCATCATGGCCGTGTACATTCGTTGGTAAATCGAGGTGTTGCTGTTTTTGAAAAATGCCAGTGTCGATCCTCCTTTCACAGCTCCGTACTTGATTTTGGTCTGTTTGGCTAGATCGTTCACGTCGTTGATCGACACATCCATCTTCACCGCAGTCAGGAAAGCAGCCAAGTTGGCGGTGTAGGATGAGACCTGTAATGTTAACTTTCCCATGATAATAATCTTTCAGATCAAATAATTATTTATAATTAAAAAAAAACGTCAACTTAACATAATGAGAACGAAGAACCACCAAATTCCAGCAATCATTCGTATCGAGGACGCCCTGTGATAAATAAAAATTAAAATTACAGTTGGATGAAAATAAAAGAAGAATTAATGAAACGTTGAAATAAACTTGATTTGAAAATGTTAGGATTTGTGTGTTTACCTGGGTAAGATGTCACCGCCTTGTTGCATAAGTGACCCCATGGTCAACCACATTGAATTCATTATGTCGAAACTGTTCTCCAGTTCTTCTGGTTCTTCGTCGCAAGGATGTGGGTTGGTCCATTCCGATGGTGCGATTCTAAAAATAGTTGATTATAAAATAAAAAGACAATGTTATACGTGTAATAAATAAAAATAATCAAATTAAATGAGTTTCAAAAAATACCTAGCAAGAAAATATACAGATACTGAAACCGATAAGTAGGCAGTCATCATGTACAACCAGACATCAGTTGACAGTGGCGAAAGAAACGAAAACAAGTCCGGTTGCTTGTTCTCTGGTTTGCTAAATAAAATTGAAATGCCTAAAAATGAAATAAAATGAAAATAAAAAACTTTCAAACAAATAAAAATATCAGTGTATACTACAAGTAAATCTCAAGCGTTGCAAACATTTCTTTACCTAGATTCATAAATGGCATGGTAAAGTCGACAGCTTTTTGACGGGCGTAAGTTATGGTCAAATCGCAGATTGCCAAATCAGCTTTCTGAAATAGACAGAAAGTTAAAGTTTGTGATGAAATTTTCAGGTGAAATTTTGCTTCATCATTATCTTACTCTATCCAGTAGACGCCTGATAAGGCCATCCCAGGATTTCGTCTCCTCGCTGTATGACCCATACTTGGTGTCTGGCACCAACTCAAACTCATACTTGAAGTTTAAATCTTTCGCTATAGCGTCTATCAAGTCGATGCAATATCCTTCGTAACGTTCGTCGCCCATCAAAACACCTCGGTTTGATCCATCTTTTACAAGTATCACATACGGCGCACCCTAAAATTAATTTTCTCAATGAAATAGTCACATGTTTTATGTATATAAACGTTTCTGTAATTAAAAAAAATCCATTTTTGTTATTTAATGAAACCAAAAACCGAAATTTACCACTCGAGTTGTTACTTTGAATACTTTTCGTTCTATGTTTTCACGTAATTCAATTTCCCGTTCCTCTTCTGTCCGAGTCGAATGAATTCCCTTCTCTTGATTCCATATTGCCGTTTCTATAAACTTGCTGGATTGAAATTCGCCAACTCTGGGCTCAAAATTTCGCCTTCCGTATTCATCGAATGACATAGCTCCTGTGAGCAACCCAGTTTTGGACAACTGAAAGGTACAATAAAATACATTTTGAATCTACGAATTCGTGATGCTGCAATAAAAAAACATGATTTGGAGAACTGAGTACTTCTTTCATCACGTTGACAATCCTCTGACCAGCAGGATATTTCGTGTGCTCTGACTCCCCATTGCAAACCAGCGGCACAGGATCGATTTTAAAATTTCTCTCGCCCTTGATTCTTTTTTGCAAGACTTCAAGAGTAAAACTAAAAAGGTTGACTGCGTCGTAAAGTAATGCCGATTCAATCTGTAACCATTGTTTATTTTAAAATAATCTAATCTTTCATATAAAATATTATGAATATTCACCTGCGTATATTTATTGTCATTACTGGTAGTCAATTTGAAGCCAGTGATATTAGCAGCAGTTCCATTCAGTTCTTGGTGTATAGGCAGCAAAGTGACATCCTTGAATTGTAATAAAAATTCAAGATAAAGAAGAAACAATTACAACTTCATTCAGAGATGAACGAAACTTGT
This sequence comes from Trissolcus japonicus, assembly GCA_030522925.1. Taxonomy (NCBI): domain Eukaryota; kingdom Metazoa; phylum Arthropoda; class Insecta; order Hymenoptera; family Scelionidae; genus Trissolcus; species Trissolcus japonicus. The sequence continues at coordinate 386,923 of JAPYZS010000235.1, read as the reverse complement.
TTAGAAACTCACCAGATATGTGATGATATACATGTAATAGTCATTCAGAAGTTTGACTTCTCGAGCCTGTCGCAAAACTTCAGGAAGCAGTTCGGAACTAATGTCCAACAGAACATTGTAATCCAGCGAGTTTGCAACTTCTTTCAAAAGCGGTCTGTAATCTGGACCTTCACCTAGTTGACGAACTGTTACGACATTGGCCGTGCTGGGATCGTGCAAGCTAAGCGCATCCTGAATACGCGACAATGCGTCGGCTTTATCGTAAATCACTGTGAATGAGTTCCAGTTCATCATCTTAGTCATGTCTGCTATGGCCTGCAAGAATGAATGAATGAACGACAAATAAATCATTCCAGACTAAGTTTTTTTTATCATCAAAATTATAATCTGCAATTACTTGTTGATAAATTTTGCTATCTGGATAAACATTTATACTAGTAGGTGGAAGCTCGGAATCTTCAACTCTTCGAAATCCGTACTCGATGTGGGGTATTTCGAAACGTCGAGCTATACTTGAAACGATACCCCTTGTGTACTTGTTCTCAGGGCCAAAAATTGCCGCCACTCCTTCTGATATCAAATCGCAAACTAAAATTCATTTTCGAACAAAATTTCATTAATATTGTTGTTCCTAAATTGATTTGTTAACGTCGATATATCTTTTATGGTGAATTAACGCATGGTAAATACGAAAAAAATGGGTGCGGAGTACTTATTTTTGGAAACAGGTCTAGATTAGACGTTCTGGAAAATTCAGAAAGTAGCAAACAAACGTAACTTTTTAACTTGTGATTCAAACATTGTTTTTCATTATTATATTGAATTATTAACTTATTGAACTTTAAGCAATTTCATTTTTTAATATTTTTCTTCTTACCAGCAACAGCTGTATTGTAACTGTCAGTATCAACATCAATAAACCTTATAATTGGTTGGAGGTCAAAAGCAGGTGCTGTATTATCACTTTTGACTTGTTCCAAGGCATCAATAAATGCTCGATGGTGTTCTGTATCGACTCGACTAAAAATCGCCCCTGGAATGACAATGATTTACAGTTTTATCTTTCAAAAAACAAAAATAAAAAATTTATAGGTTGTCAAGTTTTGGCACCTACCAATTTTTATCGTGCGTGACATAGATTCAGTCCAATGTAGACATATGCTTAAGAAAAATGCAACCATTAATTTCTTATCCATCGTCTTTTCTAGATAGTATCAAACATCGAACCACATCACAAGTATAAAAATTATAAATCAGAATTGAAAAATTCACAACGCAAAATGTTTTGGGACAAAAATTGTTACTGATTTTCAACGTTGGATATAAATATTAGCGGGAGAATTAATGCAAGTCTTTAGAATGTGTCAAAGTAACTGCATGATCTACATCATATAAACGTTCACTAAAATCCAACTTTTTGTTGATCACGAGTTTCAAACTTAAGAGCGATTGTTCAATTATAAACAAGACAAGGTGGTTGTAATTCAGAAGTAATTTAAGAGAGAACGTTTGAAAAGTTTGTTTAAACGTAAAACTGTTGAAACACACGGACTGCGAAGTTCACTTCACTTTGAGTCACGGTGAACTGATCTAAAAATGGTTTGGACCAAAATAAATATATTAAGAAAGTTAACTGGTGTCCATAACGAAGACTCGATACAATCACAAATTATTATACTCATATCGGAGTTTCAATAAGTTTATATTGTTAAAATGAAAATTCAAATCATCTTTTCTTTCTATCAATAAATGAATTAATGGATATTTGAACACATAACTGTATCCTCCACAAGAGAAATTCGCCTTTCGTCTAGCAAAAAACTTGAAATAATTGATAGATTCAAATTCTTCCTACGAATTATAAATTTTGATTTTTTTTATTTAAATCAATAATTTTAACAAATTAAGGGTTTGAATAGGCCGCCAGCAAAGCAGCGCACTCTGATTGCTAACTTTTTGCACACTTCAGGGACAGTAAAAAATCAATCTGCAATACCAAAACATTAACGTTTGCGAAAAGCTTTTTTTGGCACCTCTCGTGATAGTTATTAAGTTTTTATCTTAATGTGTGAAAAAAAATAAAATTTTACATTGCAATGTGATAATTTTTATAGGAACAAAACAATTTTGTAACAAAGTTGTTCAATTCTCAACGAAGGTTAGTGTAATTTTAACAATGAAATTCGTTGTGAAAATAATCTAATACATAATAAAAATGGAATGAAAATACATATATAATATTAATATTACACAACATTAATTTAACATCCAGTAATTAAATACAATTAATAAAAGTTTGATTTTAGTAAATAGCCAAAATATAGTGATGAAACGAAGGTCTTCTCCGAGAAGGGACGACCGTCACAGGTCTCAACGTAAGAGACACGACGAATCAACCAATCATTCTCAGAGGGAGCGATCCCCTCGCAGAAGAGATCCAAAGAGCAGTTTTCTAAGTGACATGCAAATCAAAAAAGAGCCAGAGCCTGAATGGGGCAAGTCTGTTCTGAAATCTGATGGCAAATCCGGAGGCAAACCCCAAGAAAAAGAGAAACCTAATTTCGGTCTTTCTGGCAAGTTAACCGAGGATGTGAATATGGTCAATGGAGTGGTCATCAAGTACTCCGAACCTGACGATTCAAGAAAACCGAATCGGCGCTGGAGACTGTATCCTTTCAAGGGTAAAGCAATCTAAAACGTACAAAAATTCCGTTAATATCAGTTTTATTGGTGTATCAAATTTGTGAATTAAAAGTTTTGTTTCTTATAAGTTATTTCATTTTATTTTTGAAGTATAATTTTTTCAGGTGAAAAAGCCTTACCAGTCATGCACATACATCGACAATCTGCATTTCTGCTGGGCAGAGATAGAAAAGTTGCAGATATCCCCTTGGACCATCCGTCTTGTTCTAAACAACACGCAGCATTGCAATATCGTTTGGTTCCATTCAAGAGGGAAAATGGCACCGAAGGCAAACGAGTGCGTCCATATTTAATCGACCTCGAGTCCGCAAATGGAACTTTTATAAACAATATTAAATTAGAACCACGGAAATATCATGAGCTTATTGAGCGAGACGTTATTAAATTTGGATTTAGCTCGAGAGAGTATGTCCTGCTGCACGAGCAGAGTAAGGACGAAGCTATGGATGATGATCTTCAGTTACCTGATGAATAAGATTTTATATAATATTGGTGTATAAATTGTATATAGTTAATTTATTGTTTGTTAGATTTTGTTGTAGATTTTCTTTTGAGCTGTAGAACATTTCACCTCTGTTGTATTTGAGAATTTTTGTTGTTCAAGTATAGAAGCTTGGAGGGCAGATGAAAATGTAAAAAAGTTTATTCTGATTAAAATGAAAAGTACAGGAGAATTTGTTTAGTTTATTTAATATTTTTATTAATTTATTTTAATACAATAAACGTGAATTTGGAATCAACTTTTCTATACTATACCGGATGAACTTAAATTATGCGAATATTTTCAATACATGCACGACGAATAATTTCAAAGTACAGTATAGACTGTTTCGAGCCAAGTTTAATTTATTAATTGAGACTCATCAAATTAACACTTCGGTGACAGGACAAAGAATCGTGAATTTATCATTGTTTTTATTGTTTATAAAGTATTTTCAAAAATAAAATTTAAAATTTTTCTTAACACTTTCGGAGATCGCACAAAAGGTTTTCATCGAAAGTTTGTCATTGAAAGTAACTTTTACTTTGACATGTCAATCGCAAACTTTAAGAAAAAAAAATAAGGAAACACAATCTTTTATAATCTTAGAATAGAATTTTTTGAACGACGTTAACTTAAAATTTGAGCTTATAAATACTGAACGCAAGGACGGTTGTTTTTACTTCTCTTCGCACCACTCGTTCTCCTTGCGCACCTGTTCTTCCTCTGTAGCTGTGAAATCGTTTTTGATGTTGAAGGTCTTTCGTATTTCTTCTGGTGTCTTTCCCTTAATCATATTAGCTACCATTTTGCAGGTCACATCTAAAAGACCTTTGATGTCCAAATAATTTGCTGCTAAGATGAGCTCGAATAAGGTTCCTTGGTCGACCTGAACAAAAATTAATTAAATGTTTAAAAAACAGATTCTATTTTTAAAAAATTTTTGATTAAATTAAAAATGAAATTACTTTCAAGAAATCAGCATCCCAAGAGCTTATATCATCAGTTCTTTTTTCCTTGTTCTCATCATCTTCGGGTGGTGGTGGGTCGTCTTTGTGATAAGTAGCCCACTGAATTACTTTTCTTAAGATAGCAGAATTTACATTAGGAAGAGGGACAACTTCTTCTTCATCGTCGTCCATTCCCAAGTCTTCCAGCATAGTCTTGATGGTTACGGAACATTTGGCTATTTCGACGTTAACGTCAAAGACTTCCCCATCCGAACTTTGCAGCTTAATCATTGACGGCATCTGCAAAAAATATATTTTATTTATAATATCTTACTATTTTTCCATATCATTTATTTTCTTTCATTTTGTTTAGTTTTGCCATTTTTAAATAAATAAATATTTTTTTCATTTGATTTGGTCCGAATAAAATTTCTAAAATTCAAAACGCATTATATGAGTTTATGATAATGAAATAAGAAAGTTGTTTTCATAGGGGCTTAAAGTATTCAACAGAAACGTAAAATCAAAACAATGAAATTCTACAGATATTAGAGAATTCAAATTGACCATGTTTTCCCACAGAAATCGTTATCTCGATAAGATCACAGTAATCAAATATTATATTGTTGCCCGAATAAAATTTATAATAAAATATTGTTAGTTTAAATGCAAACGTAAGGTTTCTATAAAAATTTTGAAAAAAACATTGCGCGTTTTCATTGAATTTGTTATCAAGATTAAAAAATGTTGTTCACAATATTTCTTATTTACAGGTTACAATTTTATTATTATAAGAAATATTGTAGCAGGATAAAATCCTACAATTGAAGATGCAGTATAACCTTTTCCGCCAGGCAAACAAATTCCACAAGGTCAAACGATAATGTACGTAAACATTGACAAAAATCAATAACCGAGACGCGTGAATTGGTAGAAAAATACGTTAAAACTGATTGAAAATGGTCGAATATTAAGTCGTGGTTGATTGTTGCTCGATTAACTCTTCGTATCAATAGCTCGATGGTTTACTAAAATTTGATAAAAACAAACGAACAATGACCGACACATTCGAACACGTTCGAATCCATCGGGGACGATGAAATTGGTGGAAGTTTTTGTTACTTACCTTGACGAAATTGGATTTTACGCGTAAAAAGAAATTAACGAACGACCAAGTAGTCCTTCGAGGTGTGTTTTTTCCAAAATCTCGTCTGATTCTAAGATTTCGTTGCTTCGACTCGTTCGACTTGAAAGAACGTGAAATACAAATGGGCTAGATGCGCAACGTGCGGTATTAATAGGTAGGAAATGGGGGCGCCACTGTGCGGTGTCGGTAGTCGCCAGAGTGAGGGAAACTATTGTTCCCGCGAAAAATATTGCCAGCAATTTTAGATGGAGTGGGAATTCATCCGTAGATAATAATTCTGGTATTCTGGCATCATCGTGTTTAATCGTTTGGTCTTTGATTGTTTCATTTAAGTTTTAAATAAAACAAAAATTGTAATTATTTTAAATAGAATCTTGTTAAACAATCTGTTTTGTGTTAGAATTATTAGGTTATATTGGTTGTAATTGTTATTCTTTTTACAGAGGTTGCAGATCTTTTTATTGACGGCAGGTCGATGGTGTGATCGCAGGTGCTTCTCTGTTTTCTAGATGTCGTCAGCAGCCGAGTTGGAGAGGTAAAAACAATATAAGTGAATTAATTAATAATAATATAATTGATTATTTTTAACAATAACTGACGAAATATAATGATCAAAAAATGCCATTAACTAATTAATTTATTTTTTATTATTATTTATGGGATACTTTTTCATCAACATTATAATTTTGGTATATGAAAACATGTTGTATTGTAAATTTGTTTACACGCGTGCAAAGTATGTTTTTATGATGCATATTTTTCAATGCTATTTATTTGTTCTTAATCTTAATTTTCTTAATCTTGCTAAGAATATTTTTGTTTTTCTCTTTTCAGATGCAAACAAAAGGTAATTGAAAATGTTTTCAAAAACTGTTGACAAAAGTCAAAAAGAGTTCTTACATACGACGACATACACATTCTTTGTTATCTGTTGATTTATGATCCTATGCAGCCTGTCGAGAAAGTAACTCGTCATTTTCCATCGGATTAATACTTTCTTGGACAAACTCTTGTCTTGGATTTGTCTGACATATGTTTCGTTTACGACCTTTCCTCAAATTTTTGAGAAAATCACGTGTGCACAATAGTGGCGAAAAATCTCTGTTGTAAAATTTTTGTAAACGGATAGTTTCTTCTTTGTTTCAATTCCACATTAATTTCACGACTCATTTTGTACTGTAAAAAGAGTAATTTTTTAAGATATCTCGTAAATTTTTCTATGCTAGTTATCAATTTTAAAGTCCGAATTTTCATCATGACTAATCGGTTTGTTTACAAAAGATTTATTTCATCGCCAAAGAGGTCGATTTTTTGTTCTCCATTTTATTATACGCGATCTCCTAAGTTCTTGTCGTTTATTAAGATATAACTTATGAGTACATACTTAGACTTCCGGTCTTTTTAATCAAAATAAGCATAGGGAAAATATTGCATGGGTATGCTTTTCGGATTTGACCTGATTCGTGTACGCGCATATTTTCATACAAATCAACGGTGTTTAAATAATCTCGTACATATTTTCGAATTATTAGATGAAAATTATCATAACACAGCAAAATTCAAGTATGACAAAAATTCACGACCAATTAGTTTGTTTAATTGAATCGAATACTTGTCATCCGAAAAACGCGATGTAATTACACTTTTTATCTTGAAATTTTCATTTGGGGTTGTGATAAATGTAGCATCAACTTAGTACTTTTTATGAGATGATAAAAACGAATCGACGAATTAGCAACGGATGCTTTTAAGAAACATTTTTTTACATTGCTTTTGAGATAATGTTAAACTCTTTTAAATTCTATTTTTTGTGTACGTTTTTTTTGGTTACGATTATTCGTTAAGTAAAAGGTTCGAATGACGTAAAAAAGCGATCGATTTTACTACTTGAAACAATCGCCCCCGCATTATTTTCATCTTGTACATAAGACGTGCCGAATATTTTTCAAACTACTGAAAACAACTATTTTTTAATAATTTAATATTCAATCTTGTTTTATTATTGATCAATTTTTTAATTTGTTATTTTTTAATTCAAACATTTTCAACTCACAGTTCTCATGGTCAATTCCCATTTCTTTCGCTTAGTCTATGAACAATAATCAACTGCTTTCGTATTTTTTTTTAAATGCTCAGTTATTATAACAGACGAGCTTCGGATATTCTATATGTATGCACCTACATGAATTCCAGTAACATTTTAGTTCTTACCAAAGGTCAGAAGAAAAAAATTATCAGAATTATTGTTAATAACCGTGCAAATACATAAAAAGTGTCTCAAATACTAAAACATGATTTATCAATTTCAAATCATTTCAGTTTCTGCAATAATTATTTTTTATTGTTATCTGCTCTCTTTCAATCAACTTGTCCCGTTGCAACCGAAAATTTCAATCAAGGAATCTGTACATCTATTTGGCAAGCATCGGGTCAATGTAAATCAAAGCGATTAAAAATTACTTGAAAATTTGCGTTGAGAAATGAACAAACGTTGAAATTTGGTACAAGGCGATTCAATTTGGCGGATTGAAAGTTCGACCATTTTTCATGGTAAACGAGCAATACTTTGTTAGACCAACATTTGGATTAACTGACAAGAGACGATCGGTAATTCAACTATAATGAGCCCAGTGGTTTTCCATAGTTTTTAAGTAGAAAAATGTCTACGGAAACCCCAAATGTAGTGTTTAGAAATGCAAGTATTTGCAATTGTAATGTTGGATCATCATGGAACATCGTGGAAAGGTCAGCTTTCAAACAATGACAAAACGAAAAGATTTACCACCCGGTCGAGCTTGGGATTGCGAAATTTTTGGAGGACAAAAATGTTTATATTTGAATGTTTGTTGGAAGGCTACGAGATAAGTGCGGAAATCGTTTTTAAGATTTTGGCACGAGTTTTGTCGTCTGTGTCGTCATCAGATCGAAACGTTCATTGATGATGCGTGGGAATGACGCAATGAAGCAAAAAGGGGTGGCGTTTCCAACATTTTGAGAAAAATCTTCGGCCCATTTGGTGTGCGCGCAAGAAGAAGGGATGCTGTATAAATGTGAGACGCGCAAGCTCTAATAATCACTCGCCCTGTGAGCTCCAAACTCAAAGCTTACGATCCAACAACTGGGGGCCGTACTCGAATTTTTGTTTGCGCCACCCGTGCACACGAACTTTCGGACAACGCGACTTTTTGTGCAGTCGAGTGAGAGTTACCTGAAGATATACTCAAGTGCTTTGAGTGTTGCGCCGCTGCTTCTGAAAGTGTTCGATACATTTTTACCAGTAAGTTCAACTTGCTTTTTAATATTATTTATTCATTTATTTAATTATTTGTAAAAGATTTTGATTGATATATTTAAATTAAATTCAATCGTTCAAAGTCAATTTGATTGCAAAAATGTAGAGTTTCAGTTTTTAAATATGAAATTACTATCATAATATAAGATTTTTAAGGAAAATGAATATCGAGGAAGACATATATTTAAATGAAACAGTTTTATTGAATGAAAATATTTTCATTCAATGAATAAGTCGTTTGCAAATCTGTGGGTTTTATTATTCATTTGAAAAATTTGAAGTGGACTCAGTTTATAGCAGTCAATTTTAAAAGTCAGTTAATTTGTTTGTTTGTACTTGAAATTCAATGCGTAGATATTATTAGAATTAAGTTTAATTCAATTTCCAAACTAGTGAAAGTAAAAATAATATAACAATGAACTGGCAACTTATGATAAAAGTCCGAGGTCTTCAATAATGTTCTGTACAGTCGTTGAATTCCGATCGGAGCATGACCACTTGTTGATGTTACTTTTCATTATTATTAACATACTCGCTTCATATTTTTTTAGAACATTTTTTGTATCAAAAGGTTATTATTTTATAATGATAAATAATCATTAACCATCCTCATTATAATTTGGATATCTTATAAATGTCAAAATAATTGCAAAAGTTATGACCATTAGATATTAATTGTTATTTACTTAACAAATTTCAACCTTTGATATTATAATTCCTACGTAAATGTTGTTTGTTGAAAAGTTTGTTTATTTTGTTTGTAAAAAAATGTTATTTCACTTACCATATTTCTTATTCCGGGTGCTAATGACACAAAGCTTGAAGTGTAACCGCATTCTAATTATTCAAAAATCTAACAGTTTAATGAAAAGTCTTTATACAAAACAGTTATGAATATAATCTAGAAAATTAATCATTCATTAAACTTGATTCATTCAATCAAAACTATTCGTCGGAGATAGGGACGAAAACTAATCAAACCACAATTAATGTCAAAAGTCGTCCCTCGATTCATCCCACGATTGAATCAATTTTTTCTCCGTGCGTTGATTGATTAGGAATCAATCAGTGTGAAATTAATGAAAGCTTAGTGTTAATCCTTAAACATCAAACTTTTTGTATGGTTTGCCAAATGATCAGGGGAAGATTGATAAAAGAAGTTTTACCACAGAGGAAAGGTTCATTAGTTGTGTATCATTTGTTCCACAATTTTAACGCCAAGAAAATTCTTCATTTTATGCTCTCATTCAATTTATTGTGACGTAACACTGAGTTGTGATGAATTTTTGATCTTTGATTACCGGTTTATTCTTAACTTGTCATTCGCTGATGATTATTAACTTTCATAACTTTTGTCGTCGCACAATTAATAGATCTTACCAATTAGAAATTTTATGCTTCAGTTTGACTTTATACATTTTATGAGAAAAATGATCACTATCTTAATTTTATTCTATAAGATTATAAGAAAATATTTTATAAGAAGAAAAAAAATTATTTTTTAAGAGGTCTCATGGAAAAAGTTATGAAAAAACAACTTTTTTTTACTATAAATAATCTATTAACAACAACTTACAATATAGTAGTTTTATTTGATAATTTTTATAGTAGTTTCAAAATTATTACTCATCTTTGGCCTTTTTTTCAAGTAGAATTTACCTTTTTAATTAAGGAGAGGTTTTATTAAGATAGAAGACTAGTTTATTACTACAATACAATAAGTATTTTAAAACATTTTTATTTGACTAAATGTTAAATAAATGATGTTTATTTGTTTGTTTAATTATACTAAATTAATTGTTACATCTTAGCTTTGAGTTTTCGCCGACAACTGAATTTTATAAAACATTTTCTTCTGATCATTTTTCTTACCTTCTTTTTTATCCTTAATTTTCTTTTATCATGACACAGATACGACTGCTCGTCTGTTTATCATTCAACTACAATCAATCAATGGGATGCAAATTTCCAAACTCATGGCTTTTTTCAGATCTAAAAAACTGCGAACGTCATCCATTAACCCTGATATTCAAAATATGGAGCCACTTGTTTACGCACGTTTTCGCTCTAAAAAAAAGTCAAAAATATATAAGCTTGAGAAAACGTCTGTTAACATAATGTCGAGAACTGAAAGGTCTTGCATTAATAATCACGCTGAACTCAAGAGTTCGGCCGTAAAGACGGTGTGGGTTGTGAGATCGCAACGCAAAATTTCGCTTTTTGCAAGCAGACAGACAGACGCCAGGGCGTCCCACTTCCGCTATCGAGTAGATTCGGTCATCCGATCGCCCTTCGTCTCTCCTTCTGTCCTCCAAACAGAATGCTGAGTTTATCATCGTCTCTCTGACGACAATCTTGTATCGCTTTTAGTTCATCATTATTGTCAAAATAAACCTGTAACGTGCACTCGGCAAATCACGATTGTTTGTCAACGTGACAAAATCCGTTCGTTGGCTCAATTAAAACTGAAGACAATTTATTTATTGTTGTGAAACGGAGATATTTTTTTGTTTTGCTTTCGTTTAAATCATTTTCCACCGGTCAATGTTCAAATGAAAACGAAAAGTTTAATTCATTTAAGTTTTTTTAAATGACAATTTAAATTGAATCTATAGCTAAAATATTTCATTGTCAATCAATTTTTTCATAGAATTTGATAACTTTAGAAACAATTACTAAAAGAGACTACACTCCCACGCAAAATGATTCTATAGAAGCATTGTTTCAAAGTGTTTGTCACTGTTTTTCCTACTTTTATAATTTGGTATTGTTTTTTGTTTAATTTGTGAATGGAATGAGAGAAAATTAATAGTTCTAAAGAGGAAATATAACCAGAAAGAAAAAAAAGTTTGCCTCAAATGTATGGTAACGGTTTCCATATCCATATAATTAGCATAATGTTGTTGGTTTCATCGATATTGCTAAGTGAATTGAATTAGCACCAGAACAATCATTTTCATATCTGTCGGTTTCATGAAACTCTAGTTTATTGGCTATAATTTTATAAAATAGTTGCTGGTCTGATTTTTTTTGTCAAAACAATTTCTAAACTTTCAAGTTATCAATTAAAATTTTAATTTTCTTTCTTAGAAATCAAGTAAGATATCTGATGATGATATTATTTTTATGAACAAATTTATTGAATTAACAAATGTGTTCAATGAGCTAATTTATATGATAAAAGTAGAAATTGAAACTGATCCTCTTCATCTTGGTATTTCCATTCTTTTAAAATGTTTGCAATCAAACATAGTAGCTGTGACGCATTTTGTGCGAGTATATACTTATGGCCACACGCTCTTCAACGATTGAGCTTTACCAAGAATGCCGTACGATGGTTTTATCTCTTCTTTAAAGCCATATTACTTGCAACTTTACTGTGAAACAAACATCAAATAACCATCGTGAAAAGTGGAACAAGTCATTCGAAAAGAAATTTCACAGAAAATGATAGCTGCTATCTATAAATCGCACGTACGTTTCTGCAAAATGATTTCTTATTGTTTCTCAATTAAAAATATAATTTATAAACATTAAAACGATCCCATTTAAAAGTATATATATTTTTTAATTATTTTTTTTTATTTTGGAAGTCAAGAAGATTTGTTTATTTATTTTGTCAGATGCATCAATTAAGGTAACGAATAATATTTACGCCTACAAGCGCAAGTTCCTCTATTAGATCTTGTCGTAATTCAAACCGCAATATCCTTTTGCTGATTGGTTACAAACCTACATGATTAGCGAATTCAGATTTACAATATTTTTTAAATCGTTCAATTGTATAAATTATTTTTATTTCGTCAATGGAAACTTGTTTGAATTACCGACAGACATCGGGCGCTTTAATCTTGTACATTTTACAGGTCAATTCAAGCGTCTGACAAAGAATTTCGTAAGTTGCATAAAACTAAGGTGTAAAAGTGCGAACTTTTCAACTTTTCCGAAACTTATCAGCGTGCAATATTTATCAGTAGAGATATCGTTTAAGCTTTAAACCAGTTTTTAATTTTTGAAACGCACTTTTTTGTCACTTATGCAAAAGTTGCAAACTTTTATTTTTACTTCAATTTGAGTACTTCGGTCTTGGAAAAGTTTGATTTATCACTATGGAATTTTTAGACAAACTCAACTTTAGCCAGAAAAAATATCATCAAAACTGTATCTGAAACATGGAAAAAAAAATTCATTATAAAATGATTAATCGTCGCAAGGAAATCTTCCCTTCAGAATACATTAAACCATGTTTCCCCCTTTTTTTCGCTAATCACACAATTGTAACACTAATTGCGGCAGTTCAAACGTAAAACGAGACGGGGTGGATAAATTAAATAACTATTAAAAATTTGATATTCCTACCATATTCTTACGAAATGTCACAATTGTTTTTTGTTCATTTTTTCAATCATCCACGTGTAAATTTTTCATTCTTTTTAACTGTTTGAATTGTTTTTACTTTTTATATCTTCTTCGATATCTTTTTTATTGTTCATGTGAAAAATTCAGTTTGAGAGGTAATTTTGGAAAGTTAATGAATCGTGAAATGCAAAAATATACAAAACACTGTTGGAAAATGCAATCATTGACCGCAGACAGTGCTCAACGTATAAATTATTTTTAGCGTGTAGGTAAACTGCCGGGAGGAATTTGTGCATCTAAAACACAGAGAACCGATGACTTATTTTTACGAGGTGTGCTGTACGTGCTTTTCTTTAAATGAATAATTTAGCGCTTTTCTGCTCCCGTGCTATTATTTCATCGAGGGCTTCCACAAAAAAAAATAATTATCTCTTGAAAAAAGAGTTATTAAACTGTGCTCAACAAACGACCATAATATTTTAATATAATAGTAATTGAAAGGCATTTTTATTTTTGGACCCAGAATAACACAAGCCTTTCAATTTAATTTGAAAGATTTCATTCGTTTGGAAGAAAACAATCTCGTGTTTCCCAGTAAAAATGTTACATTTTTAATGTTTTTTGTTGCATAAAAAATCCTGTTTCATTTCAGAAAGAAAAATTGTGTATAATGCGTAACGGATATACGTACTACAAAAGCGTCATAATTCGTTGGTTTTTTTCTCTTTTTTTCCCTAAATGACAATTTATAGTTCTCGCTCGTTTATATCTCAATTAGAAAACCATGTTTGACAAAGACATGTTTCCGATTACAAGTTTTGAAAACTCACTCCCTTTTTTACGGCGCATTTCACTTAGTTCTTGGCGATAAATAATGAAATTTTTATCTAACAGTAAATTTGATTACATTCTTGGCAGTGTCGGACGATACGTTGATTCGAACTACTAATTTCTAAAGAACTTGATTAATTAGGTTGGATTTTAGCTTGTTCAATGAAAAAGTAGATTTATCAAAACATAAAATTGCGCTCTTTTATTTGTACGATTGGCTGATAAGCTAATTACTACAATTATTATTTTGTTTTGTTTTGTTTTGTTTTTTTTTTTTTCAATTTCCAATCTTTTAAATGAAAACATCGACAAATGAAAGAAAAAATTGAATCGAACTTTTATAGGGTTTGTGATGACAATTTTTGAAACGTTTTCCAATTTATTATTTTAAATTTATTTTAATTAAAATTGAGTTTATTATTTTCATCATTCAAAAATTTAGAAATGATATTTTATTTCATATAAAATAAAATCGAATAAAATTAGAAAAACAAACAAAATAGAGAAACCTTCAAAAGTATTTGAAAACGATTCAGAGCGATACTTACAGCGCAATTTGCTGGCTCATAAAATATCAATGATGCAAACGATATCACTCACATTAATGTCTCAATATTTTGTTTCGATTGACTAGTTACTTAGTTGATTTCAATCCAAGTATAAAAATGAATATTTATTAGCATGATCGAATTGTCAATGTGTAATGAGGGTTTTGAATTGTTAATTCGAAACTTTGTAACTGGAACGAAAAACTAGGACATACTTTTATCGAATTTCTTTTTTATTTTTGATCTTCTTTTTATTTAAATTATTTCTGCGGTTGGCAGCAATAATCTGTTAAGTGTATTCGCATATCCTATACGAATTAACTGGCCATGGTTGGCAGCCATAGATTTCTGTTTTTATGGCTTGTTTTAATGAATATTTTAAGGATCCTAACGACTTTGGACATGATGAAATCTGGCATAATATTTCATGTTGCATTCAAAAGAGTAATAATTTTGAAATTACTTTGAAACATGTCCGACTACAAATTTTGATTTTATTCATGTGCGAATAAAATCGAAAAGCATAAATTATCAAAAACATCAACGGGCAAATAATGGAAACGACGCTGTTTCATTCGGAATAATGAAAAACTAACGAATCATACCTACGCGAGACCTTTTCTCATAATGAATTTATGTTCCTTGCGAAGTCGATGTAAACTTTTCGACGGATTAAAAAATATGCCGTTCGCGAATCTCGATTCTGACCTCATAAAGTTTTGATTAAATTTGTCCCATTAAGAACGAACGACCACTTAATACAAGATTTAAGTTCATACACAAAACGTAAAAAGGAAGATGAAAACCAAAATCAAAAAAAAATTTGAAATTGATTAAAAAAAGTTTCCAGTGCAATACTTATACTGTTGTCGTAAAATTCCCCTTTTTTCTGTTTCTTCGACCCAACGTCGTTACACTGTCCTCGATAGAAATAAAGCTCGTGACATGCGACTGGATTCGAAAGGTTCCATAACAAATTGGCTGCACTTGCACATCAAATTTACTATCTCACCCATTATCTCGCTACTTGGATAATACAGTTCCTTAACAACTTAACAAAAACTCCACGTCCCTTTATTGACGTTGTTTTATACAATCGGACAAAAATAGGATCAGTCTCGAGGACGACCATTTAAATTCGCTTCAAATTTCATCCAAATGAAAAAACCAATTACGAAACAACTTTTTTTGATAAAAATTTAAACGTTTCATTTTCAATGAAATAGTGTACAAACACTTTTTCAAATTATAAAATTTGATAAAAAAAAAGATATAAATAAAAGAATTTAACGACTCTATGAGAAAGAAATATGTTTGTTAAGCTCGTGTAAGACTGTGAAAGTTCTTTTTCAGTTTGACACCTGCTAGAGCAACAGGTGAAAATGCTGCGACAAGAACCAATCAAACTTGTTGATCTCTCTTATTTCTCTCTTTTTTTTAGTGTCACTTCAAACTGAAACTCTTTTTGCAATCTGGAATTAATTACGACGCCGTTGAAAACATGCGATAATTTTCAATCAAAATCAAACAACCAAACTTTAACTCGTTTATCACTCGGTCATAACTCTGACTGTAAGCACCGCTTTTAACATTTCCAGGCAAAAATGTCTCTTCGCAGATGCATCATTATCCTCAGTTTATTCGCTTGGTTTGCATATGTACGAGGCAGACACGTCGATTGCGAGTGAGTATTCAAACGACATTTTATTATAACACAAACTCCTATTATTTCCCGTTGTCGAATTTTGTTATCAACAATAAATAATAAACTAACTTTTTTTTCGCAATTAAAATTTTTTAGTAAAACCGAAAAATTCTCAGGACATTAAATTTTTAATGAATGCATTATTTGTGATTGAGTATCAGAACAAGTTTTTTTAACAAAAGAAGCTAAATGTCGAAACAATGACTTGCCTATGAAAAGTTCTGTTCATTTTAAAATTACATAGTTGAAAAAGTAGTGAGGAAAGTCTTCATGGTATTTTTAGGGGTACAGATTTCCTGGCACTTCTAGTGTTAGGATGAAATTTAATTATCATATAGATGGTTCATAATAATTTACTAATTAAATTTTTCGAATATTATATAAAACAATAAATGGGTTCATGGAATACATGAAAAATATAATTAAAAATCATTTTAGCATTTTCATTGAATCTTAAATTTTGCAACTCAAAATGTACGTGAAATTTTTGTTTAAAAAATTATAGATAATTCGGAATTTTCGTACTGAATCGGAATTGGAAATATTTGGAACATTGATTTAATTCACTGATTGTTTTGCATTGAGAAGCTTATATCCTAATGGCATTAAAGTTGATCCAAGTGGCAACGATATTTGAATTAATAAGCTGTCGATATTGTGTTGTAATAAGGTCGTAATTACATATTGTTAAAAGGGGATCCAAGAATTCGAATATGAAACATAATTATGTTCACACTGGATTTTAGCTCGACCCTGCAGAAACCTTATTACAACAAACCCAAAGTATAATACTTCGCATCAAAGAAAAGGACACAAATTTTGTCGTTTGTTACGTAACTCTAATTTGAAATCTACTTTACATAAAACTTGAGAGTGATTTCATAAGTTCTGTGATTTCTGGACTGTTTAACAAGCACAATGAGGGTCATAAAAATGGAAATTTCTGTTCCCTATCTCTCACTTGATATTGTCTGCTATAGGATCAAAAAAATCATCAACTTTTACAGGCAGAAAAAAACTTGCATCATTAATTTTATTTTTGTTTCTAAAATTTTCAATCGTTAAAATTACAATGATGTCGAAAATTGTTTGATGCTTAAAATTTCAGTACTTTTAATTGTTATCAAAAAATAGGACTAGGTGACTTGTAAATTGGTATCTTGTTTAAACTCTTGGATGCGTGAGTGGAATCGTGGGCGATGGAAATACGGGGGCTGGTGTTGGAAGGTTGTGCGAAATAATAAATGTATCAGCACACACTTGCTATAGCCACAATGATGACGCGCCCTTCTGTTCAATGTAATACTATAAATTACGTCAATGCACCAAGTAGTTGTTGTCGACTTTGTTCGCAGATTTATAGATTTCATATTTCAACTCGAGAGCCCCCAAATTTACACAATTTTCATCGAGCTTATATTTTCAATGAAAACCAATTAACTCTGATCTCGTCTGAAGTATAAATTTTAATCATCCTCTTTCATCTTTTATCCAAACTCTGATACTGGCTCAGATTGTTCAGTGTTTGAACATTTTATTTTTATAGAATAGATACCTTTAGAAAGTTCTATTTTTTTTACTTTTTTTAAATTATTTTTATTTTTATTAAAAACATTGATTTTAATATTTTTTATAACTGTTTTAGGCGGTTTCCTTTCTACAGTTACTGCAGAGGAGTTCAAACCCGGAAACGTTTTGTGAGTACAGAAGATAACAAACTGAACGGCGAGGAATATCAGCATTCGAAACCGAATCTTCACACGAAATACAACATGGAGCAAATTTTAACTCAACTTGAAAAGGTTAGATGCTGGACAACTTTTGAACTTAACTTAAATAGGACGCAAAAATCAAATTCGAATATGAAAAATGTATGCATCACGAATTCCAATACAAGTTTTCGACGCAGTTTCCAACTTGTTGATGTTTGCGTACGAATTTTAGTACACGCAAATGCTCGAGTTGAAAAACAATATGAAACAACCGGCACAGCATGCTCAATATTTCAAGTCACAAGCAACTTTGATAGTCAATTGATTCTTATGAAAGTTATTCATAAGATTCTCATTAAAAAATATTGTTACATGCTGTGGTACAGGTATTCGCGATTGTCTTTTGTTATTCTCAAGTCTTGGATAAATGTGAAGAATAAAATTCTTTCATATTCTTTCATAAACGAGTATTTTTTTTATCGTGGCGCGTTACAATATGTACATTCCTCCCACGTTTTTATTCTCTCGGGTAAGTTAATTTGCGTGACAATTTTTAACCTTATCAATCATGCTGAAAATCAAATTGATTTTATTTTCATATTTTTTGTATTCTATTTTGAAAAATGAAGCGATGCAAAAATATGAACGCGAATAAAATAACAATGAATAATTGCATGATTAATAAAGTTCTAAAATAATAATAATTATAGTTGACTCATAAATGGACTTGTTATCTGATTATTTATTTCTTCAGATATTCCAATCAAGAAGTTTCTTAAGCGACTTATCTTTAACTTATTGTCAGTGTTTTTGTGACCAAAAAAAGTTTGTTCCAGCATATAAGCTCAACTTGACCAAAGAGACAGCAAGTCAAGTATAATCCTCTGAATAATTCAGTTACTACCAGGCGTATTATTGAAACTATTAAAAATATCAGCATCGGTGGCAGGATTATTGTGCGTCTTCAAAAGATTGAGTTTCTTTAACTCTGTTGGTCGCTGTAGTCGCTTTGTCTGACATACCCCAAAGTCATGTCTGAAAACAACTCATACACTATTTATCATCAATCAATTCAGAAAAAATAAAAAAAAGTTCAAGAAATGGACATTGTAAACCCTTTATTTTCAAATTCGAAATATTCAAGGTTGATTGAATACATATATTTATGAAAGTAACTCCATCCACATGAATAAAATTAAAATTTCCCTTAAAAACAGAAATCCGATCAAAATGACGTTGAAAAATGTCTATCTCGAATCAACCAAACTAAAAACGAGTTGTTGAATCAAGCTTCATTTGTAACTTTTAATTTAAAAAAATAAACTGCGCCGCGGGTCGATATCTGGTCAGACAAGATTGTAAAAATATTCTATCGAATTGTTTTTGCAAAACAAAGCCAACCGTTGATTATTTGAATAAAACTAAAATCTAGTAGTGCAAGTCAAAATTTAGTCAGGCAAAATGAAAATGAGGTTTTTATTGTTGATTTCTTAATTTTTGTTTCGGAATGCTAATTTACATGAATGAAGTAATTAAACTAACACGAAGATGTAATTTTATTAAGAAAATTGTTTGTTTTGTATTGAAATGATTCGATGTGTAGATTGATCCAAATGATTAAACATCCCGAACTGAATAGAATGTTTAAAATTAACAGAAAGCTGTAAACTTGGTTGCTGTCTTTTTTGGTAACACGCTTGGATGCAAATTTAGACTAATGAACATAAATGAACGTTTCAATGACCATTCATTAGTGGCGATTTAACATTTAATACGTTTATATATTACTCGACATTTCGATAATTCCCAACGGACTATGCAAATAGTAAACTATTTATAAGTCAACTATGGGAGGCAAAAAAATGAAACATAATTGCGTTTGTGTAAAAAAAATTGACATCTCAGGTTGGAGGTGGAATTTTAAATTGCAATTTGTTTTTAGGATATTAACAATGATGACTTGTTGGACGCCTTTCTTTCTTCCCTAATTGAAAGACGTAGGAACAGCAGCAAGAGCTCTAAGGACAGGAGCAAAGTGCAAAGAACACAAGACTTTTTATCTCAATTAAATTCTATGGACAACGATTACTAATCCACGTTGTATCGACTTCTATTTGCCGCACTGATATCAATTTTAATTGTCACGAAAATGTACTGGCTCGTGTGTCTATACATATAATATCAGTATAAAATACGAATTTAAATTTTAAAAGAATAAACCAAAAAATTACCACTAAAAATGAAAGAAAAAACATGTTGTATTAAAAACAGAATCTAACATTTATCTTCAGTTTGTATCTCTTTTAAATAAGAAAAAAAAAACAATTTTATTACACAATCTCTAACGAAAGGATGTTTTTCTTTTGTCGATGAAAAGAAAGTCGAAATGTTTATTTTAAAAATCGTAGATCAGAGTTGGAGATATTTTTATGAGTGAAGAACAAAAGTAAAATCAAAATATTTGTTAACTGAAAAACTCGTTATAATGGCACAGGTGTAAATGTGTGGCGCGACTTGCGCGTCGAGCAACTGTAAAAGAAAACAAAGTATTTTAAAGATTCAAGATTGAATTTCTCGAAATCATTTGACAATTATACAGAAGACTGATATGTAACTAGGATCGACGAATTGTAGTTATTTCAACAAGAGACACAAAAAACCAAACGAGCACTTGTTAGGGGGTGTCAGCAAATTTATATCAGTTGAATGTATGTCTTTTAATAACGAATGATTTTGGGGAATTAACGGAAACATGAGGAATATATTTTTTAAAAAAAAAGATCAATAGTTTTCAGAGTTTTTGTAATTCTAATGTTAACTATTGCTCGACACGAGACTAGAAGCGTCGGTGAAGTTGTACAAACTTTGAGCGAGTGTCCTAGATCGATTAATAATAATTATTGTATATATGTAAAACATGTGTTTCTCAATTACATCGAATGTGTTTATTCAATTCATCATTTGAATTGTTTATTTGATTTGGTTATAACAAGCTATAATAACTCATCAAGAATTATGTTACTTTGTGTACTATTGATTGAAACATTGTATGCATTTATGCGTTTAAATTTATTTAACTTATTTATTATTGGATATTAAAGATTGATTGTTGATAAAAAGAATAATTTTGAGATGTAATGACCCACCTTGATTTTGTATGTATAAAAAGTGACTTTTATTTAACTGAATCAACAGAACGATATACAAACTTTATTACACGTTAGCTTTATATCAAAACAAGTTTAGGGGCTCGTAATCTATTACCCTTACGAACAACTTAATAGATTAAAGTGCACGGGACAAATTACCAACTCATAACTTGCTTGACGATAGATTTTCTTGATTAGATCACTGATCATATTATTTGAGAATTTGAGTAAATGAATAAATTAATAAGTTTGTTTAAAAAGAAATCTCATTTATTCATCAGTTATTATTTTACAGTTATGCTAACTATTCTTATTTCGTCGTAAGGTTTGTCAGTTTTTGGGTTGGTTTTAGCCTGGCTTATATTTTGTACTACTTCCATTCCTTTCACCACTCTTCCAAATACTGTATGTTTGTTATCAAGCCAGGGCTGCAAAAGAAATATAATAGATTAAATATTAAATTGAACAATTTATGTCAGGTGTTTTGGATTGATTTCAATTTGACGTACCGTCGGTGTCAACGTGATAAAAAATTGGCTCCCATTTGTGTTAGGCCCAGCATTGGCCATGCTCAACGTGTAAGGCCTCTCGTGTTTCAGGTGCGTTCTAAATTCATCCTCGAATTCGCCTCCCCATATACTTTCACCTCCAGTTCCAGTCCCCGTCGGATCTCCCGTTTGAATCATGAAACCCTTGATGACACGATGAAAAATGTGACTGTTGTAGTATCCATTTTTCGAATGCACGCAGAAATTTTCCACTGTTTTTGGTACATCCTTGCCAAAAAGCGACACATGGATGTCGCCCATTGTCGTGTGAATAATCGCGTTGTCGTAAATCTTCTGCACATTTGTTGCTTTCGTCGACGAAATAACATCTTCTTTGGAAGGTTGTTCGTTGAAAACATCACGATCGCATTCGGGATTCTTCGTGTCCTCGGGCTCTCGCCGGGTGAACATGTAAAAACGGTTTTTCTTGTACGCTGTACAAAACAGAGTTGGATCTGGACGGTTCATCTCCATTGTCCGGTTTTCCGATGTTTCCATCTCGATTGTTAGGGCTGCTGATTTCTTGGCCTTTCCCTAAAAATGAAAATCATTTGATTAACATTTTACTAATTTCATTTATAAAGACAAGTTAATTACTAACTAAAATTTATACCTGGAAGACTGTCAATTGCATTGGTCGAATATTTTCCGACTTGCCTAAAATTCTCACACATCGGTTTGTGTGAATATTTACAACTTTGATTCCCAACATGGTGCTGTACATGATCATGTATCCTGACTCGTCAAATAATATACTTCCAAGGTTCGTTTCAGTTTTGTCTAATTCCCTTTCAACTGCCATCCTGAATCGAAATATGTTTAATCAAACAATTTAATCGCCTCTTTAAATAAAAAAATTCGTTTATTTACCTTCGTCCGAATTCCATATTGGGCAATTGCTGTGTCGCCTGTTGAAGTTGTGTAAATTTTTCCAGGCTCTCGTCGAAGACTCTAGAAAGTTTCCCAGTAAGGAAATGGAATACTCGTATCTTTCTGTCTCCACTGATCGAGGCAAACTTTTTCCCATCCGGAGAAACGGCTAATCCACATGGATAGGTCTTATTTTTTCCAAACTCATACAAATCAGTGTCGAGTTTCGATTCGAATTTCACGCAATTTGGAAAATCGTAATCGCTGTTTGGTCCTTGCCAGTATTCTAGCATTCCAGTTTTGTCGACCGAGATGCAAGTTTCATACACTGGATTGTACTGAAAATTAAGAATCATAAATTAGCAAAAGATTTTAATTAAGTTTCAGTTTTATAATTTTTTAATTTTAAAACTTGTATACTTTCATGACAACCACGGGTGCAGAATGTATAGAATCCAAAACTCGAAGAGGTTTGCTTGTTCCTTGACTGTCAAAAATGTAAATGTTGTTTGAAGATTCGTCTGAAACTGCAATTGTAAGAACTGCATCGCCTGCTGCATAAATCCATTCAACGCAAAGAGGCACAAACTCCAGTTGCATCATATTAATCATATCTGAAAGACATTTTGTTTTACAGTTAATTAATTTCTTTATTTATTTTATATTATTTTAAAAAATAGAAACTCTTACCAAAATTAACAACGTCAAATATTTTTATTGTCTTATCCAGACTGATCGTGCAAGCATAAGTACCAACGTGGTTGCTAGCAACAGCCCTTATTGGCTGTATATGAGCCCGGAAATGTTTCACAAATTCTATGAGCTCTTCTTGCTTTTTCCAAAATTTTACATGCCCGTCACAGCTGGCGGTGATCAAAAAGTTTGTCCTGCAAATAAAAATTCAAAATTTCATTTAAATAAAAATTATTTCACTAATTCATTAATTAATTATTTTATATAATTTATAAGAAATAAAATTTGAATTGATTTTTTTGTAAAATCTGGTTACTCACTTGGTCATCAAAATATGTGTTATAACATCCCTATGCATATAGGATTTTTCATAGCATTCACAGCAAGGCAAATTGTCCAGATACAAATTTTCATGAGGCAGCACTAAACAATCAAAAAAAGAAGTTTAATTTAAACATTGTTAGCATCGCAAGATTAATTTTTTAAAATAAAATTCAAGCAAACGTTATTAATATAACCAACAAATTTCGGAGCAAGTTGATCTGTTTTACCTTTTTGTTTCTTCTGTTTCACTGCTTCCGATGGCATCGGTCCAATCCATTCCTCGTCACTTTTCTCCGCCTCCTCTTCCAATTTTCTCTTATTGTCGCTCATGATTATTAATTTCAATCTTTTTCCTCAACTTTCAATATTCTTTTTAAACATGACAACGTTTTGTATACAACGACTTTTCACGTTTTGCGGGGTTCGAAAGCAGCGCCCCCTATCACACATTTTTGTTTTCACGTCAGTGATATTGTCGTGAACTGTCAACATTAATTGTTGATTCTTATGTGCCCACTTTGATATTGTTGAACAACAGCTTATAAAATTCTACGTTTAAGAATAGTTAATTTATTGATAACCATTTGAGATGCCGTTCACGGCTGACGCTGCTGCTCATCAGATACAGGCAAGTTAATGATCATGAGGTTATGTTGGTATGATAAGTTGTTTACATCTCTAGTATGTCTACTTTTTTAGAACAACAAAAAATGAAAAGTGTTTTCTTTAGTTTCTCATTTGAAATGTTTTATAATATTTGATAATAAAATTATTAGGAATAATTTTCGATTTGGTTTTATATTATTTCAAACATGAATTTCGTTTGATTTATATTTTCGTTTTAATTTTTGCTTTCTCTTTATTAATTTTTGATTTACATTTTAGGAAAGACTTAGACAGGTTTATCATTTACTTCATGACTTGGAAAAGGAACGCAGTCATTCGGAGCACAATTTCAATAACATAACCAAAACATATGAAAAAGTCAGTCCGGATGACAAAGTAACGCCGTACTATCAGCAAAAGATCAAAAATTTGTATAGCAATGCTGTGAGCGATGCTCAAAAGGAGGAGGAAATTCTCAGAAAAGCTTTGGAAAAAATCAATGAGATTCGGTCTATCAGAAATGAACGTCGAATTCAGGTAGATTGTCAAACAATATTTGTGAAGATTCTTTTTTCATTATATTTATTCAAAACTCGTTCACTATTCTGCGTTTGTTTTTAGGCTCGCAATGCTGGTAATAAGGAAACCATCAGACGAGGTGCTTTGATGAAAATGCTCCTGAGCACTGCTCAAACTTTACCTTTGTATATTGGAAAGAATCCAGGAGGCAAACCACCTCCACTTTGTGGAGCGATTCCAGCAGATCCGACATACATTGCCAAAGTAAAATTTCGATTTGTTTATTCATCAATTTCAAACTTGCTTATTATTTGGTTATTTAGTTCGAATTTTTTATTTGAAAACATGGTTTTTCATCATTTTCCCTCAAAAAAAATAAGCCTGTTGAGCCATATTGTCATTTTTTAAATATTAAGAATATTATGCAATTTTTAGACTGGAGATATGGTAGCAGCTTTAGTAAAAGGTTCAGAGGAAGAAGAGAATTGGATCCTCGCAGAAGTGGTCCAATTCAATCCAACGACCAATAAATATGAGGTTGATGATATTGACGAGGAGCAGAAAGATCGACACATTCTTTCTCGTAGAAGAGTTGTACCTTTGCCTCTGATGAGGGCAAATCCAGAAACCGATCCTCATGCTTTATTTCCAAAAGGATCAACTGGTAAAATTATTTTAATGAAAATAACTCTTTAATTGAATTCCTGAATAATTAACTTAGATAATTAGATCTGAAAACTAAATAATGTAACTACGTTTTAGTTATGGCACTTTACCCTCAAACTACCTGCTTTTATAAAGCGATCGTAAATCAGCTGCCAACTACAGCGACCGAGGAGTACGAAGTTTTATTTGAGGATGCAACATACGCGCATGGATACTCGCCACCATTGAACGTCGCACAAAGATACGTCATCTCGATAAAAGAAAGCAAGAAGAACAAGAATCAGTCTTAGTTGTTTCAGGGTTTTGTTATTTAAGTGGAAATCGTAGCTTATCGTTTTGTAAAGTCATTTTTGAAATAAAATGTTTGGAAAAAATGAAACAAGTGATTTTCTGGTTTTCATCATTCTAATTAACCGTTTATTTACAGTAGCACTTACAATGCACTTATTCTTCATGACATTTTCAAAATTGCTCATAATTTGTCGCACGCCATACAATTGTAATTAGGAAGCTAGTAGATGAATACAGTCTTCAACATGTACAAAAAAACAAAACTGCCTATTTTGTAGCCTGATTAGATTCTATTTACAAAAAAGTCAGCGAATCAACCATGTATAAATAATATAAATATCAAAAATTAATTGTTGTTTGTACTAGGGTGTCTATGACAAAATAATTAATTGCCTTGGTAATTGTAACTGCTCTTCTCATATAAGAGATCATATAATCTTTCATGTTCTGTGTGTTGACAAACTTCATTTACAATGTACAAAAATTGTAAAACCTCAATTCTTAAACTAAACTGTAAATTCAACTTGGTCAAAGAAAATTGGACAGTATATTTTGGAGTTGCAACTAATTTTAAATATTATTAAAAACAAATGTTTAAGATTTTATAATGGCGAAAGAAAATTGTATATTACAGTGGAAGTTCAAAAGTCGATAAAATGAATAAGTTGATTTTAAAAGTTTTGCTCTATACTGATCTTTAGATATGACGTATGTATTATTTATATAATATCAAAGTGTACCGTGTATTATATGTAGATTAAATTGTGTGTTTGGGCACAGTAGAAGCTTCTATGATTCACTAATTGGTCGCGTTTGAAAATTCAATAATTCTATTCAGAATGATAGTCATTGTTATCGTGTAACTATTTTGTGATTAAATATCATTTACGAACACACACTGTGCTATGTGAATTGCAAATTTGTCCTCATTGAAAATTAACATCTCAACATTTCACCTTGATGGTACAACCGAAGTCACAATTTTGGCTCAAAGTATGCTTTGCTCTACCAGCCGCGAGTATGCA
Source organism: Trissolcus japonicus (assembly GCA_030522925.1). NCBI lineage: Eukaryota > Metazoa > Arthropoda > Insecta > Hymenoptera > Scelionidae > Trissolcus > Trissolcus japonicus. The sequence goes on along the minus strand of JAPYZS010000235.1, from coordinate 360,504 downwards.
AATCATACTCTAATTTGCATAACCGAAAGAAGAAAAGTTATAAATTTTTCGATTACATTCGAATCGCAATTCCCAAAAGAATTAAAAACAAATGTACGATTCACTCGTCGCTAAAATATTTCGGAACGTTATAATGTCCTAATAGGAATCCTACATATTCATCATAGTTGAATTACAATGCATTATTGTTTGCCAAATCATTCATCGAACGTTGCAACTGAATTGTCCAACAAGCAAATACACAATCTGCCTCCCCGTATACAAACAATGAACAACACATTAAATGTGTTTATCACAATTATGGTGTTACACATCCATATAAACTAGGGTGCATCATGAAACAAGTCTAATATGTTTTTTTTTCTTTCAAAAAACATGACAAAATGTGTTTTATCATGTAAAATTTCATTTTTCCATACTCCACAATTTTCATTCAGTAAATCCTAACTATGTCAGGCATTGATTAAAATTAGTATTATTTTTAATGATAATTTAACGTTTTTTGGAAACCATATTTATTGAAAAAATACCTCATTGATTAGAATTAATAAAATAAAATCGAATACAAAAAATTAAGTAAATTATTTTCTTTTTATGTTTCAGGTAAGAAAAAACAAAATCAACATTGCATTATGGTACAACTATTTGTCAATCGAAGCTTGAGCAATTTCCTTGCGGAATCTTAGACGGTAATACAAACATTTATTCAATTTCATTATCTCGCGCTGTCGTCTTTTCTCTTTTTACTCTGAGAACCAAAACCCTGCGAATTTTTATACAAAATATAAAAGGTTCAAGTTTCTTTCTCTCTTCCAACTATGTATACAATATATATTTATATTTTGCTCTGAATTTTCAGTAATTCGTCAAAGTCTGTTGGCGTACAATTGCAAAAGCAAATGATTAGATTGTAACAATTCGACCGGAATTTGTTTGTAATCGTTTGAGCCTTAGACTATGACTGAATTATATACAACTTTGTTAATTCGGGAATGACCGTGTGGATACAAATTTTAACTGTTCTCAAAATTATACGCCATTGACTTTGACAATTAGCACACGGACGATGATCGATTTCTTATATATCAGTTAAGTTTAAAGTTTTGGTACAAGGAAAATGTTGCTTTTTAAGGCAAGTCATCATTTAATACGAGATTATTATGTATCGTATAATATCTGGCGGTATTTCGTTTTTGAATACTATTATTATACGTAACTATAGGGTTCTTTTCTGTTTCTACAGTTGAAAGTGTATCTGTCCAGCGAGAACGTCCCTACAAATAGAAGTGACAGTGTAAAAATATATTTTGCATCAATCATTTTTTGCAATTTTGTTCGTTCGACGATTATTCCAAGTGAAATCAACGATGGTTGTCCAACAGCAAAATTTGCAGTACAGATAAAAGCAACTGGATAATTGCGTACAAAAATTTACAGCGTGTAAAAATATATTATCTCCTGATTGTGACAATTTTTGTTCGTTCAGATATTTCGAATTATGCAATTCACTTCTATTCGCGGACTCGATACAGAATAGTGTAAAAATTTATCGATGCCTCTTTTTTCATTTATTGCAAAGAGTTATTCATAACCAGAGCTCTGCGTTTAATGTTTAACACCTTAGTTCATGGACAAGAGTATTTATTGTCTATTACGCTTTTTTCTTCTTCAATTGTATGCCTGTCTAACGTTGTTTCTATTCCATTAAAAATTGGTTTGAAAATTGTTTCTAACATGGTAACAACCTGGTACATCAATCGGGCGAATTCAAAAGGAAAACCTTAGTGTCTAAGAACGTTCAAAGCTCAAACACAAAAACTTTTTTTCCAAATAAAATATATTTACAAATTCTTATTCTTTGCATGTATAATGTGTTTATAAAACGTTCTAAATATCATCTAGTCGAATGCACACTCAGCTTTCAAGAGTGTTATTATTAAAAAAATTTTGATTACAAAAATGTTTTTTCCGTTTTCAAGCGGCGAATCGCAGTTCGCCGTACAAATTTTAGTTTTTCCTCGAAAAATATCATCGAAGGCGATTATCGATCAACTAACAAGACTGTATCACAAATACATCGAAAATTTCATTCACATTTCATTTCAAATTTCTTTTCAGATCAAGCCCTGCTCGAGATCACAATATAAATTAATTATAAATAAATAAATAATTAAATTAACTTACAAAAAAAAAAAATTAACAATATCAAGTATCACTGTTTCATGTATCTGCAAAACACAGACAAACATGCTGACCATCGTTTCAGGCTAGAACAAAATTTTGCTCCATCAAATTTATAATGAAAAGGATTGTTTTTTTTTATCCAATGCTTGGCATTTGAACCTCGAACTTGAAAAAATGTCCCGCTCAATTAGTTTAGTTGATAAAGCTGTAGGACGTGGCTGATCTAACGCACCTAGGGAAACCCTAGTGCGTTAGACGCCGATTTCATATGGTCTCTTGACTATTGACCGACTGTGAGCTACGAGAGGTTTTTCTGCTGACTGGTTCTAGGTAGGCAGCAGGTGCCCATCCCTCGATGGGATTTTGAGGGTTCAGAAGTTTGACGAACCACCATCCCGCGCAGCCTACTTTGAGTAATTCCAAACTGTCGCCCTCGTGCATCGTCACTTCCGATGGACCCATCGCACAGTAATCTGCAAGTGCTACGTATCTACCACCCTGGAAAATCAAAAACCATATTCAAATACAAAACTGCATTTTCAATTCGTCACATTTTGTTGCCATATTTACAAACACAATTGTTGTCTCCGTCAATTAAAAATCAAACAAGATTTACAATTCTTGATTTCTCATTGACCGAAACATTTACTGACGTTTATATTCATCATCAAGTTATAAAATTATACATAGCATAAGACATACAGAAAAAACAATAAAAAAGACAGCTTTTGCGTTTTTATCTTTGTGTGAAATGAAGTAAACTCACAATCATTAGTTCTGTACAAATTACAATTTGCTACTAATTTCATTCACGGTCAGTGCTGTATGAAGCCGACATCTTTACTGTTCCGCTAATTATGTTGTAGATAAATACCTTAGGGAGCGTTTTATTCCTAATTTAGGGAGTATTTGGAAAGGAAAATTAAAATAATGTAAGAATTGAAAATGATACGCATCATTTTTTTTCTACTTTAGTAACAAATTCATCATCCACATTATTCAAGAGTGAAAGTTAAGGTCGAAAGTGTTTTAACCAAAGGTCTCAAAATATTGTTGCTCAAATTTTCAAAAACTTTTTTATCTTGTAAGATTTTCTTTTTTTTTTTTTCTCGTTAGATGTCTCATTTTACGTTCAATCTTAAGATGATTCAATTATTACAATTGTTTTCTACGATTGTAAGAGCATCTCAAAGAGCTGAATCTTACCGGAGCTAGTCCTGCATTATCCCCAAAAGTGTCGTCGTCGTCATCAGTGTTACTGTTCTCGGAACTCCAACCGACGTCATCCTCAGTCGACTGAGTGACGTCCGAAATGTGCGAGATGGTACTCGCACTGTCAATTGAAAGAGTACTTCGCAACGAGGCTGAGGTACCTGATTGAGTATCCCAGGATATCGTTTGTCGAAGAGCCCTGAAAACCAAACCACCATGTGTTTAGTTAACGAAATTCAAATTTAATCAAAATTCTAGTAAAAATGATCATATCTTGTCCATATACTGACAATGTATTGTTTATATATTTTTATTATGTGAACAATGAATGATCATTTTTACTAGGAAAGGAGAAAATATTTTCTTAAAAAACCCAAGATATTCACTTTGGTTCATACTTGTGGTTGGACTTTGCAGCATTGTCCTTGAGTTCAGCTAGCTGTGACATGAGTACTCCTTTGATTTGTCGCACCCATTTTTGTTTCACGTCAATGCTAGACGCCTGGATAGTGTGTACCTCCGAACGACCTTGTAGCCAAATCTCAAATCTTCTTGCGTCGCCTTTCACTGATTCGGTCAGACCAATTTGTGACATCTACAAAAATGCGTTCCGATTATGAAACAATTGTACGAACTGCTTTAGACAATTTGAATAAATTGATCGATATTGAAATTGTGAAATCTTTCGAATGACAAAATTGCTCTTGCCTTTAAATATCTTTTGAAGATATAATTTGCCTTATTGTGCGCTTGAGGTTTACTGTGTTTACAAAATATCATGGCCTTTTCGTATAAGAAGATGTGTCGTTGAGATGGCTTCAACCTGAGCAATCGTTCTCTTTTGCTACTGCTCCAGACTCCAAACGAACCTTGGAGAAGGAGCTCGCCTTGAGCGTTCAAGTCACCCTAAAAATACAGTTTGATTTCAAATCTGTTATTGAAGTAATAAAGAAAAATTGTTCTTCTAAGTATTTTTCTTGTCTTTCACATACACCAAAACCGGTGATAGCCGTTTGGTGCATACTGTCGTTGACACATTTGAGAACGACGAGCATGCAGTCCAAAGCCTCCTGCAGTTCTGTGCAACAAGATTGCTCGTCGCTGTATTTCAACAGATCCTTTAACAGGAGTTGATATTTGGTGATACGTTGAACAGGTTTCAATAGGTAAGCCGCCAAAGGCAATTTGTGACCAAGTTTCTGCTGACACATTGTTAAGAACTGTGGTTCGTTCTGTATCTGTTCTCTGATTTTTTCCGACCTGGGGATATTTTGACAGTAGTAACTGTACAACCGGTAGAAAACTTCCCTCTGAAAAATAATAAACCAGTTGCCATGATTTAAATATTAATTCATCTTCATTTTTTATTTATGTATTTTTAAATTAATTAACAAAGATTAGATTAGATACATCCTAACGAAAGTGAAGGACTTACTCTTTGCACAAAACACAAAGCAACTAATTCCGTGTTGGAAACACAGTTTTCAAGATCTCGCAGAAACGTCTCGCCGTGGAAACTATAAATGTCCTCGAGATTACCAAACAAAACGTCGGCTTTGCCGATGAGAGCCGAGGGGACCAAGTGAGCTACTGCTTCGTTGTTCAGTTCCAGTTTGTATCCCTTGATGATGGAACCGAGCTCGGAGACATAGACACGTTCCGTCTCAACGAGCTCGGCTAATACGTGACCTCGTTTTAATCTTAGCGCTTCAATATCTCGCGGTTCGCTCTCCGGCGAAGAAGATTCTCCCTCGATTCGACTCATTTCCATCTGCAAAATAAAAGCAAGCTTGAAAATAAAACTTTTTATCATCTATCTTGTAAACTTTTTTTTTTAGTCATTTTTATGTTCATGATTTCGACATTAATTTGTATCAATTTTTTAATCAATCATTTTCTAACAATATATGATTTTTTATTTTTTTTATTTTTAATTGATTGTTAATTCGTTTATTCAAACAAGCAACTAGATAAAGTGTTTAAATTTAAGTTGACAGTGCTGCCAATTGTCGACAGTTGACAGCACTGAAATCATAGTGAAATGTTACTAGAAAAATCCCTATATTGAAATCACCAGCGCCACCTATACACTGTTATTCCTCCATTGTCTTGTTTTATTTGCTTTCCAAAGTTTGTCGCGTATGTCACAAGTCATAACAAAAAGGAAGGACCAAGTTTTGTTTATCGTGACCAATCTAAAACAATTTCTTTGTGTTAACTTTTTAAAAAAGGTGAACAAATGCAAATCAAAGGTACCAGTGTGTAAAAGTTCATCACTCCGTTTGATTTCTAACCTACAAATAACTAAATCAGAGAAAAAGAAAGTAAGTATTCATTTGTACATTACAAGAACAAATTTTTTCACAACTGATGAAATAATTTTGAATTTCCAGGTTAGAAATGCGCGACACAGAATCGCCCCGTCGAAGGGACTCTTCGTCCCGACACGACCGGAGACGAACCGATGATAGGTCTCGACACAAAAGGTCACCCAGGAGACGTTCAAGGTCAGTGGAGCGTCACAGAGAAAGATCACCTGCGAGAAAAGTGTCCGACGTGAGAATCAAAGAGGAGAGAATTTCGCCAGTGGCGAGGCGCAGGTCAACTGAGCGGTTCAGGGATCGTTCCCCAAGACGGAATTTTAACCGCGATCAGCGACCTCGAGACAGACCCCAAGGTCACAGAAGAGTCCCCCAGAGTAGTTTCATGAGTGACTCGAAAGAGGATGAGAAATACGAATGGGGACGAAAGGAAACGAAGGAGGTAAAAACCGAGCCTGTGGATAAAGAGAAGCCAAATTTTGGGCTGAGTGGAAAACTCACAGAGGACACGAACATGGTGAACGGCGTGGTGATCAAGTACACAGAGCCTGAAGACGCGCGGAAACCGAATCGAAGGTGGCGGTTGTATCCGTTCAAAGGCGAGCAGGAGTTGCCTCTGCTGCACATCCACAGGTGTTCAGCGTTCCTGATGGGTCGCGACCGGAAAGTCGCGGACATCCCCCTGGACCATCCGTCGTGCTCCAAACAACACGCCGCACTTCAGTACAGACTGGTGCCTTACACCAAGGAAAACGGATATCAGGGCAAGAGAATACGACCCTACCTCATAGACCTTGAATCTGCGAATGGAACTTTTCTGAATGGAGCCAAGATTGAACCTAGAAAATATTACGAGTTGTTCGAAAGAGATGTTATAAAGTTTGGACTCAGTTCGAGGGATTATGTTCTGTTACACGAACATAGCAAGGGTGATGACCTTGATGACGATGTGGTCTAGTTACAAATTCATCATTAGATTTTTTTCTTATAATTTAGGTTGCACTAAAGATAATTCTTAGATGAGTTTAAGATTAGGTTCTAAGTTGACCGAATATTAGAATGTGTTTTGTATGAATAGATGTGATATGATTGAAATGTACGAAGTAAGTTGTTGTGATCCATTCGTATGAATCAGAGAGACATTTTTTTTTTTGTAAACATGACAAATAAATCGGTAAGGAAAAAGAAGTATCTTGGACTTGTTTCATTTCAATTTTAAAATTAAATGACTTATTTTCATTGAGTGATTATTTTTAGTAGTTGGTAAAAACGTACCCTTGGCATGGTGTTAGCTTTTTTTAGGATTCGTCCAGTTTTCACAATTTGGGGGATGCTTGATTGAATGGGCTTGGCTGGCTCTGGTGTTACAGTTTGAATAGGTCTTGTTGGCTTAATCAACTGCTGCTTCAAGGCTGCGATTCGTTTGTCGCACATTAAAGATACGTCTTCTATTCTTTGTAAAACCTGCAGAGGAAGCATGTCTTTAAATATCAAACTGATACAATTCAATTTTCATTTTTTTGTACTGTTTCTTAATTCATTCATTCTTTCTCTGATTTTCATAAAATATTTTACCTGAGTTACTAGAGCTTTTGTTTCAGGCATAACAGAATCCTCAAACAGGCTTCGAGGCTGGTGAAAATCTTCTGCAGCTTCAATTAAAATTTGTAGCTCCTGCAGAGCTTGGTCCGGTGGTGTCGCGCTATTCTGGGAAGCCAAAAGTTCTATCCCCTTCATGCACCAGGTGTTCGCCTGAAAAAGAAACAAAAAATTGATACCTCTTCTTGACCCATTTTCTCTATTGATAATTTGAAAAATTACTTTTTCTATATGTTCTGTGAGTTCTCTACACTTGTTCAGTGTATGCAACCTCTTTTCTAATCGCTGACTGAGGATTGTGCACACTCTCTGCAGTTCCGCGCATTTCGGTTCCACGATGTCTGCTGGACACTGATGTCGTCCGGATAAAAGTTGCTGGCCCGCTGTTATGACTTCCTCGGCACGATCGATGTCTCCCTGGAATTGTCAAAAAGACGTTGAAACTAAAATTCGCATGATGAACTTGTTAAAATATCAACGAGTCCATGACAGCAGTTGCTACGAGAAAGAAACCAAGTGTCTCTGATTTGATACACAGATCAAATTGCTATTGAATGATGGCATCGAATTACTGTCAAGCTTATAGATTTTATTATTTTAGATATCTTGTGCAGAAATAATTGCACAGTTGATTTTTTTTTAATTTTAAATCGTAAAATTATTTTTAATTTCAAGACCTTACTTGAGAAAGATTTAACTTTAACTGATTTCAAAACATATTTTTATATCATGCTACGTGGTAATTTATTATTTTTTTTTTTAAATTCTGATTATCTATTGTTTTCTACAATTATTTACTAAGCAGAAGTTAAGAATGAAAAAAGCGAAAAATATTGATATGCAATTTCGTCTGTGTATAAATGAAGGTGTACGTTAATGCATAGATTGATTCGTAATTATCTCGGTCCGTACAAGTCGGCTGTCAGAAGTGTTTGCTTGTTCAAAGCTATACAACTATAATTCGTGCAAGTCATAGCTCAACGAATTACTGTATTACACAAGACTGTCATGCTAATGACAAAGTTAAACAAAATTTATGCTCTTAGATTTGTCCGTCCGGATGCGTAGATTTTGCGATTTTTTCCCCTGCAAAATTTTCATGCAACAATAACAGAGTGGCGATGTGAAATAGTCAAATTGAGATTCTATGATATGAATTTTAAATTTCTTCCCTTTTCAAAAGTTTTGTATCGCCAGTCTGAAAATTGTTAAATTTTCTCAGTCCGCGGTCTGTGAAACGTGATGCCAAACTGTGTTTGAAAAAAAAAATGGTTGTAGTTTGTTTGAAATAATAATGAACATTAAAAATGTAAACTATAAAACAGATCTGCAACAAAGTAGGCTGTCGCCAATGCTATAGAAAAATATTAATTAATTCGGTTTGATGTGCTGCTTACCAAGACCCAAATCCACATGGTATGCAACAAATAGGACTATCGACAAAATGAGGAAAGCGGTGCATAGTGATGACTGCGTGATTTGTGCTTTATGTGTCGGTTTTGAATTCTTTTCCAAACCATGCTTTGTTGATTACTTCTTTGATTCTCAAACGAATGTTGGAAATTTTGACACACTTTATAGACCGACAAAAATCTCATCGTACAAAACATGCGTTTGGATAAGATCCTGGCTGTGCTCTCTTAAAAAAGTGCCAACTAACGACAAGAATTTTGTGATCAAATTTTGATAAAGACACCTGACGATGCTGAATTTATATTCTTAATGAAATTTTGAATCTTTAAAAATAAATGATCATTTTCTCTCATTTCTTGATTTTCAAAGTGTCAGTAAAAAATAAGTGTGAGAAGTTCGTGTTTTCAAAATAAGATTTCAAAACCTACCCGGCATATTCTTTGAAAGGTGGATGTGTCTATGATGAGCTGGTCGATTCGGGCCCGAGTCTCGCCCACCTCGGTCATCTCCTCGACAGTTTTCAGATGCTGATCTAGAATACTTTGCAGCTCACGGAAATCCTGTTCGAATTGTCTCAGAGCTAAACAGTGCCTCAAACGGGAACTGTGGTGTGACCAGAATAGATCGAACGTGCGCTCCGTTTCCTCCAATTGAACCAATAATCTAAACGATATGTAAATCACTAAAGTTCCGAATTCAAACTAATATACAGATAAATGACTATGAAATAATTCATTTCAAAAATACATATATTACTAATTGTATATAATTATTTGAAATTGTGAAATTAATTTTACAGTGAATCTTTTTTTCATTTAGTTCTGTTCTAGTTTTTGTGTAGTTGAATCTGTAACGAAGAAGTTGGAATTCAGCATAATTGATATGAATTAACCTTTCGATAGCCGCAACGTTTCCGAGCTGATCGGCGGCAGTTCCTTTTCCGGTCACTTGTCTGATGCTATCAAGTAGCGTCTCTCCATGTCGCGCCGCGCTCATTATTTCCTCCTTCAGCTCGGTGTACTCGGCCTGCTGTTGGCTGAGCAAACTGGTCGTGGTGATCGTGCTATTTGGAAATTCGATTTCTGCGAGGCGTCGTGTGAACGAGTCAAGCGCCAACGACACGTCTTGTGTCATCGACGAGAACTTTTCTAAACTCTGCAATCACACATTTTTACAAACGATTTATTTTTGTCTATCAAAATTTTGATAATTAACAATTATTACTCATTGTCAAATCATTGACTCACAATCCGGTTTCTTAATTGAAAATTGAACGGAATGTTTGATTTTGACATTAATTCGATGATTTTAGTTTTGTTCTCTTTTCCACTTACAATTCGATTTTGAATCCACGTATGATGGCAGTAGGGTAAATCGCCCCCAAGTTGCTCTGTCAGCTGATCCTTATCCAAGAAATCGTGCAGTTCGATGACACTGGTTAACACGATGACCCTGAATTTGAATTCCTCGCGGAAAAGTTTATTCGACACCTCGGATATGGCTTTTTGCAAAAATCCCACCGGGCGCAAAACGTAGGCTACGTGTACAAGACCGGGAAAGAATGCCTATAATTAAAAAAAACTTATTATTCAACTTAAAACAACAAAAATGTTGAATGATGCGAAAAATTTGCACGCTTTCGGTCCATAACTAGGCTCGCTTACGGAAATCTTGAGAAGAACAGTTTTAACGGAATTCCATTTATCGGTTCTGCGATCGATAATCAAATGAAATCCCAAGTCCGCTTCTTGTAACCTGCGAGAAATCAAAAATTTTGGAAAATTAATGAAACTATCTTGTGGTAATTAATTAAAAGTTGACCTTAAATTTTATTAGTGGATGAGGGAAAAATGATTGATTGATTCTTATTAATTTTTCATTGATTGCATCAAATTTTTTGTTAAAAAAATCGTGCATTTTCGTAACAAGATTTAATTATAAATAAATTTTGCACGTGTGGATGTTTCGTGCTTGCTTGTGTACGTGTGAACAGTATAAATGTCTGTGGATTATAACACCGCGTCTATAATTACGTAACGTTGATTGACGTCTACATTTCAGAAAGAACACTACCTATACCGAGAGACTTACGTTGGCACAGAAGTAAGGTACAGCATGAGACGTTGGTAATCCAAGTCGGACAAGTTATGGAAATTGCCATAATCAGGAAATGTTATTATTGGACAACCATCTCTTGTTTTCCCACCTGAACAACACAAAATTAAATTACAATTTTTAATTTTTTTGATTAAATAATGTGTTTATGATTTGAACAATTCATTTTGTGATAATTATTTCGCGTAAATTATTATCTGTTAATTAATTTCTATTTGTGGTATTTTGTTAATTAGATTAATGTCAGATTGAGTGCAACTTTTTTACTAATGAACTTTGTTATGCGAAATAAACATAGCAACTCGCAAAGCAAAAAGAAAAATGTTTGATTGGTACTGGCATGACAATCTTTTTTACTTTTGGATATAAAGTACACTCTGAGCTTCTTGTGTAATGAATGCAATTTCATAGAAGGAACCGGTTTTAACGGACTTTTTTAGACCTAGTGGAAAAGTAGGCTCCAAATTTTAATGTCACATTAACGGTCGACGTTTTTCACCTCACCAATCGGCAGTCAACGATGATTGAAAATTCGTCTATCTTATTTTCAATTGCCGTTGGAATTTAAATCGTTTTTTTTTTTTCAATCCTATCTCGCGGCTTATATAACTTTATTTTTGAATGAAGCCAAAAAAAAAGTTGCAATCATTCGCAACTATCAAGTGTAATTTACCTGTTACGATAGCATATTGTGGTTGCAGGAGATCTGCTACATCGCGAACCGCCAGATCCCCATTATCTATCTCACCTGTCATGCTTTCAACATCTTCTGCAAAACACAAATTAACACTGATTAATTACTGTTATTTTTCATCATAAATTTTACTCTATCTAATGTTCCCAACTTGTTTAACAGCGTTTTTACATTGAAAACGAAATTCTCAAATGGTTTAAATTACAGTACGCCTTAAACAGTGTAATTTAAGATCAAATCGAAAATAATACATAAAAATTGCGTAACTATTATTAAATAGAAAATAAAATTAGTTTAAATGTATTTTTTTGTTTTTTTTTTCCTTTATGTTAGAATTGCGACTGTAATTTGGTCTAATCGTCTATTAATTATTGCAAAAAGAAGGATGTAAACAAGGCGGGAATTAAATTACAATTCGTTATAAGTTAATTGATGAATGACAGTTTGCAATTTCACGACTGTTTCACGTTTGTTTAATTGACGTAAAAATTTGATTCTCATCCGAGCATCCGTACAGTGAATTGCACTCGTGTGAATTTTCCCATTGCAGTCAGGCACGATTCAAACGCAACTTGTTCATGGAATATGTAACTGAATTACAGTACGTGATCAATGCAACAATGTTAACGAACCGATTTTAATTGATACACATTTGTGTTCCACAAAATATCATTAAAACAAAACATCTAACTTATAAAAAAAAATAAGCAAACAAACAATTTTTCATTTATTATTTTATGCACGATTTCGAGATATTTTTGTAATTTATTATTTTTGTCATTTGTTTAATGTTCGATCTGTAAATTTTAGTGGGGTAATTTTGAAAAGTATGTAATTTTTACCAGACGAGACCAACGATGACGTTCACAAATAACCGGGTCTTGAACTTCACGTGTCACTGCACCAAAACAAGACAAGTTCAAAAGTCGGTCACAAAGATGAACAATCGAAAATTGTATATTGCAAATTGAGATTCATTTTGTAGAAAGTAAAGGGAGTTGAATTTGAAGGGGATTGGAGCTGGCGAGGCAATATGTTCGCGATCAACAACAATATTGACGAGCTTCTCTTATGCAATGCCCGCGGCGCGCATCACGCATGGCTGGATTGAACCTCCGTCTGCGAAAGACTGCGAGGGTCTCTTCGTGAGGTTGCACTCCGGTGACCTTGCTGATATTCCAGCCATGTGAAACAGTTCCCTGTTTTATCCGTGATATCCCTAATATAGAGGATAACTGTAAAAGTAAGAGGCTCCCAACGCGGTTCAATCAGATGGAGCGACTACAAACAAGAACCCAATAGATGGAATTTGTCTTTAACAAAAAAAGTTTCCGGCAAATTCTTAGTCATCGATGCTGTCAAATTGATTTTTGTTTTTGCAATTGCAATCTTTTTAATTTCTACCCCCATTATTCGTGAAAATTAAATTTTGTTTCAGATATATGACAAGCTAATTAAAAATTTCGAGTTTATAAAATTAGTTAAATAAACGCGAATGATAAAATAATGATTTCAGTAAAAGTGAAAATAAAAAGAAATGACATCTTAAAAAATATGTTGAGCAATGAAACATCTTATAATGCAGCACCTGACGTGATGAATCGTTTATGAAAACAAACCATTCGGTGTCTATGAACTCGGGCGTTTTCATAAATATTAAGCGTGTTGTCATGCAATCGTAATTTACATATTCAATGAAATTGATGGTACCGTCTATTGTCTTGACCGATTACCCGATCCACGCACTCGACAACATTATTAATTGCCCAATTTGTTTATATTATTGGACAATTAGTTAAACATTTGAATGCTATTCTCAGTATTCTCGGAATCAAATTATCGACTTTGACGAATAAAACAAAATTGGAAATTTGATAAATATCATTAGCATTGATTAATTGCATTTTTTGGTTTTTCTTTTCTTTTGTTCGTGCATCCGGATGGAGATTGTCTCCCTTTGGTTTTCAAATTGAAAGAATTCAAAAGTTTCTCTCTGGCCTCAAAATAAAACGCTCCAAAGATTTTATCTATTTATAATCAATTCTAAAAAGGAAGTTCCATGTGCTGTGAGGAATTGTCTGGTTATTTTTAGACCCAGTAAATCGAACTACTACTATTTTGTTAACACTAAGTGTCCTTTCAAAACGTGAAATGAAATTTTAAAAAATGTAAAAAAAAATGCTCAGACTTCAAAATTTGATTTGCAAATTGTTCAAACGACATTTCAAGAACAAATGTTAAAATATATATTCGTGATTAATTTTCATTTTCAATTCGTGTTGCTACGACCAATGACAATTCATTAACGTTGTTCATTATAACTAACAACACCTTGGGTATTCAATGTTAACCAACAATGTAAATCAATATCTTAAACTGTTTACCGTGCAAACGTACTTTGGGGATTCGCGTCAATTCCCGTTTGTCGCATTGTGTAGAAAACGCACTCGTTTTTGACCACATCCAAACCATACATTTTCACCAACCAGACGTAAACAAAAGTAGCCGATTCGGAGCCGCCGAATTGCGAGAAGCAAAGTTTCAGGTGGAAAGTAGTTTATTTAAATGACAAATTAAAAAACTCAACTTTGTACAGATAAAAGTGTCAGCTGCTCCGAAAATGAATGACAGTTATTAAAGTGATAAACAAATCGGAGCACGGCGGGAAGACAGTCGAATTCAAACCTGGACAACGAGTGGAGCAGTGTTGATGACAAGGACAGTTGCAGCAGTGGCTATGTTTTCGGCGTGAATTGCTCTTGGTCGAATGTTGGATCATCTTTCGATCGCACTTTTCGGATTAGCGATTGTTTTGATCAACGCCGGCTTTGATTGACATCGGCGGGGCTTCGCTCGATCAGTCGGCCGCGAGTGTTAAAAAATGTTGGTGCGAGCTCTCACGGGTTGCCGGTGGGCTGCGGTAACGAATGGCAACAGCACATTGCACGTCCGAAAACTTGATGCACGATCGGCGAAGGTGCCGCTGCTGGGCGATCGATACAAGCTTTCGCGAGCCACTAAGATTGCGCAATAGATAAGAGCCGAGCTTGTGTGCTTTCTCGCGTGAAAACGGGTGTGACAGTTGCGACGGTTGGTAACGGGCGTCGACGGTGCTGCCAGCGTGGCCTGCCGCGCCACGCAGTTGCATTTATGAAAGCGAACTCTCAAGGGCTCTTCCTTTAACGTATTCTTCTGCATAATTATCGTAACAGTTTTATGGAAATTTTGAATGCCGCTGCTCTTCTTTTTTTTGTCACAGTCTTTTCAGTTTTATACCTTTTAATTGCACACACGCAATTATACTGCATGTTATTCAATGACAAAAAAGTAATGATATCCAATTTCTTTACCAACACAATTTTAAGAAATTTATTTGTTCATCCTGATGGTTAATAATATTTCATATTAATGCTTATAAAATATTTGAATTGAATGGATCTTGTTTCACTTGTTCTTGAATGACTTATTGTTCGCATTACGATTTAGTCTAAAACTATCTTGTGATTTGATCAATAAGTTTTTAATTAACGAAATAATCATTTTTTTATAACAAAATATAAAACAGGGGGTGGAGGAGTTTTTGGAAACTCATGAGTTAAAAAAAGGAAATTTGCAAACATCTTGTTGTGTTTAGAGATACCTGGACAAAAGTATATAAAATATAAACTTACGTAAAGTCGATTAAAGGTAATTCTATATCGGTTTGTTATCGAACAGCTAAAAGTAAAAAGTTATTGAACGACAAATAGAAACAATTCATTCAAAATGAAACTATTCAGTCCAAGTTAGCAACAATTTATATAAAAATAGTTGGAATAAAAAGTAACGTTCTTGTTGAAAATAAATGTTTAATTGAAAGTTTAATGGCAAAATATTTGTACTTGTTTTCATATTTTTAATAGTTTATGTAAAAGTTTGGAAGTGAGGATGTTTTGAATAGTTGCTGAAACTCATATGGCTTTCAGCAAGTTTATTCTCCCCTAATCAGGTCAATTTTTATCGTTTTCAGTTGAGCAGAAGAATTGATATTGATGAAGGAGATGCGGAGGAATTTTCCTTTGCGTTTGTTACCGTGACTTTTTCGGAGCATGTATGTCCCGGAGCTAACATTTTTCTCATCAAAAATGTTTTCTGATAATCTCTCTAATTCACCAAAATAAGTTTTATAACAACTTTTTTTAGATGAAAGATCCGTTGGAAAAATTCAAATTTCTTTTTAATAAAAAAATGATTGGAATGTGTTACTGTGTAATTGAAAAGACAAGAAGATTGAAATGTTTATGAAAAAAGTCATACAACATTTTTTAACAAAAAATAGATTTGATATAATATTAAATATGCAAAATTCAATTATCTGGCCCCATTAAACATGTAGCTCAAAGTAAAATCGATAAAACCCTTCAAGGGACATTCTCGCTGTTGCATGCATAGTTAAAATATTCTAAAATCCTGATGGGCTCTCTGTTATACTTTTGTTTTCAAAAAGGAACAATCCAACGAAAGTTGTAAAACAGATCGTTTAAGTGGCAAAAGTAACGAAAAAAATGGGTCGAGCATAACGATTTCAAAGACAAAGCAGAAACAGAATCACATGAAAAATATCTATTTCACTTTGCAAAATATAAATAAATGTGGGGCATGTTGTACATTTTTTCTACCGCGCTATAAAGAACAAAAGAATCTAAAAGCTGTCGTTAGTATAATATTTATACTCTTTTATTTAATTGTTTTTTCTTATTTTTTATTCATTGAATAATCTTGAAATAAAGTATACAAATCCAGATTTTATTAATTTTGAAGTTCCAATTTTTTTGGATGGAATTTTTTTCTTCTTTGAGTGAACATACTCTGAAAAAGAGAGATGTTTCTGATATCAAACTATTTGCAGAGGCCACTTGAGACGAGTTTTTCCAATGGACCTGCAAATCCGCAGATAAATCTTGTTTCCGCATTAAAGGTTTTTGAAGTAAATACTGAGAAAAATACTGACCACAAATTTATATTCCAAGTGCTTTGTCAGATTGTTCACAAATTGACTTGACAAATCTTGACGCGAGAAATGTGTTCGCAAAATGTTTGCAATTTTCTTTCGCAATCTTAATAAATTGTTTAAAAAAACGAAAAAAAAATAATACAGCAAGAACTGGATGTTTCCTCTATATTAAAGTAAAATTAATTGAAGCGTGAAATGCAGAAGAATAATGTGGGACAGTCAATTTTCTTTCTTACGAAATAATTTCTTTTTCTTTTTGCAGTTATACAATAACTGGATTTCTGATTGATTAATGATTACGAGAAAGAGGCTTTTGTTTTACTGTAGGACAGTTTTAAACGGGCAAGGTCGAGATCCAATTGTAAAGATGATGAACAGCTTGTTAAATGTTACAATAATGCCTGTTCCGAGTGCATGTATATGTGCCAACTATATGCCAACGAGTATGGATTTTTCGCCTCCGACAGGAAGAAACAATAACAAAGAATATTTTCATCAACGCCAACTGGACCGTTGCATTTTCAATGGATGCATCGCGATCCGATGATGAAACTACTCATTGTATTTCTGAGGAGCTTCAATTTCAACCCAAACGCTATAAACAAGATTTCGAATTAATAATTTGAACTGCTCATTTGTTTTTGCTGCACAAATTTTGATTATGATTCTTCTATATTGATCCTTTTCTTTTCACCCGGTGAGCTTTGGTTCTATAAATAATAGCGGGGTAAAATTAAATAATACAAATTGGGGCTCACGGTTGATACACATTTGCAATCGGGTATTAAAAAAATGGTTAAATTAGGTCAGGAATTCGAGCGCAGCTAAATTAATTCAAGCTTTTATCAAAAAACAGCAAAAGTGAATAATGTTCTCCAAGTTTAGAATAACTGATTATTGAGATGACAACAAAAATTATTTTTCGCTGCAGCAAATATTACGATAGAGCGATTGATTTATCGGTTTTAGATTAATGGAACTAAATACTAAATTAAAGTTTATGGAAAATTCATTCATTTTCATCACTGATTTTTCGCAAATTTTTCTGTTCATCTTGGAAAATCAATTACAAAAACCTTTCTTAAATGTTTTTTCAACGGGTTGAAAATTCATCCCAGAAAAAAAGCGTGTGAAACTTTTGTTGAGTATCCCAAAATGGGCTTATAGAAAGTTTGTTTCCGACAACAAGTAAATTGATCGTACTCATAAACGTTATTTCCACTTGTTGAAAGTTCCACCCCACTAGACATTCAACCGGATATTTCTAATTACGTTCTTGGTACTGTTAATCCTGCTCTGTAATTCATTAAGGCTAGCTTGACCTTGACAAAATAAAACTAAGTTTAAACAAGATAAAGGTTACTAACCAAGCCCTAAACAAAACCTAAACATCCCATCATTTGACTTTACGCATCTAGATGGTGCTTTTCAAACAAGTTTTTCTCGCAAGTGCCAAAATATTGTCCCCCAACTATTTGCAAACCCCGCATATTTATCATATCATTGAAGGTTGTTAAGGTTTCGATAAGGCCATGATACAGATATAAAGTGAACTGATTAAAGTCACTTCTTTTAGATTCAATTGTTTTAGATGAATGTTTTGGATGAGGTGCATAATGTGTGCAATGCAGCATGGAACCTACCAACGTCAAGGACCTCGAGGTCGAGATTGGCGCTGCGGCTATGACTGACACCAGCGCTGTAAGCACCGCAAGGTCGGAGGTAATTGGAATCATCCATGGTGCGAGAAGCACTGCGTCTGAACTGCTCCAAAAAGCTGTCTATTTGGCTCTCGATGCTCGCTGGCGAACTGGCCATAGTTATAACCCGGACTTGGTTTATTTTTGCGACAACGACACTACATCTTGATCCCGATAGGGGATTGCGCCAAGAGTGACAGGCAACGTCGCCACAAGGAATCCGGACAAAATGTGGCCCCGGTCGGGCCGCATCGTTTCCACACTCGGTTCGCGTTTTCTATGCAGGCGCACCGAGACGATGCGATCTACTATTGGGCGTCGCAACGTCGCTGCGTCGACGGCAGGTGTCGCAACTCTGGAAGGGAAGCTCTCTGGTATTGGCACATTGCGCATGGTTCACTACCACCGAGAGGCATAAAGAGGAGCTGCTGGCGCGCTCCAAAATCTCTACCGAGCTGATAACGACCAAGAGAAACAAAACGATAACCCAGTTATGGGATACGTGCTCGAGACGAGCTTTCATCCATTCACTTCTGCAAGAATGAAATTCTCTCAAAGGGTGCGAGAATTACACCACCCCCTGATATAGATTGCTATCTATTTCTGTTCCATATAGATACGGACAGAGTGTAATCTGCGGACAATGTTTTTTATCCTTTGTTAGTCCTTATCCTTTGTTATCTTTTTTGTCGTAGGAAGGATTTGAATTTATGAAAGAAAAAATAAATTGTACAATTGGAAGTTTTGCGATTGAGTCAAAGAGATGAATCGGAATTCAAAGTTGATTGACCGATAACCTTTGAACAAATGTGAATTGGTTTTTTTTAATGTCTTTTTATATGACTATCTTTAAAAAATTATGTATTGATTTTGTTAATAATTATTGTTGTTGCTCACATGTTGAGGCTCTATAAAAGTTTGATATATGTTTGCACGGTTACCGAGTATCGATAACATACTGATTGTCGATATCTTTTGTTTTAGATTTGTCTAAGTTATGTCAAAGTTTGATTGAATTTGATTTTAAACATGTCATAAGGTTTGATTTATGTTGTCTATATTTTTCATTATTTTCAAGATTTAAATGAATTTGGCAATTTATTTTAAAATATGCGCACTGTGTACATCGGCACAATTTTGATTTTGTATACAAAAACGACACCTAAAACTAAAATCAATTTGGTGACGTGCAAAATCAAATGAATTATAAATTTAAAATTTTCCAAGAAATGACCTTTAATCGTTTGCATGCAATTTTATGCAAAAAATTTGTAATACCCTTATTCTACAAGAAGATGCTGGTTCTTTGTTTACGGCGTCACTTTTGCGAGGGCTTACATTAATCTTCATGCTGTCCGATGATGTAGGGAATGACACAAAAATAATTCTACTAAACTTAAAAATAGGTTCCCCATGGCAATTTTTTCTCTGCTCGAGTTTGCATAATGTTTTGATTTTTATAATAATTTATTGAAATGAAAGTTGCAGCTATTTTTCCGAACATTTCAGATACACACGCCTGCGTATGTCATGTGTTTCAAAGTTAAATTTAGACTTCGGATCTTACAAGAAGAAGTAGTTGTTCGCTCAGCTTTCGACGAAACAGTTAAATCCAGTGTGAAAACCAATCTGATCGATATATCTGTAGTAGAATGTTGTGTTTATTTCTAAGGTGCTTCAAAAGTGCAACAAACTATTCTTTCTCAGATTAAACAAAATCTTAAATTAAAACACAAATCGTGACAACATAAATTTGACTTATACTATTGAAATGTTTGAATTTTGACGATGCAACGAGTATTTTAATATGCGAAAAATAATTGGAATTTATTAATATTGACTGCAAAAAAAAGTTCATTTTTGAGTTATGAAAATTCTATGAAAATTTAGTGTTGCAATTTACTCCCGAACTTTTTTAAAAATAATAATCGGTAATGAATTAATTTGAAATCTGTTTTGAAGAAATAAATCTTTATATGGAAGTATCAGATGCAAAAAAATCAGTATTCGTAAAGTATTTCCCAAGTAAGCTGCAAGTCTGAAGAGTGTACCAGAGTGCGTTTTATTTTTAGTGCAAGAAACGTAGTGCGCTTCAAAGTTGTGGAAACGTACATTCACCCTGAGGAGTACGGTACTATTAATATCAATACGTGATTGTACAGACAAAAGTGGTGTGTTTGGATGTTACCGTGATTAATAAATCGTGTGATATTTAGACTATTGTAAAGTGTTTAAAAGTGTCTTTTTGAACGGTGACATTTGTTAACATGGTACTAAGTATCAAGACAGCTCGCTGAGGCTTTTGCTGTTGGGTATACCAACAGTTTCGGAAGTTAATCAGGTACGTAAACTTTATGACGTGCTTTTAGACAGTCAGCCAAAAAGAAATGATCATTTAAAAGTGAAAAAATATTACGTGAATCCAAAAACTTTGCATAATAATTTCATTGCAAGTTATTTTTGTAATAATATTATATCGCTGTTGAATTCCCTTTTAGATGGAAAGTTTGATTTATTTCTAAACGATCAAGTGTTTATTTTGCAATTATATGCGATTTACTCAATTTTCGAATAGAATCATCAGTAAATTCAAACACGTTCAAGTGTTTAAACTGCTGTCAAACACTTGTCCATCAAAGCTATAATACTTTTTCACCGGCGTGATTGGTGAATGTATATTTTTAGTATGCTTTTAGCAATGGATTCAATCTTAAAATATATCAAAAAATGCGACACATTATTCTGCTTCTATTAAAAAAAAAATGAAAATTGATTGCTATTTCAGAACAGCGAAGCGATGTGGAAACTGGGAAATCTAATTTTCCTTCTACTCTCTCAGTCACACATGTTTTCGTTGCAAGTGGACTTGCATGGAAGTTTCGGCCATTCGTTAAAAAATGTACGATACACTAAAGAAATTCGTACGAAGCAGGGTAGACTCAAAGGCATAGTTGTGAGACCACCAACCTATCAGGAATTGCAATTCGTTGATACTTTTCTTGGTACGATTTAAAATTTTTTCATATTTATGTAATTAAAATAAAATAATAATAACACCAATTTTGGTTTCATTTTAGGCGTTCCATACGCGGAACCTCCGGTAGGTCTTCTTCGATTTTCGCCACCACAATCACCAAAATCGTGGCGGGGCGTGCGAACGTTTTACGAATTCGCGCCAGTATGCCCTCAAGTTTTACCAAACTTTGAACAAGTCAAATCAGCCAGATACGAATATTTGCAACAAATTTTGCCATTTTTAGAAAACCAAAGTGAGGATTGTCTGTATTTGAACATCTATGCGCCACATCAAGCTGAAGGTACAAACGAACATTGGAAAATATATATATATATATATTTATAAACAGACATTAAAAATAAATTTAAATCTTTTATTGTTTTTTTCTTTTAAATAATGCTAGTTGTTTTTGCAGTAAAAAGACGTACCAAAAAACATCCCGTGATAGTTTTTATTCACGGTGAAAGTTATGAATGGAACAGTGGAAATCCTTATGACGGAACAATATTGGCGGCTCACGGAAACGTCGTTTTTGTGACCATCAATTTCCGACTTGGAATAATTGGTTTCTTGAGGCCCGGAATAAGAGATGACACACCGAGCAATTTCGGTCTCCTCGATCAAATTGCGGCTCTTGTATGGATCAAGGACAATATCGAAGAATTCGGTGGTGATCCGTCTCTTGTGACCTTGATGGGACATGGAACAGGGGCAATTTTTGCAAATTTGTTATTGATCAGTCCTATTGCAAACAAGCAAGGTGAATAAAAAAATTGTAAACATTGTAGATAGGAAATTTAATTTATTATCAATATAATTAATTAAATTGATGGCTTGGCATTTTTTCTAGACCTTTTCAAAAGGGCGATTTTGATGTCAGGATCGGCCTTGAATCCAGATAGCATTGCAAAAGCACCTTTACAAATTACCAAACAGGTATTACGATTTGAAAAATTGTTTACTTTAAACTGGTTATGTATTATCATTTTATGAATTTATTCAACCATTCCATTTTCAAGGCCAGATTTTTTAATTGGCTTTTTGGTTTTATTATTGCAGGTTGCTCATGCTTTGAATTGTCCTACAACTACTGACGAAAAGCTGGCAGATTGCTTGAGAAATCGAGATGTAAAGGAATTACTGAACGTAAAAATTCATAAACCAAAGTATGTTCCTGCATTTGCGACTTTGATCGACACAGCTGTAATGCCTAAAAACCCAAAACATCTGATGGAAGATTCAGAAAATTTTGCAAGGTAGTTTTTTGTAATGTTTGAATTTTTTGCAATTGCTGAAAAAATTACACTTTATTGATCGAAAATTTGGCACGAATTCTTTTCTATCTTATAGATACGATTTACTTTACGGTGTAACAGAACTAGAAAAGTTTCACCTTTTACCGCTGGTTTCATTAATCCATGGCTTATTGGACGATCAACGAGATATGATATTACGAGATCATATCAAGGTAATGCTAAGTTGTTTGACATTAAAAAATACTAAAATAAAAATAAAATAAATGTAACCTCAAGTAACAACATGTTTTTTTCTTTCTAGGCTACACATGAGATTGAAGCTGAAACTATTCTATCAAAGGTTTTGGAACATTATGAAGATTACTCCAACAGTTTCGACGACAATTACGAGAAAAGGAACCGTGACATGGTCCTGGAAGTCATATCTGATAGCAGTACACTTGCTCCTCTTATCCTAACCGCCAGTTTACACTCTCGGATGAATCCAAGCAGTTATATGTACGTTTTCACACATGCCAAAATGATACAGGATTACACGGAAGTGAGTGCAAATTAGAATTCAAATATAAATTTTGGTGCAATTCTATTGCATATTTTGCTCACTCCTAAACGTTCTATTTCATTAATAGGAAAGTTTCAAACGATCGGTTAACGGAGAAGAATTACCTTATATTTTTGGCGTGCCGCTGAATAAAGAGAAGCAAAAAATTTCAAACGGATATGATAAGAAAGAGATGATATTATCCGAGGCTGTGATGAATTGGTGGTGCAATTTTGCGGAAACTGGGTGGGTCATTGAAAACGGCCGGATTCATTGCGATTATCTGATTTATTACAGTGCAAAGTTAATTTGTTGATATTTGTTTTATTTTTAGGAATCCAAATGAACCACGTCGTATTGGCTCGTTGACAGACGGATCTCACATCACAGGTGGGCCAAACGATTGGGAAGAATACGAAGTTTATTGGCCTCAGTATGATCCGGAAGACCAAATTTTTTTCAATTTAAGTAAGTAAAAATAAATTAAAAATGAATAATTAATCATTGAAAAAAGCAAATATCATAAAGAAACTAAAATATTGAACATTTCAATGTGATTCAGCTGTTCCGCCACAAACAGGATCTTTTTATCGATACCTAAACATGGAATTCTGGAACGACAAAATTCCGAATTTATTTAAAAGTCCAGTGTCCGACGATTCTGCCGCAACATCTTTTTCTTCGTCGCGTGGACCGCGTCCAGTTATTTTGGATATCGCCGATGGTTTGGGAAGGCGATTTGAAAATAATTCAAACACGAATACATTGAAAAACGTCTCACCCGGAATGATACGAGAGAACGCAATGAATTTGAACAAGTCGAAAAATAATTTACAGTCAAACGTTACAGTGGCTGACGAAAAATCGCACAACTTGACTGATTTTATTCTCACATCTGATTTATATCGGAATTTGAAAAGCACTTCAGCAATGTCCATGGTTATTGGATTGGGCATAATTTTTTTGATTATCAATTTAACCGCCTGTTCCTATTTTTATATGAGAAGACGAAAATTGGAATCTGATCAGACACATCCTTTGCAAAGATTTAGTTATAAAGAAAATAGCGACAAGAGGAGCCGCGTGGAAAGCAGTGCCAAGAGGACGGACATCGGTTACAAAAGCGCTAGTAAGCCTGATATAAATGACGTTCTCAAAAATGACAAGGCGTATGACAATAATTCTAATTTTGGACGGCAAACGAAACCGTCGAGAAATGATTCGAATTCTACCATCGA
This sequence comes from Trissolcus japonicus, assembly GCA_030522925.1. NCBI lineage: Eukaryota > Metazoa > Arthropoda > Insecta > Hymenoptera > Scelionidae > Trissolcus > Trissolcus japonicus. The sequence goes on along the minus strand of JAPYZS010000235.1, from coordinate 336,222 downwards.
TACGCATATCAAAGTCAAAGAATGGATCCAGCAAGAAATTGTACAAAGGTAGAGTGAAATTTAAAAATTTTGTTTAAGAAAATACATTTCAATTGTTAATTGCTTTTTTTTTCGTTTCAGGTGTTCTCCTCGATTTTTACGCAAGACTCGCGAGTCACTACAGAAGGAACATCGAGACAACTTGAAACAAATTGACAAGGAAAAAACGACCCAGCAGATAAACAATAAATCCGTAGAAGATTTAATCTACGAAGATAGTCCTACAATCGTCGTTCGACCGGGAAAGTCTGCCTTGCCGAAAGTGTCCGTCGCAGTTGACGCCACACCTGCCACTCGTACACATTCTATTTTAAATCAGATCCCTATAGAGATCTCAAAAGAAGCGAACAAAATCACTGAGGAGAGCTCGGAATATTTGCAAATCCTAATGCCGGAGAGAAACCGCAACACCCAAGTTGTAATCGAGCATCACCATTCGAAAAGTGATCCGTTACCGATGGACAACGTGTGTAGGATTATAAAAATAGATCAAGCTTGTTCGAGAATGTACGAATCCGATTCCGGAAGCTCGTGCAGTCTTTACGCCAAAGTCGCTCCAAAGACCAAGTCCAAGATGCCGTCGCTGTCACGCATGGCAGAAGTGCAAAATGACCAGACAGACCAAAATATTTATGAAAAAGTTGCTGCTCCGACGTTCATCACGTTTGGTGGGAGTAACAATTTGGATGTTAATGTTACTAGTCAGGATCCAGTGGTGGAGGTTGAGAGAGTCGTGACTCATGAAGATGCTTTGAAAACGATCAAACGTAGGAACTACCCCAAGGTGCTTCCTGACTTGGAAAAAAGGCGCTCTCTCCCGGTCAAGCCCTGTACAAAAATTTCATACAAAGAAGACCTTAGTCCAAAATGTGTACCTTCGTCAGATCAACGGGTGCATGTACAAACAAGAAATCGGATACTTTCCGACAGTTCGGATAGCAAGGATGATTCGTTGACTTCCGTTACTAATTTGCACGTTGGGCCACTGCTCAAGCGTCCCGAAAAATCTGATAACAAAAATACTGCCAAACATATTGGGTTGATTAAAAATTCTTCAATCGATGAATCTGGGTTAAAAGATTCAAACGTTTCTGAAATCAAAAGGACTGTACCGTTATCAAGGTCATTGAACACTTTTTCGGTCATCAGTCGTGATGCTAATTCAATGAAAAGTGCATCGAGCGACACTTTGAATCAGAACTGTGAAAATATTGCTGACATTGATACAAATATTTTGAGTCGGTCATTGGACGTACAACATCTAAGAGATCATCTCAGAACGGTCACCTTCGAACAGAATTTACATCTCAGAGAAGATTCAAGCACAAACGTTCAGAATCCAGCGTTAAACTCGTATCCGGAACCTTTTAAAATTGTCATCGCGCCAAAAACTACGAATGCGATGGGTTCTGAAAATAATCCAGAGGCTGCGAATAATGTTGAATCACTGCAAAAAGTTTTGCCATCAATGTCGGCTACTTTGCCGAAACAAGCGAGGCATGCGATAATAAAACAGGAAAATTTTGCCGATAATGTTGTTAAACAACCAAAAATTATTATCAAACCCACGACGATGAGTTTGCAAAGAAATAAAAGGAGGAATATACCAAAAGTATCCGCCATACCAGGCCCGGAGAAACAAAATTTCAGAGAAAATAATGAGTCTGCGGTTGCGTTTCATAAATAATATACTGGGCCTAAAGTGTGATATATGATGGCTCAAATCTAAGATATTAATAAGCATTTTTTTTCAGTCCTAGTTTATTGACGGATGTATATATTTGACTGCTGTTAACAGAGTCGTTTTAAGAATTGAAAAGTTGGTTACTGACTGTATTTATTATTTTCACTATATTATTGTACACGAGTAGTATTCATTTGTCTTAAGTTTGGGGTTTTATATCTTGGAATACAGTATGTCTATATTTGGGTCAACCGAAATTGACTCGTTGACGACGTGTAAAACTGAAATATTGATGACGTGAGAAGCGTTCTTATTTTTGTCCTCCGTTTAATGCATTTGAAATTGACCCAGTCAAATTATGTTTCGTTACATGAGAGATGTGAATTTGAATTTCACATTTAAAATTTGCGTTTTACATTCCTGATGAAATTCATAAGACCAAGACAAATTTCAAGTAGAAAAATGTATGTACGTCGATTTATACAAAGTTTTTTCAAGTGATTAAACTTTTAACAAAACACGATAAGTTGCCAATGACTGATGTAAATCTTTTTGTATTTTAGTATTTATAGCGACGTTTGATTCTGTATATCACTGGCTGATCTTTTTTTTTTTATAAATCTTAAACGAGTTTTAGCTATTTAAACATTCGTTTATCAAGTTAACTTATCTTGCATTAGGTGGATAATTTCAAGGTTGCATTTTTGAACAAAAGTAGTTAGAATAATGAATAAAACACGACTTGTAGATTTTTTTGATGACTAGAAAATATTTACGAGAACTCGATACATTGTTAGATAAAATTTCACATCATTAAATTGTAATATATTTTTATATTCTTATTACCATCTTTATACCCTTCTTCAAACTTATGCTTGTATTAAAGTAGAATATATTTTTTATGACAAAATACATATTCTTGCTCATTCTTTATTTTTCTCGTCACAAATTTTCTGACTTGATCAATACATTTATTCAAATTAAAACAATTGTTAATGAAATTGTATACAATTTCAGATTTTAAGCTTTTAAAATTTTTTGACATCAAAGTCAATCATTTTAGTACAAATCGCGTTACCGGTTGCTGGTGAAGTAGATTTCATACGTCAGATATGAGCAGATATGAGTTTACGAAGTGCACAGTGTGGATTCTTTGGTGACAACAAAACAGTTTTTAAAGTGATATAAATAATAAATTTAAATTATTCAAAATTAACATAAAAAGCAAAAGTTTTACAAGTTCTGTGCAATTGTGACAACTTTCATAAAAACGGTTTGCACAAATAAAATAAATAGAATTCATTAATCAAGAAAATTCAGAGTGTTCCTCTTGGTTATGTGGATGCAAAAACCGCGGTGAAATTCAACATACTAGTTGCTATAGCCCGATTACTAATTTATTTAAGCCGCATATCAAAATCATGCAGAAGTTCCGTCTGTTGTGTAAAAATATTACAAATGGACCAGTGCGAAGTTTTTCTCATCGGTCTCATTTAAATGTAAACGCACAGAAAATTAAACTTTTTGATTACGAAGACGAAGTTTTGTCTGCGCTGAATAATGGAAAACCTACGGTTGCTCTCGAATCAACGATTATCACCCACGGAATGCCGTATCCCGACAATTTAGAAATTGCACTCGAACTCGAAAATATAATTCGACAAAAGGTACATCTTTTTTCAATTTATTAATTATAATTACTCGCAAAAAATAATATATACCATCTTTTTCACAGGGCGCGGTTCCTGCAACAATATCAATAATAAAAGGTAGAGTACAGGTTGGCACGAGTAAAAAAAACTTGGAGAGATTAGCAAAGGGTGACAAACAAAGTACTCTGAAATGCTCTCGCAGGGACTTTAGTTACATCCTGAGTCGAAAATTGAATGGAGGTACAACAGTCAGTGGGACAATGTTAGTTGCACACAAAGCCGGCATACCAATTTTAGCAACCGGCGGAATTGGAGGAGTTCACCGGGGGGCTGAATCAACGTTTGACATAAGTGCCGATTTATCGGAATTTGCACGTACTCCAGTGGCTGTTGTTTGTGCCGGAATCAAAGCCATTCTTGATATTCCAAAGACCCTCGAGTATTTGGTAAGTCCCTCTCATTGTTACAAAACGTTTCCAAAATGGTTTTAATAATTGTTTTTTTTTCTTTTCAGGAAACACTCGGAGTGCCAGTAATAAGCATAAGCAAATCGGACAATTTTCCTGCGTTTTATAGTGCCGAGACATTTGATAAAATAAAATCGCCGATGAGAGTATCATGCACAAAAGAAGCTGCAGATTTGATATCAATGCAGAGTGAACTCGGTGAGAACACAGGAACCGTACTGGCCATCCCGATACCCGCTGAATTCGCCTTTGATCCAAATGAGATCGAATTTGTTATTCAAAAAGCTTTACGAGAGGCTGAGCGGGACAAAATTTTTGGTAAAAACGTAACTCCATTTCTTTTGGAGAAAGTCATGAATTTTACAAAAGGAAGATCGCTCGTCGCAAGTAAGGATATGAAGTGAGTTTGAATAAGTTATGAAAATAATAGTGACACGTCTTGACAATGAAACACTTTTCAGATAAGGCCTTAATAAAGAATAATGCAAATGTAGCTGCAGATATAGCCGTGCAGATGTTCCAAAATTCGACATCCAATATTCAAGTAGGCCACACATGTGTTAATGAATCGATGAAACATCCTGTAAGTGCTTCGACAAACTAAAAGAAAAGTATTTTTGTTAAGCGAATTGAAAACGAAAATGTTGAGTGCAAAATAAATCCAAGAGGTTGGTATTATATTTGAATTTATTGTATTTATATATTTATATATAAATATTGTAGATTGTGATCGGTGGAGCTGTTTCGGATACGACATTACAAATAAAGGAACCTCGGATTACAGTGAGTGACGCATGAAATTTATATCCAATCGTACTAATAACCAGTTTTCTTCATATTTTTGTTATTATGTAGTTAGTTTTAACGTATGTACATACATAATTACGATTTTTCTTTATATACATTGAAAGATATCTTGCACGTCAAATTGCATGAAACGAAGGTACGGTATGGGCAAGAGTGACAAAATGAAAAACAAATCATGACGATTTAAAAAAAAAGTAAATACATTTTGGCTCTCCGTTATTTACAGTCGTCTTTTCGCAAGTTTACATTATATTTTACAGGTTCATTTTGTATAACAAATGCAGATGCGTGACGAGCGCATTCAAACTTAAATTAATCGAATAACGGATATTTAGTGTTCGAAGCGCGCATGGTTTATATGTGAATATTACTGTACTGAACGTCGACTATAACGCAGAACAATTTCGTCCTATTTTTGACCGCGTTTCGCTCTGTATACGGAAAAGCAAATAAGCTTCGAGTAAAGGTTCTATAGAACACATGGTGTTCGCTCAAACGATGATCTCAGGATCATGTAAATCGTCTCAGATTTTGTTACGCTGTGAAAAATATAATATCGTTTTAAATTTCAAGTAATCGGTATTTCTTTTTATATATTGGACGAAGCTTTTTAAAATTTCGTGAGGGTTTTATATATTTGCTAACACTAGTTCTGAAAAAAATTAACCAGTAAATGTTGATTTACACCCAAAATTTTTATATAAATTCGCCATTTATGAATTGGTGTGACACAAGTTTTAGATTAACTTAGAAGAATTTTTGGTCTGGTTGAACATGTTTGTATAGTCGCCTATGAATCTTATAATTTTTGTCTTTTCTATTCGACACTTGAAGAAACATCAACATAGATTTCGTTGTCATATATAAGGTAGGGATGAGGATGTAGAGCTCTGGTTATTTTTCCATACGATGGACACTATACGAATCAGTACCATTGATTTAAATAAATAAACCGCGATCATGACTACACCACAGTTAAAGTTAACTATATATTTTTGATATTAAGCAGGCACTATTTAAAGCTCCCTCGCTTCCATACTTGTAATTTATATTTTTTCTGGTTCGTTTAATACTTTTTGTTGGGGGGTGGTACATTTTGGTTTTGATTCACGCATACGTATGAAAAACACTAATTTAGTGTGAAACGAAGTTACGTAAGCCAGCTAATAAAGATAATTTGTATATCTTGATGATATTTGTGACAATACAAATTGATATCTTGTAACATTTTGCAATAAATCGGAAATAATCTATAACTGCAAATGTTTGGTATAAAAAATGTTCAAAGTTGCTAATCAATTCGTGTATCAAAATTCCAATTGCAACTAACCAAACTACGGATTTGCAAATGATAAAATGCCCGAAGATTGATTGAAATTTTAGACGATTGTGGTAATAAAGTGCGTATCATGGGGGTGAGTTGCGCGAACAAAATATGAAAACATATTTTAACGCGAAACGAATCTATAGCTACCATCGCCTCAGTGTAAAGAAAAATTGCTGAGTTGTAGAAATTTGACATGATTGGATTGAAATGAAAATCGTGATGGCTGTGGGTGTAAAAAAAGTGTGTTTGATGTATTTGAGGAAAAGCATAATGTTTGATTCAAATATAATCCAGAAAATTGTTATGCCTACTTCTCAATCTGTGAATGAAAAATTTACCGAATTAGTTTTGAAGAAATTTGTACAAAACTCATAATTGGTCTTGGTATTGTACGAATTTCTTAAAAACATCCCTGATAAATCTTTGCAGTCCAGTTTTCTTCATTTTATTTGTATATTTCCATAAAGTTTTATGCTTTTTCTCATAAGATACGTCTGGTTGTTTTGTCGTCTAATTTTACATTATTCAATCATTGAATTACGTGTACAAAATACAAACATTTATTTCAACGTCGCATCCACTATTTATAGGTACACTTTGTTAAGGACGTATTCGCAAAAAAAAACATAAGAACGGAACAGATAACAAAATTGACAAGTCACGTAAGTTGATAAACGAATTACAGTAATCACGTGTTGGTGGCGTTTAAAAAGTATCATATGATATTTAATTTACGAATGCACAAATCACCGTTTAACAAAATTCTTAATGGCACATAAATAATATGAAATTATATGTTGGCATAATAAATTACTAAAATCAATACCCATACTTTAGTTTTATGGAAACAATTTGAAATGCCACCCGGGTAATATATTTCTACCTGCTAAATGTGTCCCAATTGATACCGTAGACAATGATTTGTTTACACATAAACAGTATAGCGAAGGCTGCACAGGTGTTTTGCGAGGTGTGTGGTGTACAAGTTGACGTTTTTGTTTTGTAATGTAATTTTATTAGTGAGACCGACAGCCTGGTTAGGAAATAATTTCATCCGTGAGCATTTCATAACACTCGAAATTTCAAATAAACACCCGCTTTACGCAAACACTTAAGTTAGGCTTTCAAAATTCAGGCGAGATTGCTCTTGATGGCATATCATGAATCGATCGGCTGAATTTACAGAGTAACAATCATATTTCTATTTGATAATAAAAATGGCAGTTTCGAGATTTTTTTTTCGTTTAGATATATCGTGATATGTAGACAAGAATTGAAATTTTGTTTGAACAGGAAATGAAAGTTTATCAACTTTATAGGTTGTAGCTTGAAGCGATTATGTAAAATTAATTCTAGCTTGAGAAATAACTATATTAGTTTATAGTTTTGTTATATCGCTGTTCGTACAATTAACTAGACAACTGTAGACATTTATGATGTTCAGTGGATTAAACATTTTTCATATTATCAAGCAGGATAAAAAGAATAAATAAATGAAACGAATACAACTTTTATTTGTGAATGTCTAGCCATTTTTATTATATACGACTAAGTTCGTGAACTCATCAACAAAATTAGAATTTCATATTAAGAATTATAAATAGGAACATTTTTACCAGCAAAGTTATAGTTGTTTTTTTTTTCAAAGCGGCCATTTAGTTTATCTTATATCTTATTGATTAATTATAAAAAATTAAGAGCAACAAGATTATATTATTCTTTTATGAGAGTGTAAGAATGGAATATCATCAAGTTTGAAAATTTGATGACAATTATCCAGAGCAATCTCACATTTTTTTTTTCATTTTTTAGAATTAATAAAATATATTGTGCCGACCTGAAAATAAATGTTTGCGTCTTTGTGTCCCATCGGTGATTTTAAAACTTGGGAGACCTACGTGCTCGCGATGCTTGAACGTTTGAAAAAATAAACTGATGGATGGAAATTCGGCATTACATTGAAATTCGTGGACATTTTTGTCTGTGAAATGAAAACATTTCAAACATTTCATCTTTAAGAATAAGAGGAACTTTTTCGTGTAGCCCGTTGGTCATGTTGACTTCAAATGACACGCTCATTTGACATACCCTGTTCTTCCAATTAGTACTGTCGTATTGAATGGTTTTATATCAAAAACGAAAGTGCAGTCGATTTCGTAAACAGGCAATCGAGTTTCAGTACTATTTTTTCCTCTTTAATATTTCTCTTACAACTCTTGTATATACTTCTTTTGCTTTCATATAATATTTCATTTTTTTTTTATATAATTTTTTGTGTAGTCGCTATGTGAATTCCTACTTCTTCAGTAATTGTACCCCTTGTATTAAAATTCGTACGTATCTAATTAAAACTAATTTATACTAGAAAGCCGATAGCATATTGAAATTGTATTCATATTCCTTTTATTTTTATTTCTCGTCTCTTTAAGTTTGTCTTCAAGCTGTCCTTATATGCGTCTGAAATCAAGAATGAAAGGCAGATAAAAAAATATGAAAAAAGTGTCAGTTGAGTTATCGGGTTGTGAAAATAGATGGGTATTGTTTTCGAGGATAAAACCATACTATTAATAGAAAAAGATTTTGTGCCAATAAAATTTCACCCATAAAATTGATTCATATATCGCTATTTCATCTAATTTCCACAAATTATTCAGCCGATAAAAAGAGTGAATAAATGGACGAACAGAGTGAGAGCATCGTTTTGAATTAAACAAAGATTGCAGGGTGACGTGAGGCAAAGTTTATTAACCTGAGCTTATTTTTATGCTCGCGAGACAGAAATAATGAAACCAATTGATATTGATGTTTCCTGAAAAAATATTTGAAAAAATTATTCTAGGCGTTCAATGTATTTCTCCCTTTATATACGGTTGTTTAATATTACCCTGAATCGTTATTATCTCACTTAAAATTCACATCACTCCGTCTTCCAACTTTTTATTCAGTTTTTTTTTTTTTTTTTTTTTTTTTGAAGAACTTTTGCTTAAAATTGTATGCCACAATAGAAAAAATGTCACCTCGCGAAGACAACTTATCAGATCTCAGATTTTATTAAATATTTTATTCGTCAAATAATATCTTATGTTCGACTTAATATTGCTTTATATCTATCAGCTTTCTATTATGTAAGGCATATCTCTTCTAAGCCTTCGGCTCACCTGATTTAGCGTCCAAAATAACAGCTCGACTTTTGTTTTTGTTTTTTTTCACTACTCTGTTAATTTATTTACAGGATGCTGCCATTTCTATCTGAATTCAAGAATTATTCGACCTCCCTGCCTTTACATGCTAACAGTTGCGTTTGTTTCAATTAGACTATAGTTTCTCTACTTGAACACATTTCTTTTAATTTCGTTTGAATCCGTGTTTTTAACTTGTACACTTTCTTCTGATGAGGAAAAGTGGACTTTACTATTTAAAGTCATTTCGCACTAGCGAAGTTAAGAAAAACCAAGGTCTCTTATAAATGCACTGATAAAATGAAACAAAATTGGTTCACATGAAATCTTCAAGTTTTTTCGAATTCTTCTCAATTCAAATAACAAAAACGAACCCAATACAAATTTTTTTTAGTAAAAAGTATTTCCTTGAAAAAATATTTCTATTTTCAACTAAAAAAATATACTATATACAAAATTTTCACACGTTCCAAAAAATAATTCGGTGAATTTGTAAAAAAATATCTTTTCTTCGTATCGTCATTGTTCCACTAGTTTGAATTTCTTCGCTGCATTTTAGGGATAATAATTTTAAATAATAATTTTGGTTCCTGGTTCTTTGCTTCAATGTCAAAGGGTTCATTCCCTTTAATTTTGAATTCTATGTTTTCTTAGGGCCCGATTTTTTGTTTAATTGGCGATTTTTATATTTCTTTTCTTTTATAATCGATATCTCTTATGATCAGAAATTAAAAAAAAAATTGAAAGGGCAGCATCCCCCGCGCTCGGTGGATAATTTGACATGGAACCGTGCGAAACGCGCGTACACGATTAATTCATCGACTTGACGTCTTTTGGGAAAAAAATTTGGTTGTGTAAACTCGCCAAAACTTGAATAGTCAGGTGCGTTTATTCTGGCTGGTATTCGTGAGCGGGGGCGTCGCGCTTCCACCGTTCGATAATTGTATCCTACGACTGAACTCTCGCATTTCATAGTTATTATTACCGCTATTTTTTTCGTGAGCATTGCAGCTGTTGTGGTTCGTAGGGGTGGGTGTCGTTTCCTCCAGGATCAACGCGCAATGACTGTTCGTGTCACTGTCGGCACCGCCGTCCTGGAGATTGTTCGCTAGCAGGGCATGTCTTCTGTCAGAGCATTCGTCCGTTTGACAGAGAATTGGTGCGTTACCTACACAAAAATATCCATATTTAATATACCAATGAAAGAAGAAGAGGGGAAAATCCAAATCATTACTATAAATTAGAACGTCTAATTTGATCTGATGCATACAAAAGTTTATTTAAAATTTGCATAATAATCAGACTATGGGAAAATGTACAAAATTAAATTTATGTCTAATAATCTCACTGGACAAATTGACCATTAAAATTTGAAAACTATTACTCATCTTTGAATAATACCAAAGATAGATCAAAATGACAATTTATTGACTGAAAAATATGCAATGCCTAAAAGATACTTAAACTTCTTAGTACAAATATTTGTAATAATAATTATAAAAAAGTTGATTGACAATATGAAATTAAAGAATTAATTACCAGATGTTGGGTTGACTGACAGAGTGGCGTGTCGCATGATGCTGCCATTGTTGGTTGCATCGGGCACAGTTTGTGAATAAGATTGAACGAAGGGGCCGGGAGGAGGCGGCGGTTCCCTCAGGAGTCGTATTTTTTGTATCATCTCTCTGATTTCGTAGCGCAGGATCCCGAGGAAACAGAGCTTGGAGAATGCAATGACGCAGAAGCCCAGGACGAAGAGCAGGTCGGCGGTTTTGCGGAGCCACCGGATCAGGAATTCCTCGCAGCCGTTGGCGTACGGCTGTTGGCAAATGTCACTTGCGTTTGTGCTCATCGCGCAACAAGTCTGCGGCCAACGTGAGCCAAAATCTCGGGGCCCCGTCACACCGCAACAGCTGAAGTCTTTTTGGAGACGATCCCACTGTTCGCTGAATCGCGGCTCTTTGTTATAATCCATCTGCAATCCAACATTTTAAACATGATTAGATATTAATTTTATGAGTATTTTTTAGAGCATTTAATTTTTTTTTCAACTTAATTTCGTTTTGATAATTCAGGAAAAAATTGAACTCTCAATATGTTGAAAGATGAACGAAAAGTCGTCTGAATTTGTACATTAACGTTATGCATTTGTGTCGTTTCCGGAGGATTACCATCTCCGGCATGGAAAAAGCTTAGAAATACACTATAATTGGATTTCACTTTGTGGTTCAAGAGCTTCTGGCTTCTTGGATTTATTCAGATTGATGGTTAATTATAGGCTTCGTTTGTAGGATTGTATCAGTTGTATTTGCGTGTTTTTCATTCTCAAAAATTGAACATCAAATTAGACTTCACCTTTAATGCAATAAAATCGAACAAACAAAACACAAAACAACTCGCCAGCTTTATCAATATATGTCAAAGATCATTACAAAGACTTCGTATATCCGTAAAGAAATGTCCGAAACATTAATCGGTTTTCTTATCAGACCTTATCCGATCGCTTAATTGGTTCGATTCTCCAAAACTTGGAGAGTGTATTAAAAAAGTTTGATAAATTATCGAAAGAACAAACATTACAACTGATGAATGCTTTCTACGGTTTACGTGAGTAATTGTTATTATTGTTAGCTGGCTTGTTTCAGATGGAATAATTTGTTGTAGATGAAAAGAAAAGGTGTGGACCTGTAGTCTCAAGCGAAGAGTAGGTCTGAGTTCGGTGCGTATCCGTTCGAATCGGAAGACCCAAGCGACACCAATGACCGCGTCACCAAAGAGAAGGGCTAGTAGTAGGACCCAGTAGGCGTTGAGTAGTTTGGCGCTAAGACGTCGGGCAGCTATGCAACCCAGTAGCTGCACGAGGCCCAGTTGAATCGCCAAGGCGAGGTAAGCGTATAGTGCCGTTGGATCCGAGGCCTTGGGTATCCCCGGTACGAGGTATCGTCTCGGGTCGACGGAGAAGAGAAGCGTCCTGGCGACCGCGAACGCAAACCCCAACGCGCTAAACATCAAGACAAAATTACATGCATATATCCAGAGACGATAATATCGCATCGCGACACCGTGAACCTCGGTGTGGCTTTGCGAGCCCAAGGGCGCTGCAATGTTGCCGCAGCTTGGGGCTTTTGTGGCGCTGCCGCTGGCGCCGAAACTGTTGCGAATCAGGGCGCCGTTGTTGCTCGACAGCGTGGCGATTCGGCCCTCGTGCTGGGCCTCGCTGTTACCGCTGCCGTTCTCCTGGATGTCCACCAGGAACAAGAATGGCGCCTCGTTCGCGTTGTTGTTCGCTGTTTTCTGGCTGTGCGTCAACTGGGGGGTTGCCGAGCGTTGCAGCAGCATCACCGTCATACTATCGGACGCTCAGCGACAGTAACTTTTCAAATTCGACCGCGATCGGCGTCCCTCCACAGTTGACTGGCTTTACACCAGCGTCCCACTCGCTCGCCTGAAACAACCACATCAATCCCACTTTCAATTTATCTTATATAAAAACAAGCTTCATCATTTATTACCATCATCCAGCCCACAAAGATCATGCGAGCTTTATCGCTTATTCGCCTGCATACAATTTAAGAGGTTGACTTAATTTTCAAGTCAAATTCAACTTTTTTAAGGAACCAAAGATTTTTATAATTTACACTTTTAACTTTATCATTTTTCCACCCCGGGAGATGAATGCTGAGATAAACGTTTATTTCCAAGGAGGGGTGAAGTATGTTTGTGTCGTGAAAGATGAGAGGTCCAATTAAAATTTGCATCTGAATAATAGTGTTGAGTTGGGCTTAGAAAATATAACTGGAAGGTAAACGTGATGGTAGCGAACCAGTCTAATGACAAATTGGGATAATAAAGTATTGTAAGTTGTAGGGCAACGGCTCTGTACTTTGAATGTGCTGAATAGCTGCACTCACTTATGAAGCTGCAAGAGTCGAGAGCGAATGTCAAAGCAACTGACAACGACATTTCATGCTGTGATATATTTGTCTAATTGCATAACTTGAAGCTTATTGACGAACATTCGGACAATTTTGTACTTTGTTTTTGATTTTATATACTGAAAATCGATGTTTCAGTTAGCCATGAAGTTTATTTGTCAGATTCTAAACAATGTGAATGAGCAGTCAAATTTGATATCGCAGCCAGAGTTTATTGTGTCTAACTGATATCTCGATTCCTTGTTCACCGTGAAATTTCGCCTTATCAGGATTAATGGCTATTCAATTTCAATAGTCTTCAAATGCAATGCGACCGAAGTAACTCTGGGATTTCTGATGCACAGAGGAAATAAATGTTAATCTCGTTTCACTGTAGAGAAAAAAAACTTGTAACGGATTTAATTTCTTTTTTTGTTTTTACTTCTTTTTCGACAGAAGTGTCACCGGGGGATTCACTGTAACCCCTTTACTAAGGGTTAATTTGTATTTTTCAAGTGACTGCGCTTTCGATCTTTGATGGGAAACAAAAGAATACCGGCTCCCTTATTTCTCTAGCTTTGTATTTACTTTTTTTTGGCATCATCTCAGATTGGACCAAGGCCAAGAGTCAACTCAAACTATTTTGCAATTATTTTTTTATCCGAGAGCAATCAACACAAGATAGTCTTGGGCGAAAAAAAGCAAATGTACGTTTTATGTTCGCTTCCACACTGTTTTTCATTGATCCATTCAGTCGCTGAAATTTTGTTATGGGGAAAAAGTGTTGTATAATATTTTTAATATATTTTTTTATAAAACTGCTTTGTGCTATTAACGATTTAGCGACTCATTTATAATTCAACCCAGGGACTTATATTTCCATTCACTTTTGTTTTTGAATCTACTAAATGGCACGAGTGGAACAGACAATACCGATACTTATCTAAACAATTGGCATAACAAACAGACGCAAATCGATTTCCTTCTGGTTAACAATATTATATTTTGCACTGCATCAATCTGATTTGTCAGACATATGAGTATTTTTACATAATAAATTAACACATTTTTTTCTTTCATATTATTTTTTTAAAAAAAAAAAAAAAAAAAAAAAAAAAAAAAAAAAAAAAAAAAAAAAAAAAAAAAAAAAAAAAAAAAAAAAAAAAAAAAAAAAAAAAAAAAAATGATTCCTATCTTTCGTGTTAACTTTTGATTAAAAAATTGTTGAAGTAAAAAAAAGAAAATGCTTATCACTTGAGGGATTTGAATAATTTGTCATGAAAAAACTTTATTGAAATGACACCCGAAAAGTAGGACAGGAATATATTTTGAGAATAAAGCAACTGTTTTTTACGCGGCCATGAAAATCTCATTTTTCAATAGAACAATCCATTTTGCGATGAAAATATTGTTATTGAAAAGTTAATCAGGTCAGAACCAATGGACTTAGACGGAGCAAAATTTTTCGGTCCCATTCGTGCATCGATCATCTGGATACATAAATGTGTGCGGAAGGGTTTCGGGTAGAGAATGAGCACATGCAGGAAAGCCGCAAATTCCCTCCGATGTCAGTTATCGCGTTAATTCCGTGCAGTTCAGGTATGCACGTACGACTCACTATTACTGTTTTGAGAGTTGTATATCTTTCTGGCCGTTCTCGCGTGCAATAGACAATTTTATTATCGATCCGTCCAACGCTATCTCGGCTTTGCACAATCCATGGAGTTGCATACAATGCTGTCTTTTACATACATTCCATTTGTTCCTCCAAATTGGAACAAACTTCTTTTCAATTATTTTCCAATCACAAAAAGTTTAAGCAATGAGTAGACCGCTTTCCAAGTTTTGTTCAAATTCAACTTCAATTGGAAATTTGTAATTTAATTATTTGTCTACTTGCTCTTCTTGTATGAAAGATTAAACGTCAGTTGATTACTTGTGAGAAAAAAAATTATTAATCCTGTATAAAATTGATATAATAATAAAAATCATATTTGAAAATGAAATTGTCAACAACTTTTCAAAAAGTGCATTCGTGATGTTTAATCACAAGTTAACTGAGGGTTCAATAACACTTGTTTAAATCTTCTTTTGACTTAACATTTGGAAATAAGATTGGAAGGATTTGACGAAGCTTTAAAAGCTCATTGATTGTGCTGAGTGTGTCTTTTGTCTCACATCAGTTTTTTGTCTATACTTTCGGTTTTGACTTTTGCGCCGAGCTGTTTGATGACTGATCCAATTAAACACTAGATTAATTTTTTTAGCGAAGCACTATTAAGTACAGAAGAATAGGGTGGAAAAATGTCAGTCACGTTTGGATTTTGATTGTTCAAAAAATAGCTTTGCTCGCTCGAATATAAAATATTTATGAAGGGTTAAACAAATGAACAAAATTCCGCAATTCTCATCGTTATCCCCGGTCATGATTGTAAGTATCTGATCAATATATCTGACCCGATTTTCTTGTAAACGATTTGACCTATTTTGAAAATCAAGATCAAGTTTTTTCCCTTCTGACCAGTTAGATGTTTTTTCATTTACTTGTTTTGCAACATCAACATTTCAGAATTACAGATAGAGTTACAAATGTTTCAATTAAAATAATCTGGAATCGATTGAATGGCAGTTTTTGTATAGTTCGAGTTGCATACCAATAACTGGGAAAAAAATCCCAACAAAAGCAAGTAAAAAAGATAAAAAACTCATTATTCCCAATTGGAAGTGCAACCCAATAAAATTTTTTTTCGTTTCTTTTATTCTCTAATACTTAAGATGTAGAAAATGAGTACCGTTTTCTCGAGCTAAAAAATTTTTGGAATGTTTCCAGGGTTCGACAGTGGGACGTCGACCTGTTGGCGCAAAGCAACATTTGATAACACTTTTTTGCAACAACGTAAATATAAATCTGCCTAGAAAACAAATTCTACACAACTTGAAAAAATGAGATTCAAATATGAAGATTGAACAGCTGAGTGCTTTGCTTGTTCTTACCAGGAGCAAAAATAAATTTTCATTTACAAAAAAAAAGTGAAGAAAATTTAATAAGATCTATCAAGTTGGTTTAATATTACGTTTTGGCACAAACGTTAATTTAAATTAGTAATTAGCAACGTGAATTAAGAGATGAAATTAATTGAATGGACTAGCTTTTTAATGAACTTTCAACGTAATTCTCTAGATTTAAACTATCTCTTCAGTTTGCGCGTTACATAGGTACTACAACGGATATAACCAACGCTTTAAAGCTTTTGTCTCTAGAGTCATATTGACCCTGTGTTAACAAACTGGTTTTAAGAGTACTAACGAACAACATGTATATAGTTGCACATACATCTTGAGAATAGATTCTTCAGTCCTGCGCCAATTAAAATTGGATTCACTGAAAATTCGTCCACTATATCGCCGCATCTAAAATCTAATTTATTATACAATATAAAATTCTTTTATTCACCTTTTTCATTCCATCTTTTTACTCTTATTTCAATACATTTTGTTAATTAATTTATTTTTTGGTTGATTTAATTTTTTTTATTACTATATTGTCTGTTCTAATTAATTATTAACAAATTAAAAATATCTTTTTGCATTTGAACGAGCATTTTACGTTTTTTTTTTTTTTTTAATAAATGATGTCTACACTCATAAGTCAATCGCTGAGTTCAAGTATCATTCATATACTAGAATACCGTACGCGTATAAGTTTCGCCTTTATAAGATAAATAATGAAAAGTTAAGTACCATTTTTTTAACAGCGCTAATTACCATTATCTCACAATTAAAATAAATCAGTCAACCTGCTCGAAAGAATACCAATGAATAAGAGAAATTTTTATCCATCGCATTTCATAAATAAAACATTTTTACTGAATCGAAGTCTGCTCTTGATCAAATTGGACAATCAAAAAGTTTAAATTGAATCTAATGAATATATCTTTCCAGTTACGTTAAAATGTAATAGGAAAACGTACATCCGCTTAAAAATATGTACATTGCTATTCACTGCACGTTGTGCGGGTTAATTTATGAATTAAATTTGAAATTTGAGTTCGCGGTTCCTATTAAAACAAAGATTTAAAACTAATTTCATTGAATTTGCAGTGGTAATATCAACCAATCGTCTTCCAAACTATTTGCCACTCTTTTCATCTTTGCTTGTTATTTCCGTTTTTTTTAATTTTTGCACATAAAAATTAATGAATTCAATTTCTCGTACTTAATTGAAATTCTCCATTTGAATTATTAACAAAATGCAAAAATGCACGTTCACGATCGCATTGTGAACAGGAAAGCATTTTTGTTTTACATCTTTGACATGAATTTATGCGGGTGCATTTTCATCACTCCTCAGTGTGTTTCCACTTCGTCATTGATTCGTAAGATAAAACTCCACAAAGCATTTGCAGCCAGTGTCTTCAGAAGATAAAAAAGTCGGTTCAAAATGCACAACGCTGTAGCAAAATTGGCCAATCCAGCTTTAAATGCAAAGCTGGATGATGCTTTCAGACCTAGTTTACACGGTTATCAAATAATCATAGTTATTTCAAAATAATTGTCCAACTCGAGAAACAACAAACATTAAAAAAATTTTCAACAATCATTGAAACGGAATAATAGTATAAGATGAATTTCTGTGGAAAAGCTCGATATTGGAATGAAATAAGACAGTTGCAGTTCATACCATACATCTATTTATAGAATTGTATTCTTGAGTCAGGTATTGAAGATGTGCTTGTACTACTGTCTGCCTTAAACTTGCCTTTTCTACTTGCAATTTTCCGCACCCGTCATATTTCTATATAATCCCAGAGCACTTACCGTGAGAAAAGTGGGCAGGTGTTATTGCCCTGATGTATAAGACAATCGCTCGAAATTGTTCAAACTCTGTTTATAAGTTATAATCTATGTTTATAACTATATCCCCAGTTGTTTTTCACCTCCTAATCAAAACGTTTACTGTTTCCTGTTAAACTTCCGACTGTTTAATTAGTCAAATGATATAATATAATGATATAATATAATTGTAATAAATGATTATATTTTATGTAATAATCACAATTTAAATAATTTTAATTAAAAACAGATATTTTTCTCTTTCGTTAAATTGTGCCAAGTTAATTAGTCATGAATAAACCAACATTGTTTTCTGCACTAAACTTGTCAGGAAAATAAACATATTTGCCTGACACCGGGAGACACGTTATTTCTGCGGGCTAGAAATTTACAGTTTGATTAAAGTTATCCCCCAGCAATGGGACGTTTTAGGGCGAAATTAGTGCCCGGCGCATAATTAGACATTTGTTCCAACCGTCATATCATACAGCACGCCAAGTTTGAATTAAATTTCAAAAATGTCTTTCCAAAGATGAGATGGAAACAAATTTCAGTTCCGAAAATTGAAAATAATTTTTTTCTTTCACGTTATCCGGTGAATTTTACATCGCCACGGGAAATTACTTTCAACAATTCTCACTCGGGTTTCTTTACGATTCATATTTCACGAAATACACTGCAGCTTGTTATCGCGTTAACGCACGCTTATACTTCGTTTTGCATTTTCACGATTTCGCAAACAAGTTTTGTTATGCGAAACAAACCGAAAAGTTTCAGGTTTTATAAAATTAGCGCAATTCTTGTGAACAGGAGTCCCGTCTTGGGTTTTTCCATCCGTTTTCTTAAAACTTGTATATAACATACGATTTAAGTCTTTTGAAAAAAAAATCTTTTGAATTTGAAAAAAGAAAAAGAATATGAACTCATTTATAATCATTACAAAACAAGGTTTTACTACTATGTACCGTAGACCTTGTAACGTCTCCCTTAAAGATATGGAGATAATGGAATACATTAGCATATCATGAGTTCGAAATAATCCCAGCGAGAGAGAGAAAAAAAAAGCTGCATCAACAATGTTCATTCTCCTTTAATTATCGAACTCGAACGAGACGTCAATTTGAATCGCAGATCTCGTTGTCAAAGTATGAATTTGCAGCTCGATTATTTACGCAGTTGCGATGTAATCTTTCTCTCGCATCCGATATGTTTACAACATTTTCCAATTCATTGACAATTAATTGCTCTTCCATTTGCATCATCCCTTGCAAAACTTTCGATACAAATTGATCCTCCACTTGTTTCCAATTTAAACAACAAAAAAGGGTTAAATCAAAATTGCCCCTGACTTTTTGTATAGACGAGATTCAGGTTGGGAGATAATCGTAAACACGAGATTGGATTGTGATTTTTCGATCGGTTGAAGTGTTCTGACGATTGTGTTGGTTTAGGCTGCCCTCGGGACAGGAAACGAGGAGCGAAGCCGCCGCAGGGGGTGAAGACGGATATACGAGGGCGGGCAGGCGACGTGTTATGCAATCCTTCTCCGCCCAAGCTTTTCGTTCTGTTCAAATTGATGGGTTTCGAGTTTGTCGCATCAGCGGTGGACCGGATTAGGGTGCTACCGGGTTGTCAGGCCCCAGGCTGTTGACCATCACAGCGACTAACCTTAAACGTCAACCAGGATTCGACCGAGTCATGGTTTCTGCTGGGCTTACGGGGTGATCTCCGGCTCTATCGAACGGGTACACTAAACATCGCGTGGACGATCATCCTGGCAGATCGTGACAGACCCATGACAACCTCGCCAGCCCTGCTACTCTAGACCCTGCGACGAATCGCCTTAAGGCGTTTTTCATAGCGGCGCGGCACTAGCGCGAACATTTCGACCTTGCTGTTACGAGCTGATAACAGCTGGCCCACCTGGCCCACTGACACACCACCGCGGACACCGCAGGGACACCGAGTTCAATCAGAGGCGTGCTCTTGGCCCAATCGGAGCCAACTACTGCTGGCGCCTGCATGCCAGGCGATACTACTCTTATCACTGCGTTTGCGCAACGTTCGGATGCCTACGCGCAGCCAGTCTCTCGCTCATTGCATCGGATTGTCAGTCCTCTACCAGCCCTTGCGTTTCGCGTCAGCACACTCTCAATCGTTTCATTTATCATTCTAACCCGTTTGCCACTTTTTTGCTACACCAACCTTTCCTTCAACCTTTTTTTGCGGTGAACCTACTTTTTTCCCTTTTTTTTCTCTGTACCTTTTATGACTGATGGAATTAGGGAATAAAAAAGGTTTCAAAAACTTCTTTGCAATCAAAATTTTTGTTTGAAAAATCATTTACAACAAAATGAAGATGATTGATGTTTCGAAATAGAAAGACACTTTTTAGATTTTTTATAATTTATTAAAGTTTGTCACTTTTTATGTTTATGGATATTAACTTTTCTTTCAGACAACATAATTTTTTATTGGAAATAATATTATAATTTTTGTTATGCCCGAAGAGTGTAAATATTCAATTTTAGGTAAAAAATCGATCAAGATATTATAGGTTTATTTTTATTCTATAAAGGGGATGAAAATGTGACAAGCAAAATGAAATTGTCCAGGACTACTGTGTATGTAAGGAAAGAAATAAATGACCTTTTCGATGGCATCGAACATAACATTTGATATAAACTTGACCTTAAAACAAATTTTAACGTGAATTGAATTTTTCGACAAAATGAAAACGTACAAGCGAACGGCAAAAAAGCTAATCAACTTTTATAATAATCCGATTTAATTTGATTTTTCTTTAAGAAACCGTTCGATTTTTATTTAACCATGAATTCTGTCGCTGAGATTTTTTTCATCTTTATCTACGACATAAATCGCATACAAATAGTTTTCCACTGGATAAAGTTTAGTCATCTTTTTTTTCCTTCTTTCAAAACTCCCCAAACTGATTGAACCACGAACAAAACTTCCGTTTTTTTTTGCAAAAAATAATTTCAAACAACTTCTCTGGGTTATGTTTATTGATGTGAAATTAATTTGACTAAAATGTTGTTATTTTTAACTTTTGCTTTTGATGTTCGCAATTTTTACAAATGTTTAATCGAAATAATAATGGCGGTCCATAAAAAAGTTAATTTTTCATTTGGGATACGGATGCGTGTGTGAGTATAATGGGCCATTTCAAAGTAAGTCAGGAAGTATCAAACATTTCGGATAATATGCTACAGCTGAATTGTTAACACGAGTTTCCTGGATTTGATTTATCGTACTATATTCTGCAGTCTGTTCCAAAACAATACATTTTCAACCTTATTACATTCGCTAATGCCCATACATTATCAAAAATAAGCAACCAAGTTCAATTAATCAAACTAATTGCATAGAATCATATCACTTAAATTTTTATTCATTTTTTCAACCAATTTTCCAAACCAAATAATTGATCATTGCAACTTTTATTAAGTCATGTTTGTTTTTTAATTTTATATTTCATCAATTTCATTAATTTTGATTTGCTGCTGAAAACGTCATATTGGCACTGAATTGTTCGATTTACTTTAGCAAAAATGCAAACGTCGTTGGAGAAGTCTGATGTGAGACATAAACCGGTGCCACAGAGTCTTCTATGATTAAATCTTTTTAACGATTGCAAAACAGTGCAGTCAACCAGGATACCATAATAATCCAGTCCAAGTGTCACGAAAGATTATGTACATTATAAACCAGGGCAGATATTATAATCCCAACGACAACATCGTATAACGCGGACGTTCGAGGGTTTACGTTGGTTAACACATTATAAATCAGCCAAGTTGTCAAATGCAGTTTATAGATGCTAATTAAGATCAATGTTGGCGCCAGTTTTTATCCGTCTTTTGTAAAGTCACTTGGGCGAATAATTACGCTACAAAATTGATCCGTGATTGGCACTAATGAAACATTACATTACACGTTGTAATTAAGTAAAAATTTGTAATTACGCAGTCAATTGTATCAGTAAGTGTTATTAATTAAACCCAAGTGAAACATTATTTATTATCTGAAATGTGCTACTGATTGTCAAATTGGCCCTCATCGTGTATTATCTTTGGTACAAAAGATTTCACTCAAACAACCCTAAATCAGATACAGCTTTACCTTGGTCTCGCGATTATCTATGAATTATTTGCTACAAAGGCGTTTAAAAAAATCTCAGAGATAAAGCACGTTGCAATAACAATGCAGACAAAAGCATCCGTTGACTCACAACCGTGATTGCACTATGTTAACCTGGGAATCCTGGGTATCACCTTCTGTACTTTAAAACTATGATTACAAAGTTATGTCAACTTGAAATATTTACTTTTATCACATTTAAAGTACTTCAGTTTTACTATTGATAAAAAATTGTAAATGTGTTTTATTTCTTAAAGAAGTTGAATCAAAATTATAGATCAAATTATTCATTGCGAATACAAATATGAAAAAATGTTTACTTTAAATCATATGGCTAAAACGATTTAGAGCCCGAAAACATGAATCAAATTGAAGAATCATTCTTAAATAGTTGCTTAAAGTTACACACCCTCGGGACAGGAAATGAAATGCGATGAAAACGCCACAGGGGTCGACGGTGAATAGATATAAGAGGCAGATAGACGTCACTTATCAAACATTAAAAAAAAACTTTAATTCCTAACTTATTGCAAAGAAAAAACGAAACAAGTAGTCACTTTCAATGTATTTTAATTCGTTTATAAGTAAGCAAAAATTTCTAACCGCTGATCATTCATCATAATTGAATATTTTCAGCTGAATGGAAGCACTCACCATGGTCGTAGTCGAAAAACCTGTGGAGGTGTTGGTCGCAATGTTGCCGCCGCGTTAGTCAAACTTGGACTTCGGGAAACAAGATTAATATCCGTAGTTGGGGACGACGAAGATGGTAAAATTGTGATCCGTAGTCTTGGGGGTCTGAGCGACACTTTGAGAGTTCTTCCTGAAACTCCCACAGCCAGGTGAAACTTTAAATATCAATTACGATCTGGCAGAAAAATATGGCCTATAAAACTCTACTTTTATAATTGGCTGGTATGAAAATACACTAGAAATAATTTACAGGTATACCGCGATTCTCAACAGCGAGGGAGAATGCTGTCTGGGTATCGGCGAAATGGAAGCTTTTGCGAAGATTACTCAGTCTCTGATAAAAGAACATCAAACAAGATTGAAAGAAGCCCCTCTGATTGTTCTCGACGGTAATCCACCACTTGAAACGATGAGGAGTATTCTAGAATTAGCCACGGACTCCAAAATCCCAGGTGAGTGTTTAGTAATTTTTTCTTCACAATTTCATTTAAAAGTTAAATACCAAAAGAAATAAAACATTTAAAACGTTCATCGTGTAGAAGAGGAGAGACTGAGAGAACGAATGGTCGAAATATTTCACTTGTCAAGAAGAAGTATTGTCACTGTTATAGAACATTAATATCTGAAGCATTAACTCTGAAAGTAACTAAAAGGCGTATTCAATAGGATCCTTGTATGAAATTCTGTGGGGCTTGAGAGTAATTATAATTCAATTGAAGTGGGACCTAATGAAAACGAGACATTTCGAATGATTAAAGTTTATAAAAAATTGACATAAGATGCTTAAAGTGTAACGTATAATTACAAATCATGAACAAATTCGAGGGATCCGGTTTTATCGTTGCCCGGTTGTTCGGAAATATAATAAAACTATACAGTATTAAAAAATAATTATAACGATATAAAATTAGAAGGCAGGATACGAAATTTAACGAGGTTCTTACATGATAATATTCTCAGTTGTGGTCAGATCTTTAAAAAGATAATTATTCAAGTGCAACTCTATAGCTATACAAAAATTCTTCATGCGTATCATAACTGTATATAAAATATACATCTCGCACATGTGTAGCTTATAAAAATACGATTCCTTACATCTCCGCTAATTAAATTGGACGGATTACGTTGACGCGACTGATCATCACGTTTTAGTCTTTTCATAAGGCGAGTTTACTCTATGCATAAGCACTTGGATTCAATTTGTTCAAAAAGCCTATATTAATTATTATGCTAATTAATTCAACCGATCATAGTACCATACAAAAATATAAGCATAATCAACAAAATCATAAAGTATCAAAAACTTCTAAAATGTTGAATCTTACTACGATCAAATACAATTTTTGTAACACGTGCATGGGAAATGGCCACTTCCTACTCGCAAAACCGGCTGGGAAGTGAGCAATTCCGAATTACTCGCATGGGAATGTAATTTTCATTTCATTTCACATTTCTTAACATTCGCCGAATGACTCTAAAATCGAAAGATTCTAAACAGTTTCAACTTTGTCTCTGTTGAAACATTTGTTCGTGATAAAAAATAGTTTGCTCGCAAACGTGAGATTCATAATTCGTTATATGTACGAGTGCCATTGCGATTCCGTTCAAAATGGTACTGGCTAGTGGTTTTGAAAACTGAGATTTTATATTATTGGGACAAAAATTCATTATATGTAACCGCTGGGATATGTATGCGCTGCGATCCATGGTAAACTTGCTGCGATCCATGGTGACTTTGAGGATTAGGCTGCATCTGCATTACCAGGTTACGGGATTCTTTGCGGTATTTATAACCGGCACGTGCATCGAGGTAGAAAAAGAACGCACCAAACAAGTGGAACATAAATGAAATCACCGCAAGCCCGTAAGACCAGGACAAGTAATTGAAATTCGGATACATCATCCAGTCTCGTCGCCAGCACATCCCTCCGAAAACAGAAACTGCCAGGAACAGAAGAACGCCTAAAAATAAGACAAAGATTAAATTTAGAGATAAAATAAAAGAAAGGTGAACAAAATGAAACAAAAATTATTGTCTACCTGCTGCGCTATTACAGCAGAATGAAATTCCAGACAGTAGCCATTCATAACGCAAAGCGAATCTCAATGGATATCTTATAACGATCATAGTTATAAGAATCGAACTGAAGACTGACAAAAATAAAGCGATTGTCACGAAGGTTTGCACTACCATCAACCAGGGTGGTAAGAGCCATTTGCGTATGACATAATACTCTTCGGAGAAGACGTGGTGACACCCGTCAAACGTTTTGTCGAATTGGTAATAAGGAAATCTGAAGTTATCGAAGCAATAATGCCAGAGTCCCATGTGCTTGAAAGGGCTGAACGTCTCTTGATAAGACTGGATCCAATAGGGACTGAAAATTTAATTTGTTTATATAATTTCAGAATTCTATTTGTAATTACAAAAATCATGCGATTAAAATATTAATAATGTTATCATAAATTATTATTACAATTATAAAAAATGTTTAATAAGTTTTGAAACTCCCAAATTATAATAACGTAGTGCAAATAAGATGACAACAAAATATTTTCTAGGACAAAATTCGAAAACAAATAATAGGGATGGTTGAAAAATAACAAAAGGGGGAACATTACCTTGTAAATGACATTGTCAAAAGAAGTAGAGCAATGAAAGTAATCACCCCTCCGAATACCACAGCATCTGTCAATCAAAATAAGATGTTTGTTTGGTTTCATTTAGAGAGCGCAGGTTAGAATTTTTGAGAATGAGTATTTTCAGATGATTGTTCCATCGTATTTCACTTACTGGAAGCTTTATGGTATTCCTGTTGATTGGCCGCCATGGTTGTTATAAAATTATAAACAAATACTAAAATTAAATACCAATTCGTTAAAGTGTCCGCATTATAAACTTGCCACACCTTGCACTGCTGAGTCAATGGCGTCACCACGGTTGTGAGTTACGTTACACGGTTACTGTTAGGATTATCCGCCGTTGAGGCGAAAGGAAAAACAGTGCTCCAAAATGAAGATTAATAAGAGATTGACTTTACCGATCTCAATCCTTTCATATAACAGAAATAAACTTTTTTTTTATTTCTATCATAGTGATAATATAAAAGTTAATTCAATTAAAAACAATTATTAATCAGAAAAAATATAGTTTTAAAATAATAAAAATTTTATTTGTACAATTCAAATTACAAATCATTTAATTAAAGATAATATACCTACAAACTAACTAAATGATTTATTTTAATTGGACGGATTATGAATACATAGAATGTTTGTTCTGAGATTCGTTTTCTGTGCTTAATTTATTTTCAAAAAATTGTGCTTGTTGGAAATTTTTTTTTCCCAAGTATTAAAAAGAACATTCAAAAATGAACTAAGCACTTTTTGGTTATACAATGTCAAAGATTATGCGAAGTCGTCAAGTGACTTACATTCGAAGGAATAATACATTTGTTCGTAAGTTATAAAAATCTGTGCATCCATAGTTGAATTGAATAAACGAATTCTATGTGATTCTATACAATACCAAAATTTTGAACGCAATTTGATCGATTACAAACACTTGGATAATAATAAATAACGAGAAGTACAAAAATGCATCTGAAGAACGTATGGATGCATTTAGACAATGCAATTTAAAAAACGTTATTTGTTTTAACAAATTTTAAGAGCACTTCATGACCGCGTATAAAAAATATATCATTTTGTGTAGTAAACAACGCTGTACACAATCATAGAGATTCTAATCGTCTTATCGTTAGAAATTACAGTTATATTGAAACGATATGTCGCAACTTGTGCTTATTGAAGCTCGTAAAACTTGTTTGTGAACTTCCTAATTCTAATCTCGATTTCAAAGGGCTCGACGCAAAATTGTGTTTGAGACCACAGAATTTACCAATTTTTAACATTGGTAAGTGAAATTTCATTTTCAGTCGAATCTTATAGATTCAGACTAAACAAGTGAACGGATTAAAAGCTAGTTTCTTTTTTCAACGGGCTCATTTTGTTGGCTCAAGTTGGAATCGCGTCTGCGATTCTTTGAGATATTTGCGCTTTTTGTGCTGGATGTTGGCTTCGATGAGCAACAACAAGCTCGCTATGAGAGCGAGCACGCTGCCTATGACCCCAATAGCGAACGACCAACCGAAGTAGTTGTTTTCTTGGTCGATCATCCAGCCCTTCGTATTTGCCAGGGAGGCGAATATTATGACCGCTATGCAGCCGCTTATTCCGCCGAAAAGGCACAGGTACCCCGTCGAAGTCACCAGTTTGACATAATACTTCTGTTCAGGATCACAACACATGGAGTACAGCATCAACAGCACAAATGACACGAGCATTGATATGAAAGTAACCGTGAAGAAAACTTGTGTTGCCACCATGAAAGCTGAAAAACAAATTTTTTTTAGTTTTTATTAAATTATATTAACAATTTAAAAGTTGTAAACATTCAAAAGTTTATACTGCAAAGGGTTGATTTTGTTTAAGTTGTGTAAGAAATATGAAAAGCAATTGCGTAAACACGGGATGAGGAGCCGATTTCGAAAGTGAGGCAGAAAAATTTAAATATCCTTGGACAGTTTTTGCGTAAGAGAACAAACAACTAAGGAAGCCGTCGCATATTAAAGCGCTATGAATGAGCGTCTGTTCATTTAAATTGTCATATAAAAATGGATAGACTGATTTTGTGATTATTGATCACAAAACTAATCGACAAATCATCAGGGTCTAAAGGTGTAATTATCTTAAAGGTTTATCAAAATTTTATAAGAATAACAATAACAAATCCTGTTTACGAACTGTCAGTATAAAAGTTGCAGGAATAAAGATGTCAATAAAAAAAGTAGCAAATGAAAGACAAAAATAAAAGAAAAACAACTTGACAAATTTTGCAGTCAAAGTGTCAATTACTGCACTTTGTTGGTTTGTTTCATTTCCTGTCACTTCCGTGACAGGAAATAAAAATATAGTAAACAAAACGTAATGGGAGAATTTGATTTGATATGAAAAAAAAGAGAGACAAGATGACCAGTGGAAACTAGCATAGGTTGAAGAAAGTTTTTGGAAAGTGTGCTTGTACTTACGAGGTAACAAGTATCCACGAATTTCCGAGTATCCGGTGGTAAACGGGTCGTAGACCCATCTACATCCGACGTACCATCTCGTGGGAGCGTCGGATCGCAGCGGATCGGGCAGCGACTTGAAGCAGTGGGTCCAGAGGCCGAGTTTGTGGAGACGAGAATTGGTGATGCGGTAGTCGCTAACGAGCCAGGACGGAGTGGCAAAAGCGACGACGATGCAGACGAACGCGATGAGGAAGACGCCGATGCCGACGTTCCCGGACAGGCTGCGTTTCTTCATTTTTTCGCCTGTGCGAAAAATATGACTGTCCACAACGGCCCAAGCACGACTGACGCGGCTAAAATCCCACGTGAACCACACCCAACCGCTTGTGTGCGTTCGTACGCCGCTTCTACCTTCTGTTTCTGTGTCGCTCGCGCGCGACTCTGAGTATTGTTTATCTAACCTAACCCGTAATATCTGACACTTACGCTCTTACTTGAAGAATCATCAGGGCCATTCACCGAGACGAAGAAACGCGATTGATTCAGTAATTCTTGTCATAATTATATACTTTAGTCATTTGTACAATTGTTTTATCGTGTCATAATAATTCGCCTATTAGGTTAACGCTCGCAAATCTAAAATATTGTATTCCTGATTTTATACTTTTTAAAGCCCGAAGGCAATTAGACATAAATGTGTCGCTCATATTTCGTTATAATGGCAATTTAATTATATAAACTAAAAAAAGTTGAAAAGAAAGTAATAAACAATAAATAAAAGATTTTTCATTGTTTAGTATAGATTTGACAGATGACCTATCATTGTTTGATTCTCATTATTGCGTCGCATCAGCAAGTAGAAATTAAATTTTTAATAAATCATGCATTTCTTATTTCATTTCAATTAAATTTAAATACAATTTGTTTTTCACAATTTATTATTAACAAATAATTGAATATTTTAAAAACAAATCATTATAGTTAAATGATTGTAAAAAGATGCACAAGATTTTCGGTGGAGTTTTACAAAGGAAGCATCCCGGAAAATAACACTTAGACAAAATTAAATCAACGAAAAACAATCAAGTTCGTTATGTAATCAACACTCATTTTCTCATTTTAAAAAATATCTTATACAAATTTTGAACGAATGCGCTTTGGAAAAATATCTAAATCAAACGCAATTTACGATACAATTTATTAGCAGAGTTTCATAAATTTGAATTTCATAAAGCAGCATATATTTTTCAAATATAGGTATACGTACACCGGACATAAATAGTGGGTACTAATCACAAAAAGCAAAGTATGTACGTTGAGGAGAGATATTGTTCAAATTATAATAGATGCAAAAAAAGAACGCATAAAAAGTAGAGTATGCTTTCCTGAAGGTTTCTTTACGACAGTCTTGACAATTATGCGTGGAATGGTATTAGTCATTGAGTATGCCATGCCTCCCATTTTTTTTTCATCTCATTGTATTAATCGTGAGAACTAGACGAAACGAGTGTCGTTACAATTAATTAATCATTGATACTTTTGAGACCAACGTTTACACTCTGCGGAGTGCCCAAACAAAAAGCATTTCACGCCGTTTGCTTTTTAATTTTCTTTCACAATTTGCCAATCCAAGCGATTCGCATTCGTCATACAATTTTTTGAAAGAAACATTTAATTTTTTTATTTTTTGCTAAACAGTAACATTAATGGTCAAAAAATATATATATATAAGTGTACAATCCGGCCTAACAATCTTACGTAATTGGTTCACACAAATTTTCATATCTTTTGAATCAGTGACCTTGGCGGGACGCTGTAGCTGCAATAAAAGACTATGAATCTTACTAGGAATATCAAACTCTGTCATCTTGTTTCATGACTCAATCGTGAAAAAAACTTTCAACTGTTGAATGATTGTTAAAATAACTAAAAATTATCAAATCGCAATCAGAGTTGACAATTATCGTCTATTGTTGTTATTTTGGAGTTAAAACTTTTGATGAAATGCTTGACGAACAAACTACTGGGGATCGAAACATTTCACTGCGGACACTTTCATTTTTTCTAGCAAATCCTTGATGGAGCCAAGGGCTCGCATGACAAGTAGTGACATTGTCTGCGCTTTTTCTCTCTTTTAGAAATCGGTGAACCAAAACTCGTTACATTTGTCTGAACGTAATAACTTTTTGTTCAAAATAATCCGGCCGAATAAAAGGTACAAAAAAGTTGACAAAGATGTTTTATAAGATTTTATGAACAAATCGTCAAGTTTAAATTGTAAAATTAACTGAAAATGTTTCGCACCTGAGAGCGATCGAATTTTCAAACGTGACTTACAATGATTGATTCATTCATTAAATCAATATCCGTCATTGGATACACTTATTAGATATAATATTACACATTTTAGAGCAAAAGAAAAAAAGCAAATAATGATACATCAGCGCATAATAATTTAATCGGTGCAGTAATATTAATTGAATGAATCACTTGATTACGCTGTCTACATGCAATTGTGTTCAAATTGTAAATCAATTACATAATTTGTTTTTCAGCCTTTAAAAATTGATCCCAATATCCTAATACAATAATCAAAACAAATTCAGATAAATGCGAATTCACGTTCTTCGTGAACTTGAAAATTAAAAATGGTTCAGGTTGAGGAGATAAGAAGAAATTATGATTAACATAATTGAGTCGTTTATTAAAATATTTTATTTGTTTTATACATACGTTTGTGATTCGATACAAAAAATACGGTAAATGAGAATTTTAAAATTACAATAAAAAAATCATTACTTGCTAATGTTAAAAAAGGCACTTGCAAGATGAGATTCTAAAGGACGGATCGCAATCTGTAACAGAGCCTCTCAAGTCAATTTCACCGGTGCGATTTCAATCTGCGTTATACTTCACAAAGGCAGTTTGTTCATTGTGCTTTATATCATTTTTGATATTTCGATGTAAAACTAATAAAAATATATAAAACAATATCGAAAACGGACAAATTAAACAGCAGCTTAGGACGGAATGCGTTTCAATATTGCGACCATGGATTTCAAAATGCCCTCAACATTACGCTTGATAAAGTATATAATAAAAATGAATATTCGATTCCAACAAAAGCTAATCAACCGAGATATGCTCTCATCACTTATTGGAATAACTCTATATACATGCCGATAGTGATTTAGCGTGACATTTTGGCGATAGCTTTTATGCTAAGTGCGTTTCACGGAATTGTAAACATGCGATTGTGAACAAAACAGACATCTTCACAAAACTTAATACTGACATTCGATTGACCATATGACATTACATTCAGTAATAGCAAAATGCTTTTTTCTTCAAAACATTTGTCTGTTGATTTTTACAACCAAAAGTAAACAAATTTGTGCAAATAAAATTTGCACAGATATAACATTTACAACCATTAAATTATTCACGTCAAAGATGAATAAATGTAGCAGATCTTACCAAGTTTTCAATTAGTCTGAGTATTATTAATTCAAAAAGTTGACGATACTCAGATCACAAAAATCATAATTATCAATTTTATATCAATTAAAATGTTATAGTTCCAACGTTATGATTATCATCGTTAAATGGTCGTGTGCATTTTATGCTCATTAGACATTCGTTTGATTTTTTTCACATAACGTCGGCCCTCCACCAGGAACAAGATTCCTGCAGCAAGCAAAATAAAACTTCCTGATACACCGACTCCATAGGACCAGCTAAGATCGTTGTGTTCCCAATTTGGCATCCAGTCTCTGCTGTCGCCTAAAGCTCCAAAGATGATACATGCGATGATCCCGCAGATGGCAGCCAATGTGAGGTTGATACCAGTCACCCAAAGGAGTAACTGGTACTTGTCATGATGCTGAGAACAGCATGTGTACAAAACAGTTAAGAAACTTCCGATTAACATCAGAGTGAAACAGAGGGTGAAGAAGAATTGGGTTGTCACGAAGAACGGTGGCAGAATGATGTGGAGGATTATGTAATATTCTTCCTGGAAGACCCACCAACAACCGTGGAATCGCGTATCGTATAAGTGATGCGGATCTTGGAATCCTTGGAAACACACCTGCCATAATCCTGTAAACATTATTCAACAATTAATAATGTTTAAACTACTTATAAAATTTACTTATGATTTTTATTTAAAGTCTTCTAAAATAGTTTATATTCTTTTTTTCTCATGATGAAAAAGGAAAGTTCAACTCGACCGGAATTCTTAACGATGACAGAAATTCACTAATAAAAAAACTTTTTCTTATTCATGCTCAACTTTTTTCTCGAAACTTTCATAAGAACATTATAACATATTAATACTTTTTTATTTTGGTTGATTTAACTCATAATAATAATCTGAAATATTTTAAATATTAATTGAAATATTGATTTATTCCAGCGTCAAAATTAATTCTATGATTATTATTTACTGTTTCTGTCAATTTTAATTAAACATTATGAGCTTTCATTAGTAAAGAATGTGGCATAATTAACCTCTCATCATAACAGAACTTCTCAGTACTGAACATGTTTATCAGCCGATACAAATAAATGAAACGTATTCAAAAATGCATTTCACTTTGAAATGATGATCTGGGGATTTCCAAGAAATCATCAGTGATTCAGAAGGAAAGAACTTGTTTTTATGATGCGTTCATGCTCAAATGTGATCTGTTTACGATTTACATGTACATTATCTAAGAATTTATTAATGTTTAAAACTGTCTAAAAAATTACCAATTTTTATAAACTGAGGATTCTCCAATTTTCCGTCAGTTTCGAGCCAATTGGGTGTGGTGAACGCTAGCAAGATGAGAATAAAAGCGAGAGCTGTTAACCCGATTGTTATTTTCCCGGTGCGTGACTTGCCCATCTTGTTTTCGGAGCAGCTTCTTAACTGGGATTAATCAATTCCAACTGCGTTTCACTCAAACATCAACACTTGGATTTAAAAACCAATTTTGAGTACTCATTAATTCGCAATTATGAATGTGATCAGCATCACGAAAACGAACGTTGTGACGTAAACTATGTTGTACACAGCTATGTTATCTACAAACGATTCGTTTTTATGTCAAAAACACAAGAGAGAGGGAACGCCGAACCGAACCGTTTGCGCCTCAATTCGACTTTTGTTCAAGGTCTCCCATTCTTTCACGTTTTTTTTTGTTTTTCTTTTTAATGCACTCTTTTTCCAGTTGGGCAAATTTTGGGATACGATGTTATCTCGTTCAATCGATTGTTTTCATTGACAGTTTGGTACGAGCCGACAGATTTACGCAAGGCGGTGAAAATCTTTCAAGCAGGCGCTCAGTGGCGGGGAACGCTCCTTTTTGTGTCACCGAACAGGAACGAGCTGCTGGAAATGGCGCGTTATTTCAAATTGCCATTCGACGATGAGAATTTGGATATCGTTGCAATCAGAAGACTCTGCGAGAAGCTGGCTGATATTGGTCTCTGTATAGTTTGTACTGTTGGATCAGAAGGCGTGATTGTAAGTTAGACAAATTAGAAAATAAATTGTATTACAAAGTGATTAAACTTTTACTTCTGTTTACAGATTGCAAGGAGATCCTCGGGCGAGAGACCATTTTTGGATGAAAAAAAGAGATTGATTGAAACTGGCCTGACCCAGTCGCGACTGTATGCACCATTGAAAAGTACAAAATCAGGCAACGTTATTAGCGTTAGTGGTTGTGGCGATTGTCTCGCAGCAGGTATCATTAGCGGGATATTGGACGGATTGAAAGAATCCGACTGTGTATTGCGAGGTCTCAGAGCTGCAGAGGTATCAATTAATTCCCTTGATCCAGTGCCTGATGAATTATCTTTTTTGAAAGTTAATTGAATCTATTATTTTGATTATATTATTTTTTATTTTTTATTTATAAAATAAAGGAATCATGATTATTTTTAACAAATTTAGAGTTAAGAAAATGCGAATGAAATGCTTTCATTGTAAAGTAAGATTCGGTGTTGGTTTTTTGTTAGAATAAGAATTCACTTGTTAGGCTTTTTTTTGTGGACTTTTCCACCCCACTTGCGGACGAATGCAGCCACATCGAATTTTCTTTTGCAGCCTGCGTAATTCATGTATCGAATTTTGCCAAACACGTCTCGCTCTTTCCAGCCTTGATCGTGGATGCCACAAACTGACCACATGCAACCTGAAACCACAAAGGCTTGAAACGTTGTTGAATTAAATTTCCGGAGACTAGAAATTTTGATTGTACCCACCAACATAACCGTTTGGATCTCTTCCATCCATGCTGTATTTATCATTTAGATAAATAGCCCACTTGAGAGCCTCGTCTGGGCTTGTAGTCCATTCTAGAATTTTTTTTGCCCAATACATTCGCAAGAACCCGTGTATTTTGCCACTTTTTACCAACTGAAGTTGGGCCGAGTTCCACAAATCGTCGTGAGTTAGAGCTTTTTCAAATTCCTCGAGACTGTAAATGTATTCCCTTTTATCTTTTCTGAAAAATAATCAAAGAAACAGATGAAAAAACGTTCTTGATTTATTTTAATCTAATCGATTGCAGAATAATACCTGTGCAGGTCTAAACTTTTAATAGCCCATTCATTGGCCCCTTTTAGCGAATCATAATGCTCATTATGATAACAAAAGTTATCACTCAATTCCCGCCTGATTATGGACTCTTCCATAAAAGCTGCAACGGAATTGGGAAACTTTGACTTGTACTTTTTGACCTCCAGGATACAGCGCTGTACAGATATCTGGCCAAAATGAAACCAAGGCGACAGATTGCTCAGGGCATTGATGGTGGGATCGTTTCTCTTGGTGTCATAATATTTCAACCGGTTCTCAATGAAACTTTGTAACTCAGCAATGGCTCCTTTGTAACCTGGAGTGATCCAGTCGACCTCCTCCACGGTTTTGTCGATGTTGACATCGTCCAATGCTTTATCCCAGTTTATTTTTTTGAACTCGTGCTCAGTGGTGTGAGGATGCTCAATCAAAGGTGGAAACTGGGTCAGATACTCGTCAAGTTTCGAGTTGATTTTGTTTCTTATGGTGCGAGCACCATATTCCAATTTGTCTGAAGCTACCCAGCAAGGAACAATATTGTGAGCGTCGACCTGAAAGAAATTGTTCTTATTTATTTTCACTATAAACGGGATAAATCCTATAAAACAATATAAATATTAAATATAAAATATGGAAAAACAATTCAAACCAACTCCACCAACTACTTTAGGAAAAAAAATTTCTTACTTGACAAATGGGAACGTTTTTCGGTAATTTCTGTTTCATATCGTCTAGCCAAAATCTGGGCAACCTCAGTGGAAAAAATTCGCAGATTAGAGCTCCAATGTTGTACTTTTTGATGAAATCTACCACAACGTCATTCGGTTCCCCCTTTAGGAGGTGAAAATTGATATTGAGATCATGGCAATCCTTTTCCACTTCCTGGAGGCTTCTGATTAGAAATTTGTAATGCCTCATGGTGGCGTCCAAAAATGTTGGTAGAATGCAGTAGCATACGTGGAGAGGCATCTTGTACTTCAGGGCAGTTTTTTGGGCGAAAAGAAAAGCCCAGTTATCTACAAAATGTATGGTTATTTAATTTTACTCTTTAGTGATAAATTGAAAAATAAACGTTGAATATTAGTTTTTTACCTTGAACTCGGCCGTCACGAAACATCCAATAAACAATTCCTGAAGCAGTTTCCAAAACTTCATCATTGCTGGATATGACTTTCACACGCTTTTTATTAAATTTGAATGACAAAATTGAATCGGCAGTCTGAAAGGTAATTGTTTATTATAAGATAACTTAAATAATTGAAAAATCTTAGAATTACAAAAATATGAGTTGAAATTGAATATTTTACCTTGAGCCTTTCATCTTGAAAAACTTCAATTAAACTTGACGTTTTTAACTTTTTTGTCTTGGGTTCTGATGACATTTTTTTAATTAAATTGACTCTGGAAAAATATATAAAAAACTCATTACTTTAATCGCATTTATTCACCAGCACGTGTATATAACGATTTTCAAATTGTAAATTCTGATCAGAAGGATTTTTAGTTTCAACGTGTTGAATAATAATTTTTAATTTTTTTTTAATTTGGAAACTATATCGAAAATGATTAATCAACGGTTTTTTATTTAGATGTAAAAATTTTCTTGCGCAACAAGTTGAAATGACTGAATGATGACAATTTCAATATAAAAAACAAATAAAATTACAACCCAACACTTACTATTACCGTAATTACAAATTTGACAAAATGATCACAAAAAGACGCACACAACAAATCATTGATTGTATGTGTGTGTACCGCAATAACAACAACAAACTATTAACTGAACTGCAGCGCCAGCGCCACACAGCTGAAGTGTTCGCGCCAAATTCCGTTCATTCATCCTTTGTTCCTTTTTACACAATGGACATAATTCAAAAAGTAGAATTGATTTTCATCTACAAAATTAATTTTCAACTCAAGTGTATATACAGTTGAAATTGCTAATTAATAATTATACTATTGGTTAAAAAGATCTACATTGTTATATCTTTATTTTGATTTTGCAATAGTCATAATTTTATCTTTTAAAATTTCCAAGACAAAATAAATTGTCAGGTTTGTATACAAATGTCGTATATATTTTTTAAAATCAATAGTATTATTTTGTTACTGAGGAATATAAATGGGATAAGTCAACTATAAATAAAAAAATATCCATGTCACATGAGCGCGACCTCTGTAGGTAGTTTTTTGAGGCACGTAGCGGCGCGTGGGATCTAAAGTGGCGGCCTCTACAAAAAATGGAAACTCAACTGGGAGAAGGGTGTTTTACGTGCGAAGACTAGACGGCGCACGGCGGCGGTGGCAGGGCAGAGCACGGGGTGCGAGGCCAGACGGCAAACAGCCGCCGAATCCATTGGGCGAGTCGGCGTTACGGGAAACGACACATCACTCGCACACGCCAGTTATTTTCCGGGCATTTGCAGTAACTCGCGATCGGGCATCTGACTTTCGGACACCGCGATAGATCGTAAATCCACACAACGACAGAAAGACGCAAAGAGAGAGAGCGAGCGCGCGTCCGAATCGCAAGAGCGAGAGAGACATCGACATCGAGAGAAAGAGAGAGAGCGACGCCTTAGAGAGAGAAAGAGAGAGGGAACGAGTGAGCGAGAGGGAACAGAGCGAGAGCGCGCGATACGTGTGAAAAGCTGCGGAGTCGTCGCACGGGAGCAGCGACGGCGATGATATGCCACGCCGGCTGACCAGCAGCAGAATCCTTGAAGCTGACAGGCCTCGAACATGACCATCATCGTCTTTCTAATTGACACGTCCGCCTCGATGAACCAGAGGGCCTACCTGGGCGGGCGGCCTACACTCCTGGACGTTGCCAAAAGTGCCGTCGAGACCTTCGTCAAGGTACTGAATCCTCGTTTCGCCGAACTACCCCCCGCCCCATGGCCTAACCTCAAAACCAATTGTCAAACGATCCTCGGCCAGTCGCGAAACTTAAATTTTGCTTCTTTTTAGGTGCGCCAAAGGTCGCCGGAGAGCCGCGGCGATCGCTACATGCTGCTAACCTTCGAAGACCCACCGCATAACATCAAGGTGAGCTTGCTCTTGCGATTTTTCATCGCTCGCGCCATGTTGACCGCTCACGACCTATGTCGCATCTACGATTCTGCTTCTCCCCCACCTCTCTCCCTTTTTATACGTTGACAAATATAATGATTACTCAGTCTTGTTTTTGTTTATCATCTCGTTTGTTTATAGTTAATAGTTTCCAATTACCAATGAGAGTCGATCAAAATTTGCAAACAGTGTAAGCGTCGCGTTAATTTCGAACACCGTCGACCACGATGGTGCTTCAAATTGTGGCTACCAGCTGACAAGGTGCATGCCAATCGGCGCATGAGCACTTGCCGAAGCGCCAAACGACAGTCTTCTTTTGTTTTCAAACAATTTTTCCCACCCACCCAAGGGAACGAACAAAAATCCTTCATCATGCTTTCATCTTGTTTACATTTTTTGTTACCTTTGTGTATGTTTTCAACTTTACAACTTTAGCCTAAATGAAAAAGAGTTGTTTTTGCTAGGTGCAAAAAATTGTAATCATAAAACAAAGTGTAAAGCATTTTCAATAAGATTTCCAATTGCTTTTGTTTCTTCAAATGTTTAATGATGATAAACTTTGGTATTTTAGGCAGGATGGAAGGAAAACCTGGCGACGTTCATGAACGAGCTGAAGAATCTGCAGTGCGTGGGTCTGACAACGCTTGGGGCTGCTTTGAAGCATGCGTTAGACGTGTTGAATATTAATCGCATGCAAACTGGAATAGATACTTATGGCCAGGGAAGGTGTCCATTTTATTTAGAACCCTCGGTCATAGTGGTTATTACGGACGGTGGAAAGTATACAATTAATAGTGGAGTCAATTCAGACGTGAGTATAGTTTTGACGTGAAGTAAAAATACCTTCTGACGTTACATAATAAAAAAAAGACAATAACAATATTTGTATGCAATTTAATTGGATAAATTGATGATGAAAAATTTTCAGTTTGCACTACCGATGCACTCCAGAATTCCTGGCTCCGAATTGACAAAAGAGCCGTTTAGGTGGGATCAACGTTTATTCTCGTTAGTTTTGAGATTATCCGGTACTCCAGCGGTTGAGAGAGATACCGGACTTGTTGCTAGTGATTCTTCTCCAATAGATGCAATGTGTGAGGTTACAGGAGGTAATAAAGATCCCTACATTTATGCGAATATTTTTTAGTATCGCTCAATGCACTCATTAAATATTCCAGATTGTAAATATTTTTACAACTGACAAAATCTCTTAAACTTTCTTTCTTTTGTTGTCAACCAATATTTTTCTTTTTCTATAATTAATAAACGGTTCGCTTCCTTATGGGTTTGTGTAAAATTGTTATATCTCACTGTGTTATCTCATTTCATTACTATTATTATCATTTTTATTATTATCACGATCATCTTTATAACTGTGTATTCCTGCGTATTTTCAAGATATATAACATTGCAAAATTTCGTTGTTAAATGGAATGTCATTTTTGAATTCATTTCAGAATGAATTTTTCGAAAAACAAAACTTTAAAAATAGGAATAGATAAAAAAGGAAAGTTGAGAATGTTTTATTCATGTGGAATACATAATTTGATTTAAAATTGCAGGTCGATCATATTGCATAACGTCACACCGGATGATGATGCAGTGCATAGACTCGCTGGTGCAGAAGGTGCAATCGGGCGTGGTGATAAACTTCGAAAAAATCGGTCCTGACCCGCCGCCTTTAACGAACGAGGCGCAGCACCAGGATGACGATGAGAACGAGGACGAAAACGGTGCTATGTCGAACGGGCTGCGCTCCTCGTATCCCTCGAACTTGATGGCGCCAGGGAATACCGCGTGGCATTCATGCAGAAAGCTGATTTACGTGCCACGCTCGGCGCAGAAGGGTTTCGCCGTTGGTTTTTGGCCGATCCCTGAAAGTTTTTGGCCGGAGTTGGGTGCGACCTCGTTACCCCCGCGTACTGCGCATCCAAACGTCAAATTTACGTGCACCAGTCAAGAGCCCATGGTGATCGAGAATTTGCCTTTCGATAAATATGAACTCGAACCAAGTCCGCTGACACAGTACATCCTCGCTCGTAAACAACCAACGATATGCTGGCAGGTGTTCGTAGCAAACTCGTACAAATCAAGCGAAGTCGGCCACCCGTTCGGCTACCTCAAAGCCAGCACCAATCTCACTTGTGTCAATCTCTTTGTCATGCCCTACAATTATCCCGTGCTTCTACCCCTTTTGGAGGAACTGTTCAAGGTTCACCGATGCAAACCAACGAACGAATGGAGGACGCAATTTCAAAACTACATCAGAACTATGCCCACATATTACGCTGCTGTAAGATGAGAACGCTGGATTTTATTTCAAATTTAAATAAATTCCACCTTGTAAATGAATTCATCTAAAGTGAAAAAAATTCAAACAAAAAATGCAATCCCATTTCTGTAATATACAATTCCATTCAAATTGAATAGCAATTTGCCTATACATAATGGCTACTTATTAATGGTAGTAGAGGGATAATGTTTATCACATTCTTTGTTACAAGTTCTTTATTTTGAACAAACAGTTTCACCAATACAATTAAAAGAGAACAAGTCATTTTATTGTCAAATGAATTCATTTCAAAATGCATTTCTAACAAATATGTTTAATTTGTTTTTGTTGCAGTCTCTAAGAAGAGCATTAACAAGAATGTCTACTCCGGCGCCCCTCGCTCAAACGTTGATCCCAGACAACATGGACAATTTCCTTTCATACAGCGTGATGAATTACTTGAAACGTTTGAAAAATCAGGCAAAAATTGAATTTGACCGACTCTGCAACGACGTAATTTTGAAGCAGGCAGCCAACAGCGGTTATATGCCAATAAACAAAAACATGGCTAATGGAAACGCTACTACCGTCACCGAAGGTGTTCGAGTTGTATCCAGAACGCCTTTAAAGAAAGACATGGTAATTATTTTGTTATTCAAATGATAATGCACTTTTATAAACTCAATTAACATTCATTCGGAAAGTTGATAAACCAATATAAAATATTGAATTTATTTTGCAGGTATCACACCCATTATTGCAGGATAAGTTTACGGGTTTGCGAGATCAGCTGAACGAATTCGGGGGCTTCGTAGTAGGACTAGTTCGATTGCCACAGCAGCAGCGTGGTGCGCAGAGCTATAGAAATGCTTTTTACATACCCAGACAATCGTTGCTGGATCAAGTAATTAGAATGCGCGCGAATTTCTTACAGCCTGGATTATCGCATACGAAATTACTTGATGACGATTATGTGCATTCCATGCCGGTTGCACAGATGGGAAATTACCAAGAGTATCTCAAACGCATGACACCGCCGTTAAGGGAAATTGAAAGTGCCCCCGTTAGGCAACACATGTTTGGTAATTTCAATTTAATATCTTTCTCACTTAATCCAGTCTGAATGACTGATCAAAAATAATAATCATGGTATTGATTTTATCATTTCA
Organism: Trissolcus japonicus; assembly: GCA_030522925.1. NCBI lineage: Eukaryota > Metazoa > Arthropoda > Insecta > Hymenoptera > Scelionidae > Trissolcus > Trissolcus japonicus. The sequence continues at coordinate 295,307 of JAPYZS010000235.1, read as the reverse complement.
GGCAACCCGTTCAAGATCGACAAGAGAATGATGGTAGACGAGGCGGACATTGACATAGTCGGGGCAACCTCTTCCGCGACAAAAGGAGGCCTGAAGCGACCTCTACCAGCAACTGAAAGCGGTAGTCCTGCAGCCTTAAGACCGACACCAAACAAGCGAAAACCTGGCCCCATCCCGAGGGAGATGACGTTTAGGCGACCTACTTCACCAGCAAGTTCGACCACGAGTTCGCCTGCGAGTTCGCCGAACCCTTACATAGAAGAGGTTAAGGAACCTCCCTCGCCAGTGGCGTTACTAAATTCCGTCGCGTCTCTTTTGAACTCAAACGTGACGAGTCCACCGCCTAGTCCACTTGACAAGTTGATGAACGGTGTCGCGGAAACGGTCGTGGAGCCGGCACCATCACCGCCGACCCCGCTGCCTCCTTTGCCGGTCTCGAACAACGTAACGAACGTAACGAACGACGTGAAAGGCGAACGGACCGACGAGTGTCGTAAGTTAAACAACGACAGTGCGGATAATCAAAATAGTGGTGTTAAAGTTAAGCGGGAGGAGGAGCCGGTCACGAACCACGTCGAAGAAAAACGAATTGACAAGGACGTGAAGCTGATGAACAAAAAGAACGCCGAGGAGATCAGACAGTACAATGTTAATTTGAGGAACCTCGTTTACAAAGAAGTACGACGGAAAGGCACAAGTAAGTACTACTTTTGTTTAGAATCGTTATTTTTTAATTCAGGTTTAGGCAAATGATCAAAGACTGATGTTAACGGACAAAGAAGAATCAAAGCGGTTTGCCTCTGATGATTATAGTATTGGCGATAATCAAGAAGTTGGTGGTTGGATGAAATATTAAAATATAAATAATTTGATAGAACTTCAACAAATGAGAAAACAAATTTAAAATTGATTTCTATAATTATTTCACAAATTATTCGTTAAATTTGTTTAGCTTAATCAAGTTTTGCGAATCATATTTTTCCGTTATAAATAAAAGTTGATAAAATAATATCGCGTAAAGCGACTTTTTTTATGGCAAAAATTTTTTGACAAACAACATGTACAAGTTACGTATGCAATTTTTTATTTTAATAATATTCAGATCAGAAAAAAACATGTACGTGCCATCTGCAAATTACTATATTGCACAGTCGAAATACAAAAATTGTTTAGTTCACCGGATATTCGGAAATATTGAACAAGTTTCAGTTTTATTTAATACAACTCTTGAAAGAAACAAAATCTTTTGATAAATCTTTAATTGACCTAAAAACTTTTACATCATATTTCATGAAGGTACAACAGTCTAATTAAAAGAATTGGACTACGTAAAGTAACTTTTTTGATAATATTTATTATTTTTATTAATGTAGTGTATTTTTATTATGAATAGGCGATAATTGTTCAAGTTATTTCCACTGCTCAAACAGAGACTTGATAATAATTTTGGCAAACTTATTTTCTTTTCATAGGATCTGGACTAACAAAATCTTTGCGACCCGGTATGCAAATAAAAAGTGTAAATTTAATAATTTTTCCACACTGATAGCACGTTTTTAATAAACGTGATTGTTTAATTAAAAACACAGGTTTGATAACTTGTATTTACGGGCTAATCAAATTTAACTTTATCAACATGTGATATTTTGTACAAGGTGCGTTATTGAAAGTATACCCTGCGGCTGCTTTGCTTTTGCAGTATAATACAAAATAGCGCTCGTTTGTTCATTGTTCGTTGTAAGTTCACAAATATGATGTGTAATGTAATACATATTATATTTGAATGCAAATGAATGAATTAAAATCGCGAACTCAATGAGATTCCTCTTTCAACTATGTTATATGACAAAAAAGATAAAAAGGCATCGAAATGATGATAAATTATTATTTGCATGAATAATAATGCATGAATAATAAATTGATACAGAAATTTATTTCCTTTGTAACAATGATGGTTATTAAAGTCTATAACTATCATAGAATAACAAACTGAAAAAATACATCTTTTGTTTCCGGACCATGCACTGGCATTACGTATTAATTATAGCACGCAGATGATAATTGGATTGGCAGTCAATTTCAGTTTGTTTAAGTTCGATTAAGACAATTAATAATTATATTCTTGTATCATTGCAAAATGTTAATTCAATATTGCAGGACGTCCATTTGTGTTTGCAATATTGAAAATTTATCATCCCGATTGTTTCATTTACAACACAATTATTACGCAACATAACATCGTTTGTGCAAAAATTATGTTTGCGCGAATGATTGTCTATGCGCTCGGTCCTCACAGACTGCAGACGAGCTAATGAAACTTTTAATAAAGTGCAAAACGACTTTTAGCGTTTTTCTGTCTTCGCAAAAGGATTTAAAAACCAATATTAATGTCGTCGTGAGCACGACAGATGGATAATATCGACTTTATCAAAACTGTCCCAGTTTAACAATTTCAAACTATCTTAGTTGGACTGAAATTGTACATGGATATTATTTTGCACTCAACAAGACGTAGCGAAGATGAAACAAATTGTGTTCTATGTGCATTGAAAAAAAAGTTCACGAATAAAATTTCACTCTGTCTTTCTAGTATTAGCTAGAATACTCGTGGTGTTTTTTTCTAACATTCGTGGTATTTATTTATTTATATTGAATTTTTATTGGTACTTATTTATATTGAATTTTTCATTCAGCAGGATTAAGTTCAACTTCCAGTGACTAAATTTCAACCTCGGTAACAGTTTAAAGAGTTTTCCCGTTAGTCTAAGATTGTGAAAACTAAAGTGAAGATTAATTTTATATTATATACATCAATAGAAAAAGAAACAAATAATTTGTATTATTTAGTAAACAAACTTGCATCATGTACAGAAAGGATGAAATCATTTTTCTGATTGAATTTGAAATGAATAAATATTGCAAAATTGTAGAGCAAATGCATCGTTTCACTTTAGTTGTTGAAAAATGAAGTTTGAATAGGAAACAGAGGTCTGAAAATCAGAATAGTTGAAATTTCATATTGGATTTGCTGAATAATGGAAATTCAAGGGTATTTTAGCGTGCACGAGTGTACAACTATTTGGATGATTTTATTAGACTGCCAATATTTATGTACAAAGTAATCTGTTGCATACATATGTTCTGTTTCGTGTAGAGTATAATTGATTCAATTAACCCGTCAACTCTCAAGTCAGTAACAGTTATATAAGATGTCGCTTCAATCATAATAACTTCTCTATTACTATTACGAATATATGGTAAAATAATTTGTTATTGTTTGATAACAATAATATCATTTGGAAAAGGTGAATTAGTCGTGACGCAACAGTTTTTTTTAGTCAAAAGAGTAATTAAAATCTTGTAATTGCCATCATTCTAATTGAAATGTCGCTTCTTTATGATTTACAGTCGAAAATCTGTTCAATCAGATGACAAGGTATTTTGAATGTTAGTCCCGTGATGTTATTCCGTATTAAATTTACGGAATAATTATTAATATGTTTGATGTGAATCCATCTAAATGTATACTTTGATTAGATATTCGTCTAGCATTACCTCAGCATTAAAGCAATTACTCACTAATCGATTGATCTATTACTCAAAACAATGTCATTTAATTGGTAATATCGATGGGCTCGCAAAATTATCAGTCTATTAATTTAGTTCAGCATTTGTCAAGATGATTAATTTGTTGACTTCAATCACTAGTCTTAGTCATGATATGCCAAAACCTTCTTAACAATGAAGCAATCAGAAGTCAGTTTTTTAATCTAAGAGTATTTTGTTTAGATCAAGAATTTGTTTCATGTTCGATTGACTATTTAAGTTAACAATACACGGAGAAAAATGTATTCAATAATGTACTATTTAAAATTCTAAAAGAAATTAAAACTTAGATGTACGAAATTTTGAAAATATGAAAAGTAAAACAAATTAAAAATATGAGAGAATATGTTTGATTTTTTGTTCTTTCATATTCTTTTTTTCATTTCGAATAAAATAGTATTGAGCTAAACTTTTGTCTGGTACTCTTTTAATATTATAAATATTAAATTTTAGAGCATTTAATCGAGAAAATCTGTACACTTTTCTCTCCGTGTATAGAAGTACTAAAGGAAAAGAAGTCAATTTAAGTAAATTGAATTATTGCATTAAATAAATTAATTTTTCCTTTTCGAAATTAATGAGAGAACACCTGAAAAGAATAAAATTATAATTTATAACCATTGTTGAAAAATATTCTCACATGTATTTCAACTTTTGCAGGAGACGAATTTGTCCCCTCAGTACTTCTAGTGTTAATATGAACGGAATATTTTATAAAATTTAATTCTATTTTAGCAAAATTTTTTTTCTGATAAAATTGATTGAGCCATGGTGTAATTATAATTCAGACGTTTCCGTTGAATATGCTTTCAAACATGACTTTTTTCATAAACTTCAAGGTATATACATATGTATCTACTTTTATTAAATTAAATATGCTTTTAATTAATGAAATTTCTCAGCAATGTAATGAGCAGTTGCATAGGATAAATGCACCGGTGGAAAACAAATTAAGAAAAATTGCCACTTAAAAATAAACATAATATACAAAAAAAAAAAAAATGTTGAAAACAATAAAATTTGTTTAATCAATTAATCAAATGTTATTATTACATCACTTCAGTGTTCTTCCACTTTATCTAATATTTGGTCCGCTAAAATGCTAATATCCTCACATATAATCGCCATTTTAAGCGTGTTTGCCCTGTGATTTGTCCAATCACATATTGTTGATTGTGAATTTGAATTTTCAATGCAATCAAGTATTGAATAATTTGAATTACATATTTCTAAATAAAAAAAATTAATTGTAAGTTATCTAGGCTCATGTCAAGCGCAAAATTTGTCTGAATTGGTATGAATGCAAGTTCGTGATGTTGAAAATTTTTAACTTTATTTGATATTGAAGGATTAATCGTAATCTTTTCATCATTATCTCTCAATCGAATTGGTCCCGAAACGAGCTCTGGAATATTAATGTTAATTAATGAAACAATTCGCATCTACTTAAAGTGCAATTTTTCGCTTCTCTGTACAAATTTAAAATGAATCATAATGCGTGAAAGTGAAGGTAATAAGCTTTAATTCTTTGAACGCTAAAGCGCCATTTGAATTGTATCACAGTTCGTCATAAAATAAGAAGATAATTTTCCTAACAAAGGGAACTAAAAAATATAACGACTGATAGAAATTTGTTGGTTCGTATTTACGTGAAACAAGTTTGCGAGTAAACTTTTGACTTGTATTGAATATATTTAGCGGAATAAATTCAACATAATATACTTGAACTGAACTTGAATTTATTTATAATAAAAATTGCTCTGCAATATAAAACTCGTTTGAAAAAGAAAGTTGATGCAAAAGTCGCAATAATCGGAATGAATATTGTGTTTCATTTCAATTCAAAATGTTCGTGATATTTTAAAATTAGAGATGCTGGAAAAAATATCTGTACATTCATTTGAAATACATGTTGCATAAATTAAAAGAACCCATTCAATCACATAGAAAATCCATAAACGAAGGAGTTCAATTCATATGACACTTTTTAGAAAAAGAAAGATTTATACACATTTGGTGAGTGCATCTATTTCTTTAATAGAGTGGATTGGAGTTTGAATAGCAGTTTATAATGTCCGAAACATCACGCCTAACGTGTATTAATGTCGAAATTTGATAGATGAAATAGAGAAAGTCATTGGTAGAAATGACTTTATCTTTTATATCCTCCGAATAATGGACTAATGACGTATATAAATTTCAATCTATCATTCACAAGGATGCTCGATGCATTAACTGATCACGTTTTTACATAATAAAAGTTTGCGTTCGTTGATGAGAAATGTGTCACTGAATCATCAATCGCTAAATCAGGATTTTAATGTCTTTAGATTAAAAATTTGACAAACTATTTTTTACCATTTTTATTTTTTTTTCTGGCTGAAATCCAAGCAAAAATCGGAGCTCTTTTTCAATATAAATAAAACGCTTTGTTACAATTAAAATTATTGAGATAAACATTTCCATTCTTTATCTTTTGTCGTAACAAATGTAAGAGCATTTATAATGGAAGTACTTGAACGGCGTGAAAATCAAGAATTGACTGAACGTCTTTTTAATCGCACTTAAAATTCCAAAGGAAAGCTTTCAAACGTCGCTTTGCGATAATTTCTCGTGAAGATACGACATTTTGGATTTGTCGATTTTCCAACGCACCTTTTGACTTACATAGTGAATTCGTAATTACCGACGAAACGGCTTGTTAATACCTTTCACATTCAGCCGGGTTTTTATTTCAGCTGTTTGATGTGCAACAAAAAACTTCACTGTTACTATTACTTTTATTTTATTGCCTGGCGCATACTGTGTCGTCCAATAAGTGAAAAAATTCATTTTGTAGAAAGGAAAATGAAAGAGGAGAAAAAATTAATATAAAAATGAAAACGCGCAAGTAATTGGAAATTGATTTTTACTTGCAAGCTTTAAACATCTAATGTAGTTATAGCAATGTCTTGTGTTGCCGCTGAACTTATCACTAGATTAAAAAAGACAACAAGCTGTATTAACAGTTATATGTTATTATCACAAATGCTGTGCAGCTCTGATACAAAGCTTTGATCAAATTAACTTCCTCAAACAATGTTCCATTTATCGTCATTTGTACGAATTTTTCTTCTCTTTAGATATTTTTTTTTTCTATCAGTTATTTATTATTGTCGATAATTCCTTTTCAATTTAATTGTGAACGATTTTTATATGGTTCAATGAGAAACTTAATTTATCCCGTTAGCTCGTTTTCAAAATTAATCTTCAAATTTTGGTATAAAATTGTATTTTTTACCGTGCCAGAAAATTGTATCAATTATTAATACAAAGTAATTGAAATCAGATATACGAGATAAAAATTGACACGCCTTTATTATAATGTTGTTGAAATAATTCATAAGTAAAAATATGCTATGTACCATCGATTCAAGATTGCGAATGAATTACATTCTTAATAAATAGCGCGGCAAACTTTTTTCATCCTATAATTACATTATTATTTAAAAAGTGCATTCAAAATCAAGCACCAACCAGTTCACTTATTTATTTTACAGCATAATTGCGAAATGAAAATTAATGTTAGCGTGCAGAAACGTTTGGTCACGTTTTTAGATAAGAGCCAACAAATGTGTGAGTTGCGTGTGAAAACCGAGAGCGTATCATTTAAATTTAGAAACACTTTAACGCTATTGATTTATAAGACATATTTTTGAATAACGTTGACGCCCCATAATTGCAGGGACTTTGTAGTTGCAGAAACTACTTTGTAACTTGAATTTTATGATTTTTTAATCACGATTTCATTTCGTTCAACTGTCAGAGATTCGAGTTTCGGGCTCTAATTAATTGATTGATAATGCTAGCCGTGCATTGTGATAATTTTAATGAACTCTACGGCCAAATTAAATTACGACCAAAAGTTGATATTCGCACGGCTTTCTTCATTCAAAATTCAACCATCCATTTGTGCTAAAAAGCTAGTCGCAAATGATGAATTGAAAAGAGTACGGATTTTGAGGTGAATACATATATAGGGTGATTAATTTTTCTTTTTTATTATTATTATTCTTTGTCGGTGAAATTTGTCCAAAAATACAACGTTATACAGGCGTAGACAATTGATAGGCACGATTTTTCTCCCCGATTACCTGTTAATTCCTGTGATTAATCTTTGTAAAAAGCTAATCTAATTGGTTGTAAGATGAAAACGGGAGGTGTACGAAAAAAATTTTAGGCGTTGATCGATCGCACCTTTACATTTAGTGCGAAGATATGGTAACCGGTTATGTTCACGTCGCCGGTCTTAAGCGATGATGCGAACAAAACGAAAACGAATTATATTTCCCAGTTTGGTGTGCAAACTAACAATAAGCAATATTTGCGACAAAATTTTGCGTGTCTTTATCGTACACATTTTAACGTTAACAGTGTTAGTTCTGTATAAAGAAAATTTCACCTTAAAACTGAAAAATCATGTATATTCATACGAGCAACTAAAAATTTGACTTGATATAATTAATTCCATCTACTATAAGTTTTAAATAAATATTTAAAAACTTGAATCACTTTCACTTAAAAACATCGCATTTATATGTCATTTCAATACTATGAATTTGATCAAAATTACAGTACTATTTAGCCCTACAACCGATTTTGATTTTATCAATCAATATCTGTCATTAGAAATTCATTCAGAAATGAATGATATGTGTGTTGAATGTAATTATTCAATATTTAGATTCGTGATCTTTTCGGTTTTACTAATTAATGCAATAGTGTTTGAACTAATTTAATTATGTTATCTAATTACATCAATGTACTGTCAATATCTTGTGATATTGTTATTAAATCAATATCGTTCATAGAAAGTCTGTTATAGTACGTGACTGAAAGTAATACATTCGAATATCAAGTAGTTTACAAAACCGTTGGAAACTGAAGTAACAAGTTCAGGTTTAAGAACAAATTTTCGAATTCACCCAAGGCTATGACAGTCGCTCCGAATGGCCATAAAACTTATATTTTGATCATCTAATAATTTTTATGAATATAATTTTCCTAAATTTGTCTTTCTGAATATGAATGTCGAAGGTTTTTTAGTTATTAAACATGTATTTGTTGAAAATGCATATTTGAATATGATACTTGAAGAATCAAAATTGAAAGATAGGATGAAAAATGATACATATCAAAATTGTCACATAATGATGAAAAAGGGCGAAGTAAATAAAAATAATAGAAGGGTGAGCACACTGGAGCATGAAATTATAAGTAAAGTCACTTGTAACGTGCTTTAGAAACCGAATTTCACGCAAGTAAAATATAAATCGATAAACGTGATACCACTACTAAATTTCAACTTTAAATTTGCTCGTAAAATTAGATGTTTGCTAATTTAATTGTTTCATCGCATCGCAAAATTAATTACGAAATTTCATTAGTAAACGTTTCAACGTCAATTTATAAATTATTTGTTACTCATTAATTTGTTCCCCCTTTTGTTTGCTCAGCCCCTTGCTTCCAAATTAGTTTCATTCGAATTTTTTGTACTTTTTTTCTGAAAAAAATTAGACCCTCTTTTCCGGGCGCAGTTAAAAATATCGCTCACAAAAGTTTCTATGCACGAACACACTGCTAGAAGAAATAAATAAAGTTTCGGGAAACATCAATAGTTTCGGAGGTAGGTGTGTACTCCACCAACAAAAGTATATCACGAAGTTCGTTTTTTAAAGTACCGCTGGAAGATATCCGCGTTAATGATCCAATATGAAGTTTGTCGCCCGACTTATATCCGTCGCGGGATATTCGTTAAAACACGACAAAAAAGCGACATAACAATGTTTGTTCGATATAGTTTTTTTTAACAAGCACTACTATTATTTTAATAAAATCATTTGGTACGACGAACAGAGTGAAACATGATGTATCGCAGAAATAATGAAACCTTATGAAATATGATTAATTTTGAAATACAAGTATTAATTCGCAATCATTGTTACACATATTCAAATACGATTTTAATGAATCGTGCAATGATCGATGAAAACATTCAATTGACACAGTTTCAATCAAAAGCCGAAAAATGGCATTGTTTATGCATCTCATATGGGCAAATCCAAAAAAATCGTCCACTTAGCGGTTCCGAAAATTTTTTTTTTCTCAAATCGATTGGCACACTCCTGGGACCAATTTTTTTGGATTCTACGACTTAATATTAGCAATAAAAAAGTAGCGCCGAGAAAAATTTGTTTTCGGGACAAGGTCATTTTTAGTTAGAGGTCAAAAAAAATGTAATTTGTCCCATTTTCCCGTATGGAGAAATTGTGCAGAAAAAAATTTTACAATGAAAATATTTGGCACCTAAAATTCTGGCGCCCAAATTTCTGGTGTCCAAATACCTGACGCCCAAATACCTGGCGCTCAAAAACCTGGCGATGAAGCAAGAAAAAAATATTTTAAAGTCTTTTCTGTAGAATCTAAATTTTGCAATACAAAAATAATAAAAATTTATTTTTTTATGTACGCTTTGTAATTACATTCTAGAAATTTTTATCTAATAGCGAATTGTATTGATTAAGTTTGATAATAAATGGAAACTTGAAATGAAATTATTATTTTTTTTAAATTCAAACCACAAAAAACTATAAACCTGTCATTTTTGATAATGCTAAGATTTTTTTAGATAGAGTTAAATTCTTTTAAGTTAACTCTTAGAGTTAAAAAATAGATTGGTTAAAAGTACTTGATTATTTTTAATGCTTTTTTTAATTAAATTTTATATTTATTAATTCAATTCTTTTTATTTGTGCATTCGACAATTTTTCAAATTTTGGTCCCAGGAGTGTGCCAATCGATCACAGAAAAAATTTTTCATAACCGCTAAGTGGACGATTTTTTTGGATTTGCCCATATATCAAATGTATCAGCAAACAGGTTTCACAATGCGTTAGATTAACAGAAAATTAAATAACACAAAATGAAAAGACAACGAAAAATTGAGGCATCCATTTCATTTTACATAAAATAGTGACCATAAGAGCGGCATGAATTGATGTTTCGCACATACTTTAATCGAAAAATATGTTTCAGATTTTTAGGTCTTTTTTAATTTGATGTATAAATAAGTTAGTAATTGTATGAAGCAAAAGTTGTTGAATCATTAAATATTCGCAATTATCAAGTTCTAATTAATTTGTATTCTATTTAATTATTTATTTAACTTCCGCCTTCATTATAGAACCTAAAATTATTTTCATTTGCACGAAGGTGAAATTATACATAATTGAAATTTTTGAAACATTTTGACACACATTCAGACTATTCATCTATATCATACAATCGATTGTCAATTTAGAGTGAAGTTGCATTAAAATACAACATTAATTAGTGGTTTTTTTTTCGTTAACTTTCCTATACAATATAAAATATTATTATAATATGACGATAGAATTTTAAAACTAAAAGTTGAGTTGGAATTTTGAAAGTATTTTCAAAACTATTTATAATAATTGATAATTGATGGTAAAAAGATGAATGGGGATGATATTCGGGTCATAATGCCTTTCGGCTATGAATATGTGCATAATGGGCATTCATACGAATCATATAAATCGCAACGTTTAATAATCAACGAATCTCCGAGGTGAACAATAAATAGGCAAATGAAATTAACGTCAACAATACGTTAGGGCCAAAGGACTTTTTCGTCAGTCATAAGGAGATCTGCGCATTAATGAGCGACAATCAAATTTATCGATGGTAAATTAATTGAATCGGTGGACAGCGATCGATGTTTGTGGCGTGCGTCGACAGCCAATCGGCATAATTCGATAATCACCGAGCGATCCTTAACTTGCGCAAGCGGCCATTTCGGCCACAACAAATCGCTACTTTGCATTTGGCTATTTTTTCGCCTGTAAACACGTATCCCTGCACGGGTTCTGGGACCTTTATCGATCCCTCGGGAGAACTCGCAAACTGCCATTGAAATCAAGGTCCGACGTCGTTACGAAATGTGATGCCTTGCCAATAATTCATCCGCTTGTTCCGCTTTTTTTCACTCGCTTTCCGTTTTTTCTGTTCTTTGTTCTTTGCTTTTTTTTTCACCAGTGCAAATTATTTCGATAATTGCGATCTCCGCACGGCTTTTATTTACAACCGATCCACGTTTCGATTGGGCTCTCAGCGAAACTGTTATCTCTCTTTCATTTTCGCTCGTTTTTATACCTTCACTGTAATTTCGTTCTTGAATTTAATCAAAACTATTTTTGCCACTGTAACTTTCACGTGCAAATGTATTTTCACCCGCGCGCATCTTTTCGATTTGGTATTTGCACGGGGGTGAAAAATGCGCGCACGCTCGTTCAAAACTCCCTTAGGTGTTGAAAGTTTTCTACGTTGAATTTCGCGCTCCTGCAAATCCACACCCAACAATGACTTCGTTTGATGGAAAGATGGCTCTTTTTGTTGCTTTGTTTGAATAATCATTCTTCAAATGTGGTTTTAACTTTCGACAACTATGGTGCGGCAGTTTTCACCCAAGCATTTTCAATTTCTTATAAAACATTAAATACATTGTTTTTTTTATTTGTTATATGTTTTAAAATTTTGTATATATAAAAAATTTTATATTAATAAAAATAATATATATATATTTTTTTTCACTTCAGTGCAACGCTTGCAGTTATTTTTGTATGACAATTTTTTATATAAAATAAATAGTAAAATTGTTAATCGTATTAATTATTATTAAATTAATAAACTGATATTGTGTGATTATTGTTTATATCGTTAATATTTTTTGAAAAACTACTATCGAGAGGCAGTAATTTTGTAATTTAGCATCTTCTCCATACAATAAATTTACGAAAATGTTGCTTATTATTTATAAGCATTTGTGTTATTTTGAAAAAAGACATCATTTGCTACGCGATGCACCATGCTTACGCCTGGATATGTGTTTGACGCTCTTAAACTGCATTTGAAATTTCAATGTACAAATAAAAATAAATATAGCAAACATTTTCGTCAAACCACAAATTACTTATAATAAAAGCACTCTTGTCAAATATGTCATATTTTTAATAAAAGCAGTCTGCAATTCGTCATTCAAAGTTGAGTCTGGTAACAAAATAACAATGATTTCAATCATTGTGATTCAGAAATACTTTCTTTGGTTGAATAAAAATTATTCTGTCAAAAAATTAACATATTTAAATTCAAATTGAAATGCAATTGTACTACTATTCAGTAACTTCTTCTAAGATTGTCAATTCCATTTTTTTTCTGTGTGTAAGACATTGGCAATTACTAAAAATCGATAATTTCATAAAAATAAAACTCAAAGGTGATCTTATCATTTTTCAGATACTCGCTTTGTCTTTTCTCTGAATAAAGACGAAACGTATTTATCCTGGTATGGGCATCATTTATTTTACTAGCTTTGTTACATCATCTTACAGCATATTATCAAACGGACCTGCTCGGAACAGTATTTTATTTTACCTCGAATAACGTTCATTAACTTTTAAGGGCAGGAAATGAGTAGCAAACAGTGAACTGGAACATACGTCGAGTTTCACATTGATTATGTTTTGAGCAATATGTCACGATTTCACGATATCAATTTCGGTAAGCGAGACGAAAAGCGACAAAAATATTAAACCTGTATTAAATTTGTTTCAAGCACTGACGAACAAATGCCTGCCCGGCGCTATTGAAAGCGTAATTTTGTCTTGCTTGAACGATATTTTCAGTTGAATACGTTTGGCTTCGACCCAGCTTCTAATTTATTTCTTTTGTGTATGCTAATCAAATTAGTTGTTAGATGCCATTTTGTATGAATCAATTTTGCATCGCAATTTTTATCAAACGTCTACAACCAGTCTGAAAAAAGAAGACCGTCGAAAAACAGCCGAGGTTGTTGCGTAGAGCGCTGATCGATTTCATTCGCTTCGATACAGAAATTCCGAATGAAAATTTGATTAATTGTTTATTAAGTCCAATGTTGATTTATGTTGATAAGTATAATTAATGCAAGACAAATTGTCGTATAACGCAATCTTGTCCGCGCGGCGTTTAATTACAATTTTATTAACGAAGGTAATAAAACATCAGCTGGGGCAATAAAAAACATATTACATTTTGAAACGGCGAAATGCGCCACACATTTGTGATGAAAACAAAACGATACTAATATAATATTAATTGTGCATTATGTAACGCAGTAATTTATTGCTCGTTTTCTTATTTTAAGCGCCATCTCGAGGTTTGTTTCAATTTTTTTTCGTTATACAGTTTCGTAGTCGGTCTTTATGTTATTTCTTATTGAAACTAATCAAGATATCGTTGTCGAGTGTTTTGTTTACTCCTTTATTTTATGCTACAAGAGACTGTGAGTTCCATACAAAAACTTTATGACGTTCTGTGTTATTTTTGTCATAGCTTATAAATATTTGCCCAGAAAAATGTCACAAAGTCGAGCTTATAAAAAGATGAGAGATTAGATTAGAGGAGTACTAAAAGTAATTTAGCTGTGATTTGGTTTTTAACTTTTGCTTGTATGTTGAAATAAAAACAACAAACAATGTTGGTCATCAAAATGGCGGATAATTAAATCCTTGTATTAACTTTAATTAAATTGTGTGAATTAATTACTTGTTTTAATTAAAAAAAAACAAAAAAAACAGCACATCAAAAACTACTTTTTCCTCAGCATAAATTGAATCCATTATTATTTTAATATTCATTCAATTGTTTTAATTCATATGTCATTATAAATTTGTGAATTTTCTCATTTAATTATGTATATAAAAAAATTAAGGCATAGAATTTGTAATTAAAAAATAAAAGTTGAATTTAAGATAATAATTTATTTGCGTATATATAAATGTTCATAAACATCAGCCGAGTGTGAATTTGTGAATTGAAGTTGAGAAGCGAGAACGGAGTAAGATTATCTCCTTGAAGTCAAAGTGAAATTTAAAAGCCACCCGCATGATGTCTGTTTCAGATTACGCGATCCTGTTTTCACACCTGCATCAAATCCAAGGCACTTTAGACATTCGGCTTGCATTTATCCGCGACATTGTCAAAGAATCTCTTCGTTTCAAGAGACGCAATCTGGCGATGTTATTGGAAGAATACTATAAGACGGTTCAAGAGGACGGACGTCTGGTGAATCACAAAGCCAATCATAATGGCGCAACGAAAATCAGCTAAGAAGAATGCGACCTTTGACTAGCGATGACTAATGAAAATTAGCAGGAGGATATCGCAGACAGACCGAGTGTTTTCTGTTTTAAACGAGCGAAAGCTGTTTCGGAGCACCCGGACGACTGCCAGTTTATTTGTATTTCGAAGAGAACCACACGACAGTTTGTAAATACGATTTTAACAGATTATTTTGTGTACATTATTTGTGTTCAATCTCATGCCAAGTCAATGATTAACAAACAGCGCCGAAGAGATGCGACGAAGGTCGAAAAACGTTACTCATTGTGTGATTCGTTTGTTGACGAGCTGATCAGTATCCAACTAATTAAGTTCATCGATTTGACATAATTAGAGTTTCCGATTTTTCGAACTTTGATTGTTATAACTGCTGTGTACATTTTGTTATATCATGATATAGTATACACACGCCCGGCGTATATATAAATATGTATATTTCTCTTTGTACATAATGAAAAGAATTATTGTTACTTCAATGGTAGAAGCGTCGAGATAAGTTTTTTGTTGAATTAACAAGATGCCGCGGGTAATGACATTTTTGCCTTCCGCTTGACGGCAAATTCAGTTTATTGTTTCGATGATCATTATTAACATTGTAACAAAAATGAAAAGCACTTTTGCTATTCGAGCTATAATTATCATATATTTTATTCATATGTATTCTACTAAATTAAATATCAATTATTGTCAAAGTCAAGTGTCTTTATTGTCACGTTATTTCATAACCAAATAACGACTGTGCATATATGGTAACCATCGAAACAAAGTATGCACAATTATTTATCTTTAATATTTTGTATTATTGTTTGGATTTAATTCAAATGCATTTCGTTAGCAAAATTCATTAATACTTTCTGTTTACTTTAATCTCGTTGCTTATACCCACAATTCAAGAGAGTATGTGCATGTAATTTCAAGCCTTTGGCAAAGGTTGACAGTGCCTGTATTACAGGAAATCAACCTATTCATGTTTGCAATTTACGTAGGCAATCAAATTTTCATTATCATTCAGATTTTTGTAAATAAAAAACGCATTTCGTTGTACATACTGATTTTCATTCAGATTTTTCTTCTTAATAACGTTTTTAACAATTTTTTTTAATTTTATATAAAATTTTTTAACAAGAATTTATTGTTTTTTATTTAGATTTTATTTTAGAGTTAACTACATGGATTTAAAAAAAATAACAATATGTTTTGTACTGTTTCTTTTTTAATTAATTTTCCTATTGTCTTAATAATTCTGTTTACATTTTTATAATTTTTTTTTGCTTTTAGCCAGTTCTTTATTAATAAATATACTATTTTTTATTTTTTTGAATTATCGGTTTTTATTAAATGAAAGAACATATAATCCAAATGCTTGTGTTCTATTAATACATGCAACATACGATAAGAGCCCAGCTGAGTTTTTATCAATGATGCTATACGCTTACTGGCTCAACAAAAAAAATAATGAAAATACATTTTCAACGAAACAAATTCAGCATTAACAAAAAAGCAGAGTAGTATGAGAACATGGTAAATAACAAATTTCCTCTTGTGAGATTCTTTGCGACACAAAGTGCGATTGTGAATATATCATTTTTCACGCATAATTTTGCGGAGGATTGTATTATCATCCGTTGGATGAAAGTTATTTAATAATGTAACAACGCACTCCCTTATCAAAACGTGTCTTTTATTATTATAGGATGCAAAGTAAGACTGCAAAATAATATATTATTCAGAGCTAGCATGTAATCGCAAAGAATTAGAATACTTTTTACCTGTATTTTTCATTTACGAACAACTAACTTGTCATATGGGTTAAACTTTTGTTCTAACGTCAGTGTAGAAAAAAAATATTTTTTCAATTTTTTTTAACTGTTTCAATCAATTGCTTTTATTTCCTTTTTTTTTAATATTCAAAAAAGATATGCACTTCCGTTTTTTCATTTATACAAACTCAATTGAAGCAAAAGTTCATAAATTCTGTTCAATCACGAAACTTCCCCTAACAGCAGACAAAATTACAAATTATTTGCATTAATTAATTTGCTACTCTGTTAAAGTTTTACAATAATTATATTCAATTCAGTCGAAACAGTTTGTTTTAATCGAAATTAATAAACATTCGGAAAATAAAACATGACGTATAACTACTCTGACCCGAAAGTTCTCAACGCGAGTAATGCTGCATGAAAATAGTAATTACCACTTGATTAATATAAACGTCAATAATTTGATTCTGAGAGGCAACACACATTTCATTATTTCGAGTTGCAATAACATTCGCGAGCTGTAATTGCATTGATATTCTTTATTCATAAAGGGCCATTAATTGTTCAAAGCGTCTAACCAATATTGAGTCGGGTGTAACTTTTGAATGGTCATTAAAAGTTGCTCAAGCGATAGAATTTCTGCTTATGATGCGTCACTTAATTGTGAACGAAGAGTGTATTTTTATATTCGTTTACCAACAATCGTCAAACTTATTTCTAGTTAAATTTAAAGCCTTCTCATTATTTTGGAAGCTTGCAATTTTATTATTCGAAATTAGATTCTCAAGATTTATCAACTGATCAACTGACAATTCTATCGTTTTCCTATAGTTAACTTTCGGTGGTCGAATATATTTTTCAATTTAAATTATTCAATATGAGACGAAATAATGAAAATTTATCAACTATCGGGCATGACTTTTGTGATATTAGAAATTCATGTTATTCATTAAATGAAAAAGGCACACAGCGTGGCGAGATGAAAAACGAGAGCACCGGAAAAAAGTATTCTAAGGTTTTCGCACCAAAAAGCGTAGAACAAAAGTGATATCGCGTTTCCGAAGATCCGTACAAAATAACGTCGACGATCAAAAGCACCAAGTTCGACGTGGTTTTCTCGACGTTTGCGATAACGTTGAGCTGAGAACAACTTTTCGTTTACGTAATTTTGATAATAACCCGTCGACAAATTTTCGAGGAACGAAAAGTTGCTGGCGACAAATTGCTCTAATAGATTTTCTAATTTTGATAACCCGATGAGAATTAATTATCATTATAAATAAAAAAAAACAAAACAAAAGAAAAAAGTTAAATTGATAAAGTTCTGCGATGCGACATTTCGTCCCTTCCTGCAGTATTTTGCAACAAGAACCATTGTAGATAATCTAGGTAGATATTGACGAAATTTTTCTATTTACCCAAATGTGTGGTATTGTTGTTAAAAGAATAATGAATATTTGTAAATATTAATGTAAATAAATGAATGATGAAGGAAACACTATTTGTTTGCATTTTTAATTGATTGACAATTACGGCCCCGAAAATAATTATATATATCATATGGCTTGTTAAAAAAGTGTGTCAGCGGCCAACAACAAAAGCTAGGTCGCGAACACATTTGAATGTTTTCGCGTTAGAGTTGTGCATGTAAACGTTTCTTTAATTAAATATTTACAAGTCGCAGATCAAATTTTTCATCTGCCAGCGAAAAAATAATCTGAAAGATAAACTCTTGCCGTCGTATTACACAAGTCGACTGTAGAATTCTCTTTGAATTAAAAAATTGTATCGCGCTCGCCTGCGGAGCATACAACCTATCATACAGCATTGTTTCACCAAGCAGCGTACATAAGGGTTTTAAAAAGCAATGTCTATGCATTATTTTCATCCGTTGTTTTTCTTCTTATTTTATTCGTCCCTTGCTTAGACATGCGTTTACAAATGCAAATTATAAATTCTTGCTGGCAGAAAAAAATCGCGTATAACGAAATTGTGTATTTAGCTGTATTTTTGCACGCTCGGAATGAAGGGAGGAACAGATTTTCAATGTATTGTGTTAACGATAAAAAAAACAGGAACAAGTTTATACTACGCGTCATAACTGGGTAATCAGGAAACTTATTCTCTATATTTGGCTGCCCACTTTTCTTGTGCTCTGTTTTGTATTTTAAAAGTTTCAACAGCGCTGGGCAAGTGTTCGAAAGCAGTTGTTCAATTATAAAGACTCGTTTTAATTCAGCTCCAACACTGCAGTGCATCAAACTAGTAAATTAGCGATAGCTTATTATAAATAGATTGTAATTTAAAATCACGCTCAACTTCATTTATGAAGTACAATTATTTCCTTTTATATACAAAATTTTAACTATGTTTATTTTTTGCCTTACAATGTTATGAAGAATGAAAACTTTTTGAGAAAAAAAAAAAAAATAAATAAAATGTTCTTTTAGTTCGTTAAAAACAATTAACTTTGAGAATGTATTGTTTCAACAATTTTGTTACGAGACAAAAGGGTGTGTAATTTTCTAAGTTGTGCATATACGGTCGTTAGCGCCCATTTTATGAGAATTTATTTCGAACAGTATGTTACTGTTATCTTATATTGATAAAAAGTTCATTAAAATTTGCACTGCACCTCATCACACGTGCTGCGAAATTGATTAGAAACGGACAATTATTGTATTATAACATGCAATGCGCAGTACTCTCAAGCGTTATTGCAGATTCATAACAAGATACAATGAAACATTGTGCGGTTATATTAAACCTATTATTGGAAGTTCACCGTATATCCCAATTACATCCAATAAATCTCAATTAAAAAGTCTCCTACGGAAACTGTGCTGTTGAAAAGTATTTTAAATTAGAATTTTCCCTTTCGCCCGGTACAGTAATTTTAAAATAAAAATATGTTAAAAGATTGGAAATACAATATTCACACTTAATTGGTTTTTTATGAAAAAAATTCAAATAAATTTTCTTTTTAAAATTGAGTAACATTTTAACTAAAACTCGATAGACTATCAATTTAAAGTAGAATATTCTTTAAATTTAAATTAGACTGGTTTAATTTATAATTAATTCTCTTTATGAACGATTACAAACAGAACGAAACTTCGGGAAATTTTATATAAATATTTTGTTTTGGTTTCAATTTTGGATGTTCAATGCAATGATTCGACCGAATAAATCAAAAAGCGATTTTGAAAAAGAGACTAATTAATAAAAAGTTAATTTTTAAATATTACTTTTTAATTAATAAAAAGTAATATTTTGTGGCTTACATTTTTATACACTCATTTTTGGCTGTGCGTTTTCCCGAAATTAATTAACATATTTCAATTTAATATATAAAATGAGAAACAAAGTTCACAGCATTTCCAATTGTGTGAGATCAAGACGCTTCAAAGAGATGCTGGTCAAATTAATTTCATCATTGTAATGAATGTTTTTTTGAGCTCTATGCTCTTTCAAGTTAAACTTCTTCGGAATGTTTTTTATTCCTGATCAAATTTAAAGATTGAAACATTTTATGGACTAATTAAAATTTGATGTGGCAATTTTTTACATAAGATTTATGCATAGCAATGAAAAAGAGCTTATCGGTGGACCTTCAATGGTTATTTATGTAATATTTTTTAAAACCTCCTAATAATCAGAGAAACATGTACATGGTATTCGTTGCACTCGGAACGCTGCCAAACAATTCTTATCTCGTCTCTCAAATATAAACGACATCTTTTTCAAGTAATTTTATAAATAAAAGTGTAATTTTGACATATATTGAAAGATAAAGAAACGACAGAGAGAAATGTGGAAAGTTGAATGGGAATTTGTGATTAGCCAAAAGTTTTTTTAAGAAATTCATTTTTGTTTATTTTATATAATTAATTGGCAAATTATATTTTTACGAATATAAACTTTATAGTCGTTTTGCTCAACATGTTTCGTTTACGAGTAAACGAAGAACGTACAGACGCTTTGAAAACCGGCCACATTTGATACATTTTTGTCAGAGTCCGGATGAAAGGACTAAAAAAAACGGCAACCTCAAGTTAAAAGATTTCATCTGTTTTCACGACAAATGTGAGTTCTATACTGTGATTTAACCGAAATCGAATAAAGTTTTATGCGTACTCTTTGAATGTAACGTCTTCGAAAATTGATTTTAGGAAATTATTGGAAATAGAAATATAAAAAAAAATCACAATAACAAGCAGAAAAAAATATATTTTATTCTCGGAAACAATAAGAAAATATACATAAATCACCAGATTAATCGAAGCAGATGGAATAAAATAATATTTCTATTAGAACAGAAACAATGTGATTTGAAATAAAACGTACTCAAGTCATTGTCATGGTCGAAAATGCGCCTGCGGAAATGTTTTTGTTCTCCTCTTTTCATCGACGAGACTCTCTAGGATTATTCGCTTGTTTTTTATTAACATCATTATTTTTCTTTCAAATTGACTCAATTTTCAAACGATGTTTGAAGTAAATCGCGATGAAAAAATGACAATTGTTTCTCATGAAAGGAAGGAAACTTCAAAATAGAATGCCTTTATTTTAAATGGCGCAAAGTAAATTACAAAAATTTTGACAAAAAGAAAATGACCTACGAAGTTCATGTTGGATTCATTAAACTAAAAACATATTTTAAAAGATAACTTTTTTGATCTCGTTCTTATGAATTAAAGTTCGCGTTTTTTACTGCAATAAGAACGTTAACAACTTTTATTTCACTCAACCGTTGCTGTAGATAAAAATAAATTTGAACTTCTCAATAAAGGCGAATGAGGATAAAAACGAGCGTAGGAAACTGTTTAAATAAATATTTAAAGGTGATATGCTAAATTTAAATAAAAAAACAGACTGATTATATTTAGTCTTCATAAATTGACAGAAATTTTTCAAACGAGTTTGGGATTGCGCAAAAATGTATTTTTACATTGAGAGGAGGGAAGAGGCTGCAAAATTGTAATGAGACGTGTGCCACTGAGAAAAACATAGAAACAAATGGACCCGACTCCCGCGAGTCATCATCTTATCACTATGTCAGTGAGTTTCTAACGCATCTGCAAATAAACATTCTTTTACTTTAAGATATTCGCTTGAGAGAAAGATGATCCGTTGAAACAAAGCCGAAATGTGCGGTCGTAATTTTCAATTTTTAAATCATTCCTTTAACACGTAAAAAATGTTGTATTTTTTTTTGTATATTCATCATTTACACTTTTTCTAAATTTCATTCTCTATGATACAAAGAATGGTATTTACTAAATATATATTTACCAGCATCTAAACATGTTTATGAGTGACGAAAACGAAATTTTGACTGACTAGTAATATTGCTGAAAAGAACAAAAGCAAAGTGCATGATGATGATGATGATGTGAAATTTGTTCTCTCCTTGTCTTCTCGCATTTTTATTTACGATAAGAGAACTGATTAATCTTTGCAAAATGAAATTTCAGAAAAGTTTCTCATGTCTCTAGAGTATATATGAGTGGAATCCACGTCCAAAGTGCCTGACGTAGAAGATACTCCACTTGGAAGTTTAATCATTAAGAACTACATTGTTCTTTTTTTATAAGAGTGGAAAAGTATAGTTATACCTTCGATTCGCCACTTATCCAAGCGATCATCGCATTGAAATTATAATATCTCTATGGGTGGATGAAAACTGCACTCTCGTCTACCAGCTAAACCAAAACACCCATTCTCATAGTACCTGCTTGGAATAGAAGTACATCACGGTCTCTTGAGTGTAATTCCAACAAGATCGGCAGTAGTCAGATTTCCCGTAGGCAAATGGAGCTGTAACTTGCAAAGACTCACCTGGTAATGGTCAAGATTTTGCAATTTTAACAGTATGTTAACTTGGACTTTAGATTGATAAATTGATGTTCTATATATACTGGTTCAAATAAAAAACGCAACACTTTATATGTAATTCTTATGGGAAGTGTTGCATTTTTTATTTGGACCAGTGTATACCCTGAATCGAACGAACAAAAAAAAATGAAAATTTGGATTGATGAAAGAGAAAAACGGAAAAAAATGTTATTCAAACATCATATCTTGACAATTTGCTATTCGTTTTTTGATTTTCCGATACCGATGAAACGTAAAATAAAAACTTGTCTCCCATGTATGTTTGGCAGTTCAGTTCGCTAAGTAAACTAACAACATAGTTCGGATAACATAAATAAATCCCCTGTGTAACAAGTTTTTAAGAATGATGGTTTACTCTATCATACATTTATTATATTCTACGTACTAAATGTACTAAAGTATGTTTCAGTGAGAACTCGGTTCACTTACAGAAGGTTTGTGAACATTGTTTATTTATTTTGCCGTTTGAGATAGATTATCATATTTCTCTTGCATCTTAATACTGTGGCAACCTCCTCACACTGAGAGAAAAAAATCAGCATCAGTTATAGCTGAATTGCTATGTTGTTTTGGCAGAACTGATCATGCAACTCAAAATCAGCCGATTTGACTGAATCGACTCTGCTGTTTTGGCATAGCAGGCAAGCAAATTAAGTTTTGTTTTTACCTTTTTAGTATTTTCAGATTGAGTTTCATACAGAAGGTTAGAAAAGTGGCTGCAATAAATTTTAATATGCCAATATTAATTGAAGATATCAACAAGATTGACGAAAAAAATATATTCAAAAAAACTGAATCATTTTTGCTGATTTTTTTTCAGTGCAATGTGTGGGAATGTTTGACGTTTTCATTGTAATTACATGTAGCATAACTGAGATATGTTTCTTGCATTTTGTCATGCCTATTCAATAAATTGAATAAGTATTTTATTTGCATTTAATAAATTTAATACAAAGTATTGGTGGTTTGGATACTTTTTTGAATTTATCTGACATTTTGTTATGAATATTGAATTCAATATTTTTATAATTAAAACATTCAACGAAACCAATTATTTTTTATTTCGAATAATTCAATTCACGATTTTTGCACAAACAAAAGATGGTTATAATTGGATTCAATTGTTTTCAAAGCCAGAAAAACTTATTCAAACCTGTTATTTAAACCAATTTTTTTTAGATGAAAACGTAAAATTTTTTTCCAAACAATCGTTTGAAATTAATGTTTTATTCAAAAATTAGCATCCTGTTGAACAAAAGTTTATATCAGCCGGAGTTGAAAGCGTGATGAATAGATTTATTCGATTTACCCACGATGGGAACTTAATTTAGTGTCAGTTAAGTGTAAATAAAATATGATGAATACGGAGTGTTCTGAATGAATAGCCTGGAAAGTGACTTGGAATCGATATCATTTTAGCAGGATCGATCGAAATGAGAGCATTTCATCGTTTAGGGGAGGACGTCGATTTTGCTAAACACTCATTAAACTCTGTATGGATTACATTACCAGTGGATGTACGCAACAATTTTGAACGTCCTGAACTCGAATGAAAAATGAATCAATAAAATTTAACCATAGCGCGTATACATACTCCGAAAAGGTAGATTTCCTCTCGGGATAATCCCAATCAAATGAAATGAAAAACGAAAGACAGCGAGAGACGGGACGTCGCTTGACTTTGAAAGTCAGATCATCTTGATCCCCAACTATGAGCGGTAAAGTATAAAAAAAGCAGTAAAAATAAGTTCGGACCAATTTAAATAATCCAACCATTATCCTATTTAATTAAATTGTGTGTTCGCATGCAGCACCAGGACTGTGACGTTTCGGAATCAACAATAGGTTTTGAAATCTAATTTACAGTGAAACTTGGCGTAAACCAGCCTCAACGATGTGCCCCAATGTACAACAATTACACCTCTCGAATCATCGGGAAACATCACTCGGTATACAATTTTTGGCTCGATGAAAAAATAAACAAACAAAATGTATGATCGGGCAGTTTTTGTTTTAGCTGAGTGACAAAAATTATATCCGCGGGTCTTATTCGCAGGTCATGTTTTATGCATGCACCGCGCGAAACTTGATTGTACATTACGCCTGGATGCGGAAACAGAAAATCATGGCGTAAGGTCAGCCGATTGTTGCGTGCGATTGCAAGCGAAAAGCTCTCTCTCTCGAATTAATTAGCCAGATAAATATTATAAATCATGATGGCTTGCTTATGGGACGAAAACGGAAGAGCGTGATGCAAGTGGGGAGGGGGGAGGAGGTTGCCTGCGGAACCCCAGGGAAGAAGGGAACAGGAATAGGAAAAAATGGAGTGAATGAACCTGGAAGGAAGGGGTTTATGACTGCTGAGCGCAAACGCACTAGAATCCGTGTAGCTTGTTCTCTGTCCTGACAAAAGCAACTCCAGTGTTTGAGATGCCGTCGAGGCATTATCACTCGAGCCCCCGCGTGCCCTTTCGCTCGACAAACTCGCTCCGAATTTAACGTGACTCTCATTTTATTGACCTAGTGATACGTGATATTGGCTTTCGCAACGTACGGGCGCCGCGCGGCGTCCCTGTCGTTCAACCAGTTGGCACTGTCATGGCCATCGAGGTCCTTGCTCTCGCGGCCGCTCTGTCCCCGTTCGTATAATGGGTTCTGATTTTGATTAACGGCTTTTGTTGTCAATTACTCGCGCGCGCCTCCGCATTTCGGACTACTGATGATGAAAAATCGCGAGCCTGCTCGAATTGATGCCGACGATTTGTTCCCCCTGTCTGATCGCTGATCGCCCCCACAGCTAATGTCGTGTTTCAGTGACACACTTTTTTTATCCTCGTTATAAAGACGTGAGTTATTGCAATTATTGCAATCTCGCATGTGATACCCGACCTGTGCCTCGTCAATCTTGCATCGCTGTTTTCGCGCCCTTCAACCATCGGCCTATACAACTCTTTTCACTGTGCATACATCCACTGCAGATACACATGTTACAATGTTATTTTGATTTGTTTTGTTTTCAGTCTTTCTTTTCGTTCATCTCCAATCAATCGTGTATTTTCGAGTTTGAATGACTGCTGTCTTTTTTTTTGGGTTTCGTTAAAATTAAATTCGTTTTTTGATCAGAAAAACCTTCAATCAAATGAAACCAGCTTTCTACCCTTCTTCTAATTTTTTTCTCTATTTTTTTAGTTCTGTCGATTTCCATTTTTCCAATAAAATTTTCATTTTTCGAGTAAACAGCCTAAAGACTACAAAGAAAAATGGTATTTCATGGTAATCTAATTAATTAATTTCTGTTATTTCTTATGTTTGTTGAAATCATGCAGTGTAAATGTAAGTTCAATTCCTGTTTACTCATTCATTTATGCATTTGCAACGTCGAGGTAGATTTATAAATTTATGATCCGAGTTTCTCGATATTCTGGCTATAAAAGTATAAAAATGTGATATACGTTACGCTCAAAATTTCATCGTACATTTGTAGGTATTTATCAGACTGATTTGTGGGATAAAAATTTGCATCTGCAACAATTTTAAATTCGTTATTATAATGAGGACATTTTTTGCACGCTCATTATCGCTCGCACGTTAGTAGAGCAGAAACCAAGCAGGTACAATTTTTTTATATATATTTATGTATTTTTATATATTTTTTTATATATTTTTTTTATAATCAATACAATTATAACAACATGCTTTTGACAATGTTAAATTACTATTTTGTTTGTGGCAGTTGTTTATCGTCTTCTTCTATCGAAAAATTTGCTCAAATTTTCTATAGAGCAATATAATAACTTTGTTTCCTTTGATTTAAAATAAAATTATTTTCTGGTGCACCAAATCGAGAGATCTCACTGAGACTCATGAATGCAGTTTTATTCGAATAAACGACGAAAGCTTTTGTGGCCGGATATTGTATGAACGTTGCAAAATTAATAATAAAATTGTGTGCATCTCCAAATGGTTTATCGAGGGACAAGACAACTTATGAGAAATAGTAAAACGAATGAAACAAACAACGCGCAAATCAACTTTTTCCGGGCTTCTTCCTGTTGGTTGTTTACGAAAATTGATTTCAATTCTTTAATCTCAATTATCTGTGCATAAGTAATGTACACTCCGCAAAACAATTATCGATCCACCTAAAAATGCCTATTTTTACTTCTGTGTAATTTTTTCATTTGTATGACAAATGATAATCTGAGCTTTAATTTAGAAAAAAAATTATTCATTTTCCATGAATCTATTCAATGTAATAGGCAAAATACTGAAAAAAGTCACTTTTTTTAAATATCTATAACTTTCAAAAGTTTCAATCTTTATAATGTTTTTTTTCTTCGTAAATCATCAGGATAATCATCATATTGTTGTTGTTAGAGTAATTCAATTTTGCAAAATTTTTTTCATCAAAAAATTGGACAGCAGCGCGATCTGTTGTGATGTTAAAATTTTGTTTAACAAAGAATGTCGAAGCTAAGGTTCTAAGCTACAATTTGGTCTAAAAAAATTTTTTTTTAATGGAATGGGTCAAAGTTATGACAATTTGAGAAAAGCAAAATTTGAGGGGTGTGGATCGTTAATTGTTTTGCGGAGTGAATTTACGACAAAAATGATTTTTCATCATTTTTGTTTGCTACTGAAGAGCGCTAATTGAACTTTAAATTTGCTCGATTAATTGATTAAATTATGTACGTTCTGTTGTCGACAAGTTGTGAAAACTTTCTGAGCAAATGTCAGAGCCTTAATATACAACTTTTGTCCAATAAAAAATGACACCGGATTTTGAATTTAACTTTATTTAATCACCATTATAATATTCATGTTAACGGGCCGTTTCATGTCGCGCGCGCGATCGCAATAATTTAATTGGTCCGAAAAATTGCATCCATAATAATTCATTGATCGCAAAACCGATTACAGTGAGATGCGTCCAAGTTGCCGTTTATAATTAAAAAAGGGAAGTGTATCAAGATTCGATCGGACGGCAGAGAAATTATATTTATTAATCCCCAAAATATTAATTTGAGCGGATCGGTTCAAAGAGAATGTTAGCTTTGGTCTCATCCGTAAATACATTCCTTTATGATATTACGTTCGTCAGTTTTTTAATAACTTCTAGGAAGACTACTTTTTGAAATGACTCGAGGCGAAAAAAAAAGGACATAACTTTTTCCGATGGGGAAAGGGTTGAACATTTAATTTGGTTCCTCGAAAACGTGAGATTTGAATCGTCAGCTTCAATTATTACATCGAATGACCCAATTTAGAAAAGCATGTCTCCGTTTTATCGGCCCTGTTCACCGCAACTCGAAACTGATTAAAAATAAAAAGTTACAAAATTATTCGCACTGGCGTTCTATATATTTTATTGTTATACTTAAATGTTACTTTTTAAGCCTGCATAATTTATCGCGCCATGAAGCTCAGTGCAGTCTCGGCAATGCGGAGTTCTGATTAGAGTAGATATCCCCTTAAGTTGATTTATTCATTTTCTCAACTAGAATTATGAATATCTAAGAAATATAAAATTCAGTTTTTCATTGGCACAAAGTAGCTCATGGAAAAGTGTAAAAATATACGGCCGAGTGCGCGTCGAGCAAACTAAATTGCATTTTTATAAATCTAAATGATACAGAAATGTAGATGTCGAGCTTGCGGACCGATAAGATGTAATGTTTCGTTTTATTTTTCCCCCTCTTAAAAGTGTTTTCATGAAAATGTCTCGGATTGACAGTTATCGTCAGTCGATCGGTTCAAGATCTATTAGTTCCATGAGTGGTTTTTTTGATAGGTCAAGCGATAAAGGGATTATGTAACTGAACTACTGGCACTGGCGTTCTCAACGCTCCGAGACCGAGTGGGTTATTTTATAAACCAAAACGACGGATTATTTTCTATTCGAAAGAGATAAACTCGAAAATTCTATTACAAAAAAATGCATGTCTTATCCTTATATACAGATTTGCACCTGCATTTTATATTTAAAAATCAATTGAAAATAACACATATTATTATCGATAAATATTTTCATTCGCTTTCAAAAGCGCTTTTATTTCCCGGCTATTTTTGTTTTTGTTTATTATTTTCAGTTCCCTTTTAACGAGATGGATGTAAAAAATTCATCAGTGAGCAAAAGCGTTACTGCGTTTCGGTTCCGTATTATCGGTGCAATATTTCGGTTGAATATTTCCGAACCGGCGAAAAATAATTTGCAAAATGAGTGGTTCAAGTTTTATGACTGTCAATGCAATTTATGATCGAATGCAATCAAAATAAAAACGCTCGTGGTGTTTGTTTGGATGCGTTTGGTGGATTCTACATTTATCATGCTGACGTTATGTTCTCATTGTTTCACGATGAAGAAACTACGACGTTGTCGTTGTGACACGATGAGCTGCATAGCTGTCGTTCACGTGTGATACTGTGATAGACTATTTCCTTTTTGCCGTGGTGTTTGTCCTGATATCGCACATGTGTCATAATTGTGTTATCGCACTCGCATAACGCGACAACGTCAAGATGTTATGCTTACTTTAATAACATTTTGATCCTGTCACAACTGACATATTTTTACCATAAAATCGATACGAATAATCATTTTACTAAACTCAACCTCAAGTACAATTTCAATTTAATTCAACAAGAACCTAACTCATAATTAAATGTTGTTGCAGATACAAACAAACGCGCTTTACTCTCTCTCTCTCTCTCTCTCGGTAGGACGTATGTGAACTTGCTTGCATTTCTAAAGAAAAGTATCGTGTTGAAAATATACTATTTCCTACTTATAATTTATCGCAAGGTTTTATCTGTGGTTATTTTTAGTATGAATGAACTGAAATACGGTACATTTTATATGTCATAGAAATTTTTATACTTCTAAAATTGTGGATGGTTCGCGCATACTTTTTCATCAGATGATACAAAAGTAATTAACCACACTGACAATTGAATTTCATTTCGAAAACCAGAGGGAAAAATTTTGTAAAGCTAGGATCTAGGTGGGCTTTTCATTGAAATCCACAAAATTTGATGAAAAATAAAGTACTTTTTTAGCGCAAGCAACAAGAAAAAAAATGTGCGATTCATATCAATGAAAAATTCATACCGTTTCAATGCATAAATAAAAAAACACCTTTTATCGTTTAAGGCGGAAGTTTCTTTGATTTCAACGAGGACGCTCAATTGGGTTTTTTACCAAAAAAGTTCTCATTGTCCGCAAGCACGAATTGAAACGCTCGAAAAAAGTTTAATTCGGCGTGTGAGAACCGTCTGTTTGTTTTTCCAATGAAAAATTATTATTTTTAGGACAGATTGGTCGTTGAGGTCAGCTGACGTGATTGCGAAACAGAACCAGTGCGTGACGATGTGACGAATCTTGTGTGAACTGCCGTGCTATTTCTTACTGTCCAAATAGCGCAAGCACTACTTTGTGTACAGTTTATGCTATCTGCAGATCGTCTCATCTGCAATTCATGCGCCGGTCGTTGTAACCGTTAAGCGAAATGCATCTGGTCTGATCGATACAGCCCACTTTCCTACCTATTTCTTCTGCTGATTATGAATGCCTAATTACTTTTAAAAGTCCAAACAAATTATAAATTACTATCTTAATAACAAACTTCAAAGTAGATCAAATAATTCTATTAATTTAAGGAAAACTCACTTTTCAAAAAAAAAAAAAAAAAACAGCTACTCTTTTTGGTGTTTAATAATACTTTGAATTTTAAAATATCAATTAATTTTTTATGCGATTATTTTCTTATTCACAATCAGTCTCATCGTCACTGCTTTCTACCCTGCTCATCAAATCGATTTAGAATCATGATTCGTAAATGATCAGTGAATAGTTTTTCAAGATGTGACAATGTTTTGTAATGCAAAATAATGTTTGTTGAATGTCGCGTTTAGATAGCAGCGATTGCGGCGTGGCTACGAGAAGAAAAAACGCAGAATCGAGAGCCAAAGGACATTGAGCTGGTTTTCGCGATGGAATAATCGATGAACGATGACGCCCATCATCGATTCGTAAAATGGCATCGATTTGGGTTATGATTTTTCTATTTTTGGGCATTGCTCATCTGATGGACGCTGATGCATTATCCCGAATCATCAATACAGGTACATTATCGCTTTTATGTTATATTAAACACACACTAGGACAAACCTACGCGTGTGGAATTACATACAACCGAGTAATACGTTTTCGATTTAGAACACAGCTTTACTATTACGATTAAATTGATCAAATTTGTCAAGATAGCTTGCGCATCAGTTGGCGAGTACATAATTTAATTTTACAAAAATGTATGCTCTGAAAAATCATTTTTTCCATGGTGAATCTCGAAATGTAAGCTACATATGTAAAACAGCTCGTTTGCTTAGCGAGACGTGAACGAAAAACGGTTCTACCATCTGTAGCTGTAACAATAAGAAATAAAAACTTTTTTCATTTCAAATTAAAATCGCGTCCAGTTGTAATCGGGCGTGTAAAAAATTCGAAACGAAACGTTTTGAATTTGATTATTTTCCTTTCTTTCAGCGTACAAAAGCAAGTTTGATGTTTTTCTATTGAAACGTTCTTTTACGACCACAAGTTCCAGAACAAGGATTGCAAGACTGTATAGTAGCAAATAGATAGAAAAAACGAGAAAAGCTTTTTAGAAGTACAAAATTAGGTAGTTCACTTCACCAAAAATAAAACGAGAAACAAAAAAACAACGATGAAATCAATCTTGCTTCTCCGTTGAAAATCACATAAATTGTACTTGCTTACTGCGGTCTCGGTACAAGCAAACAGATGTTAAAATTGTAATACCACCTCTTCAGTCGTGATTCAAAGATCCATTTTTCACTTTTTACTATTTCATCAATTTCACGTTATTATATTCAAAATAAGAAAAATGTTTAGGATCAAAAAAGTCTAATTTTAAAATGTGCATTATTGTTATTACAAAAAATATAATTTTTCGAATACTATTCGAACGTTGTTTTCAATGATTGAAACCACGTTGAAAGTTTTTCACCCTTCATTCTGCGAAGTCACGCTTTCGAATGTAAAAAAAAAACAAATTAAATTCGATTTATTTATGTAAATATTTTTGCATAAGACATCTGTATATCGATGGTCTCGTGTGTAAATGAATATTCCCTGCGATATACAAGCTCAACCATTTGCAGTGTCAATAACAATGATCACGTAACCGACCCCAGAGTTGATGTTTGTAAATACGTGGCTAAGCATGGGTATTAGATAAGAACCAACAGTAATACTGCAACTATCAAAATTGTAGTAAATTCATATGAAAAATATTATTTCAGTGAATTAGTCCTGAATTATTTATATGATAATAAAAGAACAGTTGCTAAGAACTTGCCATAAAAATAGTTAATCGATCAATAAAAAATATCGCAAAAAAGGCCGAGAATACAAGTCAATTAAAATGTATTTTGAAGTTGAAAAAAACAGCGCATTAGATTAAACATTTCAGTAAAAACATAAAAAAATATCTCAATTAATGTTTTCACTGTTTTAATAAATTTAATTGAATACATTTTTGAACATTTTTATAATACCGATAATTTTCGTGACATTGTTTTAATAAAAGATAAAAATAATTTTCATGCACTAAAAATTTCATTGTTTTTCTTTTATAGTATCCTCAGCTTCGTTTCGATGCAGTAAAGTAAAAAGTACTTTGGCCTTCTTCACTGGAAGAACAATTTAACGTATTTAGTGTGTGAAATTTTTCTACCTAACAATAATTGACTGTTGAAATTGAAGGGAAAAAACATTTGCATAATACATTTTCAATGAGTTTAGTTCAATCCAACGTTGAACATTTTTTGGTCCAAAACTCGGTCATCAGAATAATATTGGCAGACGCTGTTTATAATACGTCAACGAATTTCATAAATAGCTCTTTACAAGATCATTTACAATTTTTACTCTAATAAGCTGTGTTACACAGCATTTTATTCCCATGTAGTTGACTTTTATAAGAAAATAAATTTTTTCCTCATAAAATGTTTATTGAAAAAAAAAACGGATTTTTAAATAGGGGTTATATTTTTATAAACCAAACATAATGCTCGTATTTTAAGTATGCCACGTTTATTTTCATTCCCCAACCAATGTTCTCTGATATTCAGCTGCTGATTTCTTTTATTTGATAAAAAAACATGGAAACCATCACTGTATTTTTCTATTTTTTTATAACTGGTATTTTACGAGTATAAAAATGAAATGCAACGTACTACAAAACGCGTTTCCGCCTGGGAGACAGTAACTGGTTCCTAGTATACTACTGTTTGTCCGTTACAATCAAAGTTCAACATTAGAGATCGGCGTAGAGGTTCCACAACTACGATTTTACGACACATCGGGTTATACATTCTAAAGAGTACTGGCAGTGAAAATGTTGAGGATCACATCACAAGTGCTTCATGTGCTGGTTTACGATCAAAAATAATCTCACAACACTCTCTTGTTAATAAAATAATTCATCGACATCCATTCTATATTTATTATTTACATCCGGCGTGCATTGGAATGCACCTTGCCATGATATGTTGCATTACGTGCATCCGAAAAATTTGCCCCTCTTAAACTTGCTTGATAAATGTTATTACATGAACCAAATATACAACATTTTTATTCCCCCTGTCCCGAAAATGAATCAACAGTTGAATAAAATTGTTGCTTAACGAGAATAACTTTTCTTGGACGTCCTCATTTGAGTGGGGTATATCATTTAGCTAATAAATGGCACTTATCACGAATCTACAGGATCTGTTTAAAGTAAATGCACATTTTTACACCTTGATGTAATTAAGGGCGAGCTACTCCAGATGTGATGTAATTATAAACATTTTACAATGCGTACTGTTACGATTCACTACAATGTCTAAACTCTACAAAAGGTATGTAATTTGAAATGACTGTGTTAATCTCCACTCACTTCATTTTCGCGCGTAATTTTGTTCATCGTTCGAATAGTACTCGTCAAATTGCACAAAAAAAATAAACCCAGAAAAAAGAAAAAAAAAAAAAGCGCAAACAATAAAAAAAAAAAAAAAAAAAAAAAAAAAAAAAAAAAAAAAAAAAAAAAAAAAAAAAAAAAAAAAAAAAAAAAGAACATAGAAGTGCCGAATGTTCGCAGAAAGGTTATAACGAAAGAGTTTTAATTAGCAAACAATAATATAGGATTGGACGAAATTTTAAAAAAACATTCTAACACTGGTATATGTTATTGTTTGAAACATTTTACTATTTATGTGTCTAAGAGTATTCCAAACATAATACTGAGATTCTATTAAAGACACATTATGAGATATAAAAAACAATTTTGCACGCATTTAAAATTTGATGATATATTGTTGCGCGTCACGCTGCTATAAAATATAACTCGTTTATAAAAAACGAACGGGATTTCAATTAATAAAACTCGTAAAACTTTTTGTAATCGCTGTCAGACTCGGACTGACGTCATCCTCAAAGTTCGATTCACGTCTCCAAAAACAAAAGACGTTCGCACTCGAGATTCGAATTTGAATCGGGTGCCCGCTGCACACAACAATATATTTGATTGTATATCATATTATCCTACGAGAAATAATATAAAAGTGTCGAGTGTCGTTTTCCGTCAAGTTTTTGCAATGGAGCAGTTTTGATTTGCCAGGAACAATATAGTCTTTGATGGAAGCTCAATCTTTGAAACGATATCATTTGAAATATATTATTTTTCATACGGACTAGAGTATTTAATAAATAAAATATGTAAAAAGGCTATTGAATACTCACTACGTAATATTAAATAAACTTTTGCACATAATCATGAAAATTAATGTTTCATGTATGTTAATGAAAATGTTATTATACTATTCATTAAACCGAAAGATTATATAATATAATTCATGGAACATCGCGTATATTGAAGCTAAAATCATATACGCATCATTATTATCACATATCGAAAAACTGAAGTAGCAAAGATAGTAGTAAATAACGTAACGGTTGAGCGGGCACAATTTAATCGTGAGATTTTTGGTAATAATATATTTTCTCCGGGCACAACTCGACGAAACGGGATAGATGGAAATAAATTATTTCAGCTGACAAATTTAAATACGATTTTGAAACATGAAAAGTCGTTTCCATTCGGAAAGAAAATGCATTCTCAATGCGGCATACTTGGCACAGTCTGTCATCTCGGGCTGAAGGTTTGTAACAAGATGTACATGCCTTACGACTTTATTTCTCGCTTTTAAACAGCGTTAAAAATTATTCTCTCCCCTTATTTGATATATAAAATAAATAAGAAACTGATTGTCCTCTGTGTAATAATAATGTCTTTTTTTATTTGGAAATTTCGTTACCTTGGTGTAATTGTATTCAGGGGCACCTGACAACATATTCAATTGGAAAGTTTAATATCGCATTTGACGATTGGCTTAAACATTGATTGAGCGCTAACATTTCCCCCGGATAAAATTATTTTAACGACGGCAAAAATCATATACCCCGCGGGACGATCATTATCCATTTCGCTGAATGATCAATTGGTTATTGAATCTCAATGCAAAAATCAAATTTGCATCGCGCATTAATTGGCCGGGAATCTTTTTGATTTGTCGTGCAAATAATGTATCAGACTCGATTTCGAACAATCATCATACGCGACGCCGGATAAAAAGAATCACATCCGTATCGACGTATATTGACTTGAACTACTTGAATTTCCATATCGCGCTTAAAAGGCGGCACACCGTAATGAATCTGCGATTCATTACGGCAAACTGAAATTACATTTTTTCATTCAAACCGAATTAAGTTTAAATACCTCTTGTATTAACCAACTATTGCGAAGGCCATCGATATAATCTCTCGAGTTTCCAATAATGAATAATGTTTAGCTCATTTAATTATCCGCAATTTGGCTTATACTAATTCTTAACAACATTACGTTAATAAAAAGCTGATTCGTTAAGCGTTTCCTTTCTCAAGTCGCCATTGCAAAAAACTTTGCCTCACTTTTAATTATGTCAGGGAGTCAAAGTAATTCAATGACTTTCGGGGAAAGGAAAAAAAACTGCTCTAAATTTCGTCGAGTTGATTGTAAGGAGTACGCATATACCCTTGGAAATCATTTGCAAATGTATGTATAGGTACACGGAATTTCAAGCAGTTGTTAAGATATCAAGTCAGTAAGTTAAAATAGAAATTCAATAATGACAATCAGATTAGTTTTTCAGACTTGTAAATGCTTCGGAAATATTTAACGACCATGCATTCCGTGATTTCGCTTCTGAGAGTTACCATCAATTATGCCTGCACGGCTACATAAAGGGTTGACGGTGATAATTTCGCCAAGTCCAGGTCTGATCAGACCTGGTCTTTTTTTCCCCGTAAAATTGATGATAATAAATTCATATCAAAGTAGCGAAATCAATTAAAGCTCAGGCAGAGTTTCAACGATGTTCACACATTTTTATATTTTCCATCGTGTGTAGCATGTATAGGAAATCGATTAACTGAACACTCGACGCTGAAACTTTTTATAGATCATTGACACATTTCATATCTATATAAGTATATCCACGCTACGAAAAGTTGTTCTAATTTAATTCAATTATGCGATTTGTCTTAACACTCATATATGGCATCGAAAAAAAGCCATTTTCAAATCGAAGATCTTAAATTAATGAAAAAAGTTTTTATCCTTCGCATGTGTGTGTAAAGACGCTGTAATGAAAATGTTGAAAACGTTGCGCTCGATTTTGTATCAATTACAAACGATAATCCAATCTGGGTTACTGATTCTAAACGATATAAATCCATTGTACAAATTTGATAGATAAGAAAAAACCGGACGGTGCACACACACACAAAAACAGGGAATTCCCTGTGACAAATCGAACGACATACTTTGCCGATGGCAACTTTGAAAATGTTACCGAGGTAGTCGGTCATACGGCGATGTTGCGATGCCGCGTGCGGAATCTGGGGAATAGAACAGTAAGTAATCCCGCCTATTTGTTTTCACATAATTATTCTTCTTTTATTTTCGCCTTACCCCTTGATTCACAAACTCCATCACAATTATTTCACGTCACGATTCGCTCATGACCTTTTTTATTTTATTTTTTTCATCCTCTTTCATTTTTGTTCATGCTTGCAGTCTCTTTTTCATATTCTGTTTTCAGCTGGCGAATTTATAATACCCGTATACATATATCTTGTTAACGGTGGACTGAGAAATGTCTTGTAATAAATTACAGGTATCATGGATACGAAAAAAAGATTTGCACATTTTGTCGTCAATGAGACAAATATATACGAGTGACGGACGGTTCGCTGTGGTCGGTAGCAGAGAATTGCACGAGGATTGGAATCTCCAAATAAGTCATGTGAAGATGAAAGATGAAGGAATTTATGAATGTCAAGTTAACACGGAGCCCAAAATTTTTCGAGCCGTACAACTTAAAGTCTTAGGTACAGTATCCCATTCATTACTATTTTATTCTAATTATAAGTTTACAATTATGAATACTTTTCATGCTAGTTATATAAAAGTTATTTTTCAAAGTCTTTTTCAAAAAGCTCTTTGGAGCGAAAATTCCTTTTCATGTAAATTCCCTTTTAAAGGTGAAGAAGCTATTTGTCTTTGAAAGGCTTTTTAACGGGGTAGTTTGAGGTAATTATCATGTTTTTGAATTTGGTTTATGAAATTTGTTTCCACAATTCAACGAAGATTGTTTTATAATGTAAAAAAAATTACGCACCACTTGAATGGTTTATTATAATTATGTACAACCATAATTATATTGCAATTAAAACTTTGAAATTGAATAATCAATCGAATAAGAATATTTTCTTCAGTTAACAAAAAGTTATAATTTAACCTTTAGCTAAAATATATTCATTTGAACAATATGTTATATATAAAATGTTATTAATCGTACCGAAAGTGTATCACGATTTTGGTTTTTATTCTTCTCTATAAATATTTACGATCTTCATTCTATTCGCAATATTTCGTAGCTTTTTGTTTTATTTTATTTTTGTTTATTTAATTAGTTTTATAAAATCGACTTTATTACAGTTAAATTGTACGTTTGCAATGAACAAATTTGTTGAAATATTTAATAAAGGCTTTATTGAATGAACTAGTTTGACCAATAAACGGAGCATTTCGGTACGATATATCAAAATATTTTGTTTTGTGTTCAATTGTTTTTCGATCCTGTTATCAGAGACATAGCGAAATACTGAAATGCTAGCGTTATAGTTGTGATAAAACAGTCTCATACAGCTTTATATTTTTTTTACTCATCTAAATTAGTTACGTAATAAAACTTTAAATAATGTTACAAGTTAAGATGTAATGCTTTCATTTCTTAGTCTATACAGGAGGTTTTAATTCAAGAGCAAAGAAGAATAAAGTTTCTTTGAACTTTGGACAAAATTTATCCTGCTTTCTTTCTAAGTTCATAAAACACATCCGCAGAAACATATATAAGTATATAATCATTTTTTTAATTCTGCCTGCAGGTTTTTTAATTTTTACCGCAAGACACGTTAGAATATATATGAAATTAAATTTTACTTCTCAAATGGTTGGAGAGATTGAAAGAAAAATCTTGAAAAAGAATTAAAAAAAATTATTTAAGATTCAATAAACTTGTTAAATTATCGATTTTAATTCGGCGATGTTTAACAGTAAGGATATGTTTGCTATCTGGAAGTTACTGAGAGACTTCTTGTGTAGTCTGAGTTCGCTTTACGAACTTTTAAGCTACTTATCTTTAGCATTTTTTTTTAAGTTTCTCGAAACACTTTTCATATACTAGAATCACTAAAAAAAATTTTTGTTTCAAAAGCTTTCACGAGTGATATTTTGAATCCCAAAATTCATAACAGTTATACGGATCCGACCATTTATCACTATATTCGATCTTTAATTTTTCAGACATTAAAGCTCAAATCCTGGGTCCAGAAGAAATATACGTTAAAAAAGGAAGTACAATAAATTTAACTTGCCGAGCAGACTCGCAAAATCACAGTCCAAGCAACTTGACATGGTACCATGCTGGCACGATGATTGATTTCGATAATCCCAGGTAAGGATTTGTTTTGCCCGTATGAAATGTATATTTCCCTGTTTGCAGCTTCGATTTAATGTCATAAACTTGATTAAACTCGGTTTTTTTAAAAGAACATAGTTGTCAAGATATTTTCTTTGTTGAGATGTTGTCATGCAGCTAAGCGAAATTAAAAAAAATAGTTTGTTAAAATAAACAAATAAATAAAATGTTCTGTCTTAATATCTAATATTCTCTTTTGTAAAAATTGATTTATAAGCCTATTTAGGGTTGCCCGAAGAACACTTGATGTCTTTATAAGGCTCCAATTAGGCTATCTACTTTTACTTTGGGATGCTTTTAGAGAGCCCGATTTTGTAGCCAGAGTTTATAAGAGCCGCCCGATTATATTTTTACTAGATCTATTTATTGAAATAATAAAGTTAAACATTGATATATTGTTAAATTATGTAAATTATGAGATTATTCTGTATATTAAACTTTCGAGCATATGGTTAAACGGATTATAATTACTTAAATTCATATATTACAAAGTTTACTTATCCGTTCACTTATACCACTTACTAATTCTTGGCATGAAATTTCAAGTTAACTTGTTTCTTACGTGACATGCAATTTTTCATAATTTTAATGTTTTTTCCATTTTGTATTGCAGTAATTTTGATTTATATTCGAAATTACGATTCACCGCACATTGGACGTCGGTAAAGTTCAAAATAAGGAGATTTGGAGGAGCTTTAGAGGGGATAAATTCAATCACAATGACTATGGTCTAAAAGTAGCGAGAAAAAAAAGTCATTTTTCTTATATAGTTACATACTTAGACCGGATATTGAACTTGGAATTAAAGAGTTTTGAAAGTGTTTTTCTTAATTAATAGTTGACTTGTAAGTTGTACTTGAAATACGGTCATAAAAAAATATCGTTTCAGACGGTAAAACGAATTTTTGAACTGCTTATTAAGATATTTTGAATGTAATATAAATGTTATTTGAATTCATCCAAGCTTATATTATGATATTACGTTGTTCGGTAAAAATAATTCCACGAAACTATACACTCAGAGAAAAATTTATTTATAAACATTTATTAGGTTCATATCCCAATAAAATTTATTTAATTTAACTTAAATTTATTAGATTCAAATAATTTTTTCTCCGAGTGTTTTCTGAGTGTATAGTGGAAAATATAAATCGAAAATCAATTACAAATCTTTTCCATTTAAAATATGAAAATTTGTGTCTCACCATTTTGTAAACTTTTTATATTCGTTTTTATTAAAGACAAACAAACTACAATGAATAATTCAAAATACTTTGATAAAAATTTATCATTCACATTGAAGTATTTCTGAATTCGTTTTGTATTTTATTGAAATAATAACGTCTCTTTGTGGAAGACTGCTGTTTGCTGGTTATTTACTCCATTTGTTCTAATTTAGTAGACCGAGACTACTGCATCATAGATGAGCATTCGTGCATAAACATTTAACCACGTTTAATACTTCAATGACCGTCTGCAGAGAGAATGGGTGTGAAATTCTTTTAACTGTTCAAAGTGTGAAATTAGTTTGGGATAAGTTGACACGTGTCTGAGGGTGCTTTAAAAAATGAGCTTCATGTTTTCCTTACTACACAAGCATTTGTTTCAAATACTGCTAAGATTTGATTTGAATTGTCAGTAGTAATGATTTAATTTAGTCTGACAAGAGTAATCGCTGCGTCATTAATTTGATCAGTAGTATTGTTCAATTTCAGTCAGTTTGAAGTGTAGTTTCTCGTGAAATATTGAAATGTTCCTTGTTTTGGTTCTATGTCAAAACGCTTCGTTTTAAAATTTTACCTTTTTCAAACTTTCACAAAGATTTTTCTTTTATTTTTGATTCGTTTATTTGTTTCCTACGCCACTGGTAGTGTATAAATTAAGTCAAACGTAGGAATAAAAATTTCATTTGTCTGAAATAGGTCTCGTTTGAAAATTTTTAAATTGTTCAATACATATATATATAAATGCTCCACCTCCTTATTTTATGCATCTTGGTACACCTCTTACACACAAAGTGAGGAAATGGTATGTACAACCATGAAATGCTCAGGAAATTAAGCTTTTTTGTATACCGCGGCAGAAACAGCGTCAGACCACTCACAGATCACGCGTACGTGCGGTTCTAGTGTAGTCATGAATTTTTTCCTCGTTAGGTTGAAAAAAAATTATTCCATATATGAATTCATAACATACGTGTTCAATCAAATTTTCAAAGATATTGCTAGCATAAAATGAGAACATGTTTCAACGAATCTTTATAGTTCCGAAAGCGAGAAAAAAAACAGAAGAAGCGGATAATTTAGTATACAATCTATTTAAGAATTTGAGCCAATGTAAGAGTCGCATGTAAAAAGACGCATATAAGTTTCTTGGTTTCAAAAGGTGGTATATTATGTGAAATTTGTTCGACAAAAATAGAGGAAATAAATCATTCGGGCTTTTGCGCAAAGAAAAGGGACACGTCTTATGTTACATTTTGAAATACTTCTGTTGTAAAATATATTTTACGAGACTGTCATCACATTCGAATATAAAATGATAAAAATCATACTTTCACTATAGAAATATGCTGTATTTTTAAACAAATCATGCATTTAGTAACAAAAACAGAAAATTCAGAAAATAAAAATTAAAACTTGTTACTGCTTGTTTTTAATTCATTGCAGAAATCATTCAATTTTTTGAGACACTTCTTCTGTTTTATTTTTAATTCTGGACTATCCACTTTGTTGATTATTTTTGAGTAGTCTTTTCATTTTTGTATGTTATCTATTAGTCTGAAACTTCGCGACGGTAACAGCTTTAGTGATTCTAGTATATATATGTTTGATTGATTGCAGATACGAGAGTTCTAAATGATTAATTCTAATACCAAACGTACGACAAGCAAAACTAGATTCATCTTTAAAACTGATAAATAATTTGAAACAGTCCAAAATTAACGATATAACAAAACATATTTGCAATTTTGTTATTTAATTTGAAACTGATGTGAAGGCAAATGAAGTTTTTTATTATGAATTACAAATAAATTCTACTTTGGTTAAAGTTACTATTATATTAGTTTATAAAGGAAAACTGATTGTCAGTGTTCAATATTTATGCTTGAAAAAGCACGAGCACAAAATGTCCAATGCGGCTCCCATCTATAATTGTGTTTTGCAATTCACAAGTCGGCAATTTAATAACAGGCAGAAATTATATTTTTGAGACAAACAAACCGGAAATTATTTACATAGTATTACGGAGTTTGTTTTGCCGGTAAATTTGTTACTGATTGTATTTGCTGAAAAGCCGACAAGAGAAAAAAAGACTTGCTCTTCAATGCTTGCTGTTTCGTGATGTAAGGTAGTCTCTGAGACCTGACCCGCATAACTTTAGTCAACACATCTGCTGTCTGAACAAGATGACGTATATATTTGCCTGTACATCAAGTATGCGCCCAACCGAATAGGTTAAATGAAAACAAGTCATATTTATGATAATGATGCATTCGATTGTTATTAGTAGCATACAGTTAAATTTACAGGCTAAAATAAATTCTGCACTGTGCATGTTATTCACAAATACACTTTAATAATCATTTGCAAATATGCTGCACTTTTGTTTAAATTAATTGTTTTTCTAACCCTTTAACAACCCAGGTGTTATAATATTTAGTTTACACAACTTAATTCGAAAATTATTTTTCTTTAAAACCGCCACATAAAATCGATCATGAAATTGTGTTTGGATTACCCAAGGGTTAAATTTTTGGTAGGTAGGAGTCTTAGGACCGAGTCCCACAGGCCTTTAGTCATTAGAGACACGCCACCAAGGGGTGCGTTAAGTGCATTTTCCTATCCTTCTGATAAAATATATATATATTTTTTTTTTATTATTTTATTATTATATAATTGTATTAGTTAGAATTTACTGCAACTGTATTGGTAAAAATTTAATTATCAAAATACACCAAGAATTACCGAGACAGTACAGTAAATGCTTGTACATTAACATGATAAAATTAGTTGGAATGTAGTGAATGGCAACAAAATCATCGTGTTCATTCATTCGGGATCGTAAACCTCGATAATTAATACTGAATCCTGATAACGATGTTCGGACGTTTCCATGTGCAGACAAAGAGAATATTTTAATAAGTACACTCAAAAATTGTTTAAAAATCACGGATATAGAATATGTGGTGATGGTATATAGCGATATCATTTCCAAACTGATTAAATATGCAGAATTTTTGACTTCCGAAAATCATTTCTTCATTTCCTCATTTTGGAACAAAACCAACGAAAAGATCCATTGCAATAATAAATTTGATGCTCGTCTTTACTCGTCGTCATGGTAATTTTTCATTTCTAATTGATTCTTACGGTGAAATTTACGATAAATTTTAGAGTGTATTTATCCCAGTATAGTTTAAGGAAAATGTCTTAGAAAAAATCTTAGCCAGGGCTCAGATTTTGACATTTCAAAATTGCTATGATTGACGGTTAAACTTGAGAATCTCACATTTGTGTTGAAGGCACATAAAACCTTACCGCAGATTATTTTCTCTAAGAACATATGATTGTTTTATATGAAATATTTTTGTGTTTTTTAAAATTTTAAATATACAAGTTCCGTCCATGAATAAATAAGTAGATTGCACAATGAGGACCGAAAGCTGTCTACCTTAGTTTTGATGTTGTCGTAATATTTTCGTTGAAAGTGTTACTTGGCGGACGCGTTCATATTTCACCTTCTATGAAAGATGTAAATTTAATCGAGATGTCCGCGTTTTGATAACCAAAGACATTGTTTCTACAAATTCAATGTGAAAGTTGAAGGAGAATTTCATATAAATATCAAATACCTTTCAATTCATACATGTATACAAATTGTCAAAAAAAAAAAGAGAAAACGTAAAAATAAGAATTATAAAAACGGCCGACTCGACTAAATATAGATCTTACATTTCATAACTGAAAATATCATAATCTTCTTAATTTACAAAACTTGAAAGAAATAAACAATGTCCTTATTTTTAAATCTTTGAAACTCTTATCAGAGTGGCATTCTAATCTGAGACCCGTAAAATTCGAGCATTTTGGTAAACACGATTATGAATCGTGATATTAGACTGAGAGTAAATAGAGACAAAGTACCGTACGATTGAGTTACAAAAAAAGCCTTGACGACTGAATGCAGCACTCGATTCGCAACCCAATAGTAAATTCTAATTTGAAAAACGAGAAAAACATTTATTAACAGCATCATGTGCCAGGGGGAGGAAAAAACAGACAATTTTATACAAGGAGTGTGGAACCCGCTTACTTATCCGGTACGTTGCTTATCTCGATTCGTAGTCCGATGAATTGAGCGTTCTTTAAAAGTACAAAATTGCTAAACTACATTTTGAGATAAATCAAAGATCAACGGAGCATTTTTCCGGTGCGAGATTGCGAGTTGTGGCTGATAAAACGAAAGATGGTCAGAAATTTTCATCGAACATTTGTGGACGCTGTGATTTCTTCCATTTTTATTTTGCAAAATTGTGACAAAGAATAAAAATCATCA
Source organism: Trissolcus japonicus (assembly GCA_030522925.1). NCBI lineage: Eukaryota > Metazoa > Arthropoda > Insecta > Hymenoptera > Scelionidae > Trissolcus > Trissolcus japonicus. The sequence goes on along the minus strand of JAPYZS010000235.1, from coordinate 251,118 downwards.
CCGAAAAGTAACCACTACGACGAAGCCGCGATAATAATTCCCCTTGTTACACTTTTTATTATGTAACATTGTATGGTTGAATTTTTTTTTCTTTTTTGAACAATGCAGATATAAAGTTTCGCACTGGGTAACACAATCTGATTCGACCGACAGAGTAGTGATAAATGAAAGAACTTTGCGATAAATAAGAAACAACACTCGCAGATCAAGATCAAATCGCTGTGCTCGTGACAAACTTTTTTATCCATCGATAACTTTTATAAAAATGTCATCTGGTCTCAAACATGCGATACCTTTGTTTTCTTAAATAAGTGTTTTAGCATACGAACAACATTATTCCCTTGGTTTTTATTTTACAATATAATTTCACCCGAAATCAAAAATGGACATTATTAATCAAAACATTGACTTCACTCAGAAAACACTCGGAGGAAAAATTATTTGAATCTAAATAAATGTTTATTAGGCTCATATCCCAATAAAATTTATTTAATTTAACTTGAATTTATTAGATTCAAATAATTTTTTCTCCGAGTGTTTTCTGAGTGTTAAAGTAATCAAATTTGAATAATTCTTTTTTATAGATTTATTTGTACGTTTATTTTGTTTTATATCATTCTTTTGATCGCTTTGAAAGATTTATATATGCATGCAAACGAAACCAAATTCGGTATAAATGAATTTGCCATGTCTGTTCGCTCAATTCCACTTTCTGATATTATTAACATTCAATGTATTGTCCTGCGGAATAACTATTGAAGTTGCGAGACGTATAGAACTGGTGGAATTCAGTCTAGTACTATCAAGATAAAATTGATATACTGCGAGAACGCTTTGCTCGCTAAGATAGCTAATTGGTTATTTGCGTACTCAATGTCTGATTGAGAATATGTTTCAGAATAAAAGATTAACTTTTTTGTTTCTTTTTCAACGACAAGTTGGTAGGATACTTCAGGGCTTATTAGTTTACACGGCTTTGAAATACCCGACCATTTTCTCCATAACAATTTAACAAAAACTCTGATTACAAGTTCGGCACTTTTTTCGACCCTTGGTAATATTGCTCGGCAAAATCTCAACTTTAGGTATACATGAAACATTTCAGCATATTTGTGTCGATTTTTTTTGTGAATTTTATCGCGCTAACGAGATTTTTTCACGATCGCCTCATCGCTATCATGGCCAATTTTACTCATGATAAAAAATCTCTACATGGCTAACGTAGCGCAAGAAAAAGTTTGTGCGGGTATTAAAAAGTAACCAACTTTGAAAAAATTTGCGGTTTTCTTGAAAGTATGAATAGTTTCATGTTTTGCAAAAAAATTGAATTTCATTAAAATTCAAAGAGTCGTGCGATAATTATTCTTCTGGTGATTTCGAAAAAGAATGTTTGGTTTTGTTTTGCAGAGGCGGCGTTTCGTTGGAGATTGAAAAGTCCAAAGATAAGACAACAAGCAAGCTGTTGATAACGAAGGCTTCCTTTAGCGACGGCGGTAATTACACCTGTGTTTCCACGAAAACTGCGCCAGCTAATGTAGTCGTGCACGTTTTAAACGGTAAGTTTAGACTTACAACGGCGACATAAATATTGCGATGCAGTTGCGCGCTCTGTGCCAAGAGCTTACGTCTGCCTTTGCATTTGCAGGTGAAAATCCAGCAGCAATGCAACACGGCAAAAGCACCAAAGCCAGCGGAACCGTTGCCGTGTTATTGCTGATTATCATGATCCTATCGTCAGTAAGGTGAAAGCGTTTTAACGATCTCTGATCTTCTAACGATCTCGACGAATCAATTTTCATCGATATAACCAGTATTGCTTCCAACGTTTTACAATCGAAAATAAGCAAACAGAACAAAAAAAAACAATCCATGATGTTGTGCGAAGACCGAAGACCGAAGTAGTTATGTAATGTAAATGTTATGCAACAATTGTAAAATCAAAATAATTAATGCGTATTTGTAAATACAATCAAAAAATGAAACAAAAGGGTGCAACAAAAGAAGAATGAACATTTGTTTATAGGAATTACAAAATTTGAGTGATACAAAATTAAGCACGTTTTTTTGTTAAGTGTTTTAATACGAGTAATAATATGGTTATTAAATGGTCTCCAAGTTGACTTGATGAGAAGCACCGAGATCATGATCAGTTGGGATTCTGACCCACGTTTCATTCAATTTCAGATAAATTTTAAATATACTAAGAGAATAAATAGCATGTACTAATAAAGTGGACAGACATTTCTTAGATAAACAGTACCCACAAGCCGTCCGGAGTTGAAGAGTTTTTATTTTGCAAAATATTGCTTGGTATTCTAACCTTTTGGCACGAGTGACCTTCTGCTTTTTGGAAGCACGCAGTTCGTTCGGAGATTCGAATTATTCAAGGTTAGTTGAGGGCATGTTCAAAATATTTAATCTGCCCTTGACTTTTTTCCCCTGAAACTACAGACCACTAAAATCTAGAAAAAATAATTTTTTTTCTTGAAAAAATTATCCTTTCAGATATGATAGATTCAATTGCGGGGTGAAAATAAAATTTCAATATTTTGAAAATAAAACTCTATGACTCTGGACTGAAGCAACCCCCTTATGATATACCACTCCAATTTATTCGATGTAAAGACAAAGGAAATAAAACACTGAGCTATTTGTAAAGCTTTTGAAACGTTTCCTTCCTTGAATGGGTTTCTTTAGGTTTTTTTCCTATGTTTTTGTTTGTCGTTCGCGCAACCGAACGAAAATGAATTTAAATGACATTCAAACCGGCGTTTAAGAACACGAGTGTCTACATGACTATATACCGGCGCTTCTCAGTGTCTGCAGTTTTTTCTCCCTAACCAAGTTTATGAGTTGGACTCCGCGGGTGCGATGCGATTTAATATAATATACTATAAGGGAGAAAGTGCGGCAGCGGAGGTGGGTGTAGAAAAAAAAATATATTCACTCGCGGCGATGCAAGTAATTTGGCCGGAGCGGGCAGAGAAATAACATTCGTATTCATGTACGCGTTTCCTCTTACAGAATTAAAATCCACATGATAAATAAGAGCAACGAGTCAAGGGGCCAAGATGAATGGCGCAAAATTCAACGACGTTTGCGCGCGCGGAAAAAAGCGCTTTTATCGTATCAAATCTTCGCGTTTGTTCATAATGACTCAGCCGAGCGGATTTCCTGCCAAGGATTCGCAAGGATTTTTGCTACAAATTTTATTACCACTGTTTTGTTGTGTTACCGTTGTTCTTACCGGCAGTTGTTTGTGCCGTATTTTCATTGATGCTACTGCACCCACGAATGGGGCTGACACGCCAAGAAGTTACGACTTCATTTGCCCGGGGATTAATTGAAATTTTTCTGCCCTCAAATAAAGCACGGATGTAAGAGGAAAGCGACCTCGAGAATGTACAATTTGTAAATTGCACGAATCGTATAGTTTATCTTTTTGTCATAAATCTCGGATATCTTTCGTTAATTATTCATCGGGTGGTGGTTCGTTCTCGGAGAGAAAAGAATATTATCCATCGCGGGGAATTTAATCTTTACAGATTTTAAAAACCATCATCGTTTGAGAGAAAAAGTTGATGACCCAACATTTGTTTTCGCGGTTTGTATATTTTTGGTTCGGATTGAAAAGTAGTAATAGGTGTTGCTTTTTTTCTTTTCTTTTTTAATAATTTCCTATCCGGCCGTCCTGGAAAGCAGGCTGCGTACATCCGACGGTTTTTCACGTTAATCGATTATTCAAAAGAAGATACTTGTCCATTCGTATTAGCTCTGCGAGGGAAAATTTGCATGGCTTCTGAATGATTAATTTAGATGGACGATGCTCTTTGTGACGTAATTTGATGTACATGTTCATCAACTCGTTGTAATATTTATCACAAAAAACCGTGAATTTCGAAACCAGGCGCAATTGTATTGTATTATTGAATAAAACAATAATACAAATATCAATATCAATCAAAGTATAATGCATGGTTCGTTTTAAAATTCTATACATGTTTTTACATACATATAAACGGATTTTGCATGTCAGAAACACTTTTATAGATATTTTTAAAGAAGAAGAAAAAAAACAATTTCATGTATCTAGAAACGCTTGACCTTTTTTTATAGATGTTTTACTATTTTACATTCAAGAATGCTTGTAAGTACTTTTAAGAAACCAAATGCGCATATGTGTTTTAGTATACCAAGTTGTGCCAGTAGGTTGCCGAAACACGTATTTAAGATGTAAACGGATCCGAAAGTTTGCAAAACTCATGTTTGCAAAATGGTCTCATCATTGTGTTGTGGATCATGCCAAAATTCGGACATCTTTGTGCAGCGTCCAGTATTCGAGGAAATATCATGTAAATTTATTCATGCGAAAAAACGTTCTTTTATTTGTCATAATTTTTTACGGATGGTTCAAGATAAATTTAAAAAAAGTCCACCTTTTTTTGTCGTGTGAGTATAATTTACTCACTCGTTGCACCACTATTGACACTGCATCGACATTACAAATGAAACAGTACGGATCAAATTGAGGCAGATAAATGGCGTATGACTAATTTAATGTTTGTATCACTGATAAAAAACTAAATTAAACATAAATTGGTACAATTAATTTATAACGATTGTCGGACCAAAGAGAATGCCATCTGTCTCTTCAGTGAATGTATATATGAATATTTAAAAGTATAATGTAGAGTAATTATTGGAAGCTTGGGATGATTTTAAAATATTGACATTCAAATTCAAAGGAAAATAAATTTAGTAGAATGGCTTAAATTATGTTTAATCGGATTTAAAAAATTTACAGAGTATATATTAATTTCCATAAACAATATATGAATATGGAAAATTGATAGGATCATATTCGAATCTTACGTTTATGAGGTTATTATTTTATAATAAAATATTAAAATTCAAATAATTCAAATTTATTGGTTGAAATTAAATCATGACTAAGCAAATGGCAAAAATTTTCTGAACGTAATCACTTTGAAACGAAAATAATTCCACGTTACGTTTGATGCCGCTGGTTATATATATTTTTGGTCAAATTTAAATGTGCCAACAATTTTGCTGAATACCGTGTTAAAATGTGTAATTTTGCAAAACGAAAAGTGATTATGTGTCAAACGAAAAACGTGACTTTTCCAAAACGAATGTATGAAAAGTACATAATTATATTAATCTTTTTGCGTTTTATCCCTCACATGCAAAATCAATCATCAATCAATTTGTATATGTTATACGAAATGGAAAAACTGGACGTGCAGACAATTCACAAACTCTATCGAAAGAAGATGATTAAATTTTATGATTTTATCTTTGTATAATTCTTGTTTTGTTCTGAAAAGGTAAATGGGTTTTTGTTAGAATCAATAGCCCGGACGCAGACCTTCCTCAATTCAGAGATTTCGGACGAAGAACGCCCTAGTTCAGTATATCCAACAATAATAGAGCCAACTCAACGTTTTTAAGAAATAATTCACTCGCTTTAATTAACTTTACTTCAAAAGGACACGTTTTAATTAATATACATACATATATCTGTGGTTGACAGGAAAAACGAGGTAAGTGTATACAGAATCCTTATACATTTACCTCATTTTTCCTGTAACCCACAGATATTATTATGTAGGTTGTTGTTAATCCATCAAGTCCAAATAACTTGAATAACCTAAATGAAACTTACATAAAAATTAATTAGAAAAATGAAATATTCATTTAAGTTAAATTGAAATTTCGTTTTTTTCTCTCAATCATGAATTATTAGAACTTTTCGTTTTCATAACCATAATTTGAAGAGCTTTCTGATCAGATTTCTCTTGAAATTGATTTTCTTAGTCAGAGAAGCATAAATGAAGCGTAAAGCGTAACAATGTGGAATGAAAAAGCTCGCCTGAAAAAAGTGCGAATATAAGAACAAAATTGACTGGCAGTTACGCGAAATGTGAAGGAACGTACGATTTACATTTGTAGTAATTCAATGTGTTATGTGCCGTGTAGGGCGTTTTGTGTTGAAAACTTAACGGAAGCTTTCGTGTGATTTGCATAAAATGAGGTCACTTTCGCATTTCTCGTGGGATAGTTTCGTAAGGATGTGTTGCCTGAAATGAGAGATGGCCGACGCAAAATTATATATATATACACATATATACATACGTGTACCGGTTTCGGTTGGAGTAAGTTGTTATGGTATTATATTCAAGAATATATAATAAAGTTTCATCACTTCGCAGCACATTATGGAATGTAGACGAACGACTGATTCATTGAGCAGGGATGAAATTGCAAAATATCCATCTCTTGAGATAAGAATAGAATAAAATGTGACAATTCCGAAGAAAAAGGTATGCGACAATTTTTATCCTTAAAATTTGCTCGCGAAAATTGTTGCTGCGAGGCTGTAAAATTATCGGCATAATTCTATTTTAGCGTTGTTTGGACGTCACGTACATATTAAACCAGCTGCTATTTAGTACTTTGACCGCACCAAATATGCTATTTCATGAATCATTACAGATTGATTTTTCGTCCATTATAGTTTGTAAATTATAATATGGCACATTTTGCACCATTTAGCTTTATCGACTAGAATCTCCATCGTACACGAAATTTTGCATTACAAAATTATTAGAATCGCGTTATAATTTTTTTTTAATTTAATTATGCGAATATTATATATATAAAGAAGCTGAAACTTATTTTCGCAGGAGGATTGACAAACGATATTTGAAATTGAATAACTGGTGTTTACATATTTTCGCGTTTACGAAAGTATTGCTGCATTAGAGAGTTCCCAAAAATCATAATCCATCATTTGAATTCAAATAATGTTCGAACGGGGATCGCACAAACGTTAAAATATTTTTGCACATCTCGTATGTGCGACACATTTGTGCCCGATCAATAAATCATCCCTTAGTCCCTTTTCACCTAAATTTTCGGACGCAATAAATTATCCGCAGAAGTATCACCGCATTATCTTATTTTACAAACGTGATATGACGTAAAGTGCTTTCCGAACAATAACGATTAGTTTTCACAAAAAGGGACACGCACGCCAACTTCTGAAATGCCCGCTCGACTTTCCTCTAGAACAAATGAACCACTTTTCGGTCATTTCAACATTGTGTCCCGCTTAATTCATGCAATTTATGAAACAATTTATGTAGTGTTTTACAAATTATGTATTGTAAGCTACATGAAAAAATAAATGTGCCTCGAGAGGTGAGTTTGTTAAGTAACATCAGAAACTGCAAGTTGAATTATCTACCAAGTTGCCTTTTATATCAAAACTCATTGAGCATAACGAAACAGAATATACTGCTATTTTATAGTTGCTGTGTGACATTGTGGAGCACGTATACCAGTTATATATAGTTATTCGCTTGATGGCTATACGCACGCTGAGATATTCATACTTTGCTGAGCTAAGAATTATTAGCATAGCTCCGATTACCCACCGAGCTCCATTTCCGTTTCCCTTCTTAAGAGCAACGTTCAAGGTATTCATTTTTTTTACAATACAAATATTGAAAATAAAATTTCAATAGTTATATTCGGAATCCAGATAATTTGATAATACAGAATTTAAAATGAGAGCTTCCATATTTTTTCAGGAAAAACGCATTGGTATATAAATAAAAATGCTATCTCGCACATCGAACTTTGCAATTTGACGCATAACTTTGTTCGAGAGAGAAAAATGATTTAAAATACATTACTCGAGCAATGAATAACAGTCCTTAATTTTTGAACTTCTTTAATTGTATCATGCTTTATCTCGATATCTGAAAATACGTTTTGTTACGAAGAACATTTAATTATCTTGCAACGCTCGATGCCCCTGCTAGAGTTCGCACAGCCGAGGAGTTTTCTTCAATGAATTTATAAGTTCGAAGTACACGGTTGATACAAATTTTAACTGCAGGGCAAAAGAAAATACTCGCTAAATAAATATGCTAAGTTAAACTTTCACGAGAGATTTATTATAAATAAGAAGCACGCATTCATTGCAACAGTCTTGAAGTTTTGAACAATGGATTGTATACAATAAAACAGTTTTCATATAGTTTAAATTTTATTCGCTATTTATTATAAGTTTCAATTTTTCGTTCACAAATAGAACGTTAAAAAGGCATAACAATTAAAAATAATTATGGTTTTAAAGTAACATATAATTAAAGAGTAAAAGATTTTGAGTGGTAAATTTTTTTTAATTAGCAAGGTTGTCACATTGTGCATTTTATGGCCGATCAAAAATAAATATGACAATACATAAAGTTGGCTGACATACATATAGTACGGAGTACACGGAGTTTATGATAGCCGCGCGAAAAAGTATCGACGAAGGGAGCAGGTCTCGGGACTGTGAATATAGATATACGTTGAAAAATACACGCTAAGGGCAATTTTATCAGAGAAATAACTTTAAAGAGTTTGTGTTGTTTGAAGCATATTTTACCAACGAAAAATTCGATATACGACGATCATATATTTTTTTCTCTGCACACGTTAAAAATCATCTGAAAATTTGCTCAGTCTTAAAAATGTAGGAGCTCTTTTTAATTTGTGAATTCTAAGATTTTACTTTATTATATTCGCAGTCCTTTATTTGTTAAATGTACTTGTATAAGCAAATTGATGTAAAATGTCGTCATTGTTCAAAAATACTTTCGAAATTTTATCGTACATATTTCGTTATCCATCTGACTGACGAACGCAAACAATTATTAATAAAAAAATATCATGTTTAACAAACAAACTGGAAATCATATTTTGTTGAAAATAATTTAAATTTATTGAGCATTCTTCGTTTACTAATTTTTAAAATGTATTAATTAAAATGTTTTAAATATTTCTGCACAGTCCAGCTATCAAGTTCCCGTTTATTTCAAACAAAGAAAAGAACTTTTTAACAATGAAAACTGCTCTCACAATTTGAGTTGATTATAATTGATAATGGTTCAATTATTTTTTTCAAAATGTTGAATACACTTGAACGAATTTCGTCCCCTAAATTTTCTTGAAAAAATATTTAACATTTCTAATTAATTTTCATGCATATTATAATATCAAGCTATTGATACTGATGGCATTTATATATGGCATATAAGTTTTCGTAGAGTTTCAATCTGTGCAGCGTTCAACGCAAACCAACTTTAACACAGCAAAGCATCCTGTTTCTCGCCTGTAATAATATATAGTGGAAACTTTACGTATTTCCCTGCCTATTTACGATATTTTATATTGAAACTTTAGTTATGATTTGACAGTATCATATTAATAATTACGCAGCTCTTAGTAATTGAATATTATAGGGAAATATCAAACGTTTTTCAAAAATACATATACCGCACGAAATTTGCTATAAAATTTTACTCCGTTGAAATTTCAGCTTAACTGGATGCTTATGAATTCATTATTCCTTGTACATTTTTTCATCAAAAATTGATTGATCAAGATAATAAATTAAGTTATATTATAGTCTTAATTTTTATGAGAGTCAGCACTGAGTCAAAAATTTTGTTCACAAACCTCTTGGCTGCTTAAACAGCACGTAGTACGTACCGATTAATAGTGAGCATTATCGATATACATATAAAGGGCCAACACGACTTACATATAAGATGCACATCAAACTACTACGGGTAAACGAACCGGAATGAACAGGGATGAATGTAAATAATGAGACCGTCACAGCGTCCCGGGAAAAAAAGTCCAGGTCTGATCAGACCTGGAAATAGTCCTGATTAGGTCAAAATATGTTTTATAAAATTTTATCTGATTTTACATGATCAGACAAAATTTTGTCGAATTAGATCCATTTTCAGGTCTGATCAAACCTGGAAAATGAGCAAAATTAATTTATTACAAAGTGATACGTTAATTAAATACATAATATATGTGTGAATTTGATATATTTTACGATAAGGTAGATGAGGGGGGGGGGTGAAGATTAATCAATTCTTGGGTCAAAAATTTGATTGCAAGTTCGTTTGAACGAGCGTTTGTATTTCTCAATTGAGTGCTATTTTCTGAAAATGTTTTGAAAGAAAATTTAATTTCTAACAAAGTTGAGAGCTAAAAACGGCAATGGATCGAATTCATTATAGAGCGAACTTTTAAATAATAAATGGTTTCGGTAGCTGATATTTCTAAAACACGGCCGTACGCGAGCGGAATTTAACGAAAGTGGTCATTTCAAGAGAAGTTAGTTGGACGCGTTCCAAAACGACAAAATACTTTTCGCTTGTATTAATTTTCTTATCACGCTTATCCTGACAAGAAACTCTCAATGTTACCGCCGCTATCACTATAACTGTGCGACGCGGTCAAAGAGCATCACAGTTTCCTAAGTTCATTATCCTTCTCTGAGACAGCGTAACAAACCAAGTTCGTAAAATGTGGAGCATGCACGTATATGTAAATTATGCTGATAATGTAACGTGTGCCGATTTAACCTCACCTAATGGTCACCTGATCACGCGCAAATAACTCTATTATAAGGTTATAAGAAACCAGTGGTCGAACGGTGTACCTATGCTTCAACAAGATTATATTTTACTGAATAGAATTTTTTTTAAGTTATGAAACTTTTCAAACTTTTATTTTTCACTAATTATTTATATTATCGTAATTTTTTATTCAACTAGTTTATTCAATATCAAGTGAAATATAACCGTGTTAGGTACACCGTTTGACCATTGGTTTCCTTTACTTTATATTAATTTAAAGCATATAATCAAAAATACTTGTTCAGTATCTTTTTTATGGAAACTAGGGAAGAGCCCGCGTTACGCTCGTATTATATTATATATTATTTTAATTTGAATGAAATCTCAACGTACGACAAAGAGAAAAACAAACTTTCCTGTCAAAAAAGTAAACCTGTGACGCAAAAAATTGGTCAAATGTGAAGTTCCCAGCGAACTTCAAGTTTTAAATCATGAAATTTAAATCAGAGCTACATGTGTAATTGTTTCAGACAACAATAAAAATAAAATGAATTACATTTTTATCGAACTACCTCGCCGACTACAATACAACGGACAGGTATTGTGGTGATTTTATGTTGAACCAGTATTTATACTGCTTAATGATTTCACATAAAATTAACAACTAGTAGATGGCATTGTGCGAAAATTTATTCGCGTTATACCAACTGTTCGTCAATATGAGGGCGGATTGTCTATGTGGCAAGTAATAAAGTCACATTTAATAACGAAATTAGTATACTCGTGATTCAGTAACAAAGTAATATCATTTATTATTTCAATAACGATCAAATATTATTCATTTCCACAAAGTTTAAATTATGTTATATATACAATTTTCACTCACATTATTTAAATCTATAAGTTCTATATTCTCTTTGTATGCAGAACAAAGATCATTTATGAATAAAGAAGAATAATTTGGCAGAAAAAATATGAAAGAAGATAAAAAACTGAAAGATTTTTGATCTGATTTTTAAGAAATCGTATTCATTCACTGGTTTATAAAAAACGAAATAAAAAAAATAAAAATGGATCCTGCCAGAAGAACGAACCTGAAAAGAATCAGCATGTCATTATCTATTTACAGCTCCTTTTTATGTAAACAATTTTAATCCGATTATCAAATAATAAATTTTTTGCGCCCAATCTCTCTCCAGCAAAGCGGTGTAATTTTAATTATATGGCGAATCTACAATGTGGAAAATTTTCTTCCGCGATTTCAAATTTAATGCACCCTGATTTAAGTTTTATATGAAAAGAACTCTATTCATTTTTATGGAAATTTTTCGTAACAACCTTTTCTCAATGTAAAATCTGCTCCTAAAAGGACAATGAATAATTGAACAAAAAACGCGTATAAGAGAGAAAAACGTTTAGAGAGGTCACGTGACTCTGGTATCGTTGTTTATTTCGTGGACTAACCTTTTAAATCCTTTCCTGGGTAGCGTAATTTAAAAATGAAAACTTTTTTCGACTGTGCGGGCGTGCTACATTTTTTTCTTGCACTCAGAACATTTCTATTAGAAGTTTCGATACGTGTTTCGGACCCTGACACATACATCAGGCCATTTGATGAAAATCAAATAACCGTTCTAATGAAAATTGTAACCCTCGTTGAATGCAAGTTGCAGCTTTGTTAAACCTATTCCTCTTTTAGACAAGTTAACTTGCGCAAACGAAAAACATCTAAATAACAGAATTACGTTCTGCAAACCAGAACAATGGTTTGAGCAGCGCGAGAAGTTTTAAATTAAAGCTTTTTGTAACACATTTTTTGATGAAATACTTTTTTCAGTCTTAGAAACAAAATAATAGGAACAAATTTTATTATATCAAATACTTTTTTACACTGAGAAAGAAAAATGCACTTTAAAATTTAAAAATTTAACGTTAACGGTAAAGTGGAACCAATAAAGGATCAATGATACAAAATACTGTGCATACGAGAAAAGTTATCATGACGATAAGTAACAGTATATTAATATTTAAAATAAACACTACATTTTACGGTGATGTGCCGCCATATTCACGTGTCATGAAGAAATCACCGTTACAAAAAGTTGTTTTTACCGTGACAATATGATTTATCACATTCCGTATATCAGTATAAATATTATTGTACACATTTTAATGTTTACTGTTACAATGTTATATGGCTACGATAAAAAAATATGGTATTCATATTTACTGCAATTTTAAAAATTCAACATCTTAGTTAAAAATATACAATCACTCATGTAGTTCGAAACATTTTAGAATAAGTTACCGCATGATCCATATAACAAATCGGTTATATATTTGCACAACTTTTGTTATCCAGAACAAATTTTATTATTTATTTTTTTAATGGAAAACAACCACTTAACTATTAATGTGCCAAAAAAGTCCGCGGTTGTAATAAATTGGTTTAATATTGTTCACGCAACACAGCAAAAATAATATTTTAGATGAAACGTTTTTGTAGTCACTTTTTAAATATTTCAAAATGTTTTCCTATCTCATTTGTATTGTGAAAATTTTGGAATATTCAAAAAGTGACTACAAAAATGTTTCCATATAAAATATTATTTTTTGCATTAATGCATGTATTGTTTACGTTTTAACTTGAACAATTTAAATTTTCAATTGATATTTGATTAACTTTCAACAATGCTTATTTTGTCTATATCAAGATCAATAAAGTTGTGAACTAATTTGATAATTTAGCGTCAAATCACAATTATTTGCCATTTAATTGATGTATAATTGAGTCGCAGTTTTTGACATTCAAGTAAACTTCTGAAATGATAAGAATTTAGTCCGCTTGTACGCATAATTAGACTGCAGATTTACTGACAAAGGAACTAGTCAGTGCTGAATAATCACGATGCATGTAACTGGTTATGATAAAATCTTTGCAATTATAGGATTAATAAACAACCGATATGAGAAGACAATTCGCAAAATATTCGCCCCAATTATGTAATTGATTTCGACTACGTAAGCTATTTTGGTGGCATTCGCTGGTATAAAGACGTTCAATTTTTTTTTATTTAGAATAATCAAAATTACTTTGATTGCTATTTGTTAAAAAGTGTGATAAAAGAGTTATATGTATATAATAAATTATACCAAATGTAACGGATTTGTTTGATTCATTTGGATACTCGAGATTGCAAAATATATAATTCTCTCGAGTTTCTTCATTTCACCGTACAGACGCAAAGGCTATAATTCAGTTAAAATCTATAATTCTTTTATCCTTGACAATACAATTCGAGCAACGACTTCGTTTACCTATGTTGTTTTATTTACGATTGGTCTGATACAAAATAGGAACATGTAAACGGAAGAGAAATAGATCCAATAGTGTATACTGATCCAAAAGGTGTAGATCAAACAAAATTATTCGAAAGGTATGTACTCTTCAATCCAAATTTCTAACAACTGACCAACTATGTTTCAAAATTCTTAGATCGTTTTGGAATTTTGAAATTTTTTTCATTAAAAAACCTTTCCATGTGGAAACCAATTTTAGAATTCACGTTTCACCAAGGCAAATTATCTGGTTCAGAAAATTGAAATACTTTTAAATACAAGCTCAAACAATGTCTTTTCAATACAGCTTTAAGGTAAAAACCTACCAATTTGTGTTATAGGTACTAACTTGGGGTAATTTCAGTTTAAAATTAATAGAATTGTTTGGCGAATGTAAAATAATCTAAAATGCAAGTCTATGAAGAGTTAGATGTGCATAGATTTCATATAAATGCTTTCCATAGCATTCAGTTTTAAATGTAAATTAAAAACAAATTTAATCAAACCTTATTTTACTTACAATTTTTATGCATTTTTAATAGATTTTTTCTTTGAATAATAACGGTTCAAAAAAGCGCAATGCCAAACGTGTATTATTCCACTCAAAAACTGAAAAATCTCATGTTACTCGTAGGTCTTGTGTTATACAGGAAGGAGAAACATGACCTGCATTACAGAAATCAAACTTGAGATTTTCTATAACGGCTTGGAGAACAATCCTTCAGAACGGGAAATTCCACTAGCGCAAATGAGAGACCCACGTTCGTTGTAATTTCTTTTCCTGGTGGTATATATTTTTTGATTCGAAAATTCAATAATTTAATGCGAAAAATTCATATACCGCAATTTTTAACAACTCCATTTCAGTTGGTTTGATGTTCTCTGTGAATCCAAAGCTTGACGAATATTTCCAGACAAAAAAAAATGAAAAAAAATATAATGAGTTCCCATCTTTTGAAAATGTTTTTATTCCAAGGAAACGTAATATCGACAAGAAAATAAATTATTAACAAAGCATAAGGTTTCCAACAAAAATGCAACATCGGAATAAAATCACTCCCTTTGACATGATTCTGAATTGTATTTTTTATTATTTCTTGCGTTTTGTCTTTTTCACTTTTGTTTTCCCATATTTCTTCGGCTGAGCTAGACGTTGGATATTGGGCGTGCATTTATACACAAGTGCGCTTCGTGGTACAGTAAATGCATCTTCCTTTACATCTATTTCTCTTCCTGGCGATCGAACCGCGTGTAATGCAAGTTTTATAATACGTGGTGTGGCTATGAAGAATTATCAAATTGAATAGTCATTTAAGGATCACTTTGATTTCGTTCAGCAAAACATCGTTATTTTGTCTTCATTGAATGAAGATCATCTCAGATCAAATTTTAATTACAGCATTTCGTTTTCAGTTTGTTAAATTTCTAAATGTTGTATTTTCATTTTAAGTTACCGTTTAGAGGATGTTTAGAGTAATGAAACATCGAAATTACCAACAGCTTTCAAAGCCGCCTGTGAAACTTCGCCAGGAACAAGCGGTTCTGAAATCGGTCTGGATATAGGAGCGGCGAGTCTCTGAATATGATCAGTGGCTGTGTAAGCGAGGGCCGAAGGAGAAACAGAGAAAGAGTCTCGTAAATTAAGTGCCTTCCGGATCACTGGTTGTGCTAGCGTTTGAATATGTTCCATATTAAGTCGTCTCGTCTGCTTTAGTTCCATATTATGAACCTGGCAATAGAAAATGATTATACTACAATTATGAGATTACGTTCGGTTCGAGAGACCTGGAGTGTATCAAGTGTCTTACAGAATCCTCTGGCAGATGCACGGGCTTAGGCTCGGCAAGTACTTTCAGTCTCTGTTCGTTTCTCAACCAGTCTTCGGGTTTCACAAGTTTCTTAAATCGTTTCCTTCTTCTTCGTCTTCTACATTTTTTCATTCAAATTACACACCAAATCCGTAAAAATTAACAAAAATAAATCATTAATGAATAATCTTTTAGAAATAAAAGAAAACAATTTAGATAACATTGGAAAAATATAAATGGAAACAAAAAAAGTACGTACTCCCTTGCGATACTTTTTTGTAAAAGTGTGTTACAAATAATTCTGTACTTTTGATAACGTGACTTTTGGATTTCCGTTAGTATTTGGTTCAAACGTTCTTTTCCAGGAACCCTTTTTCTGTTATACATAACGACCCTGTAATTAAAAAAATGTTAAAAAAATATTAACAGAAGTTTTGAATAGTGCTGAGATCCCTTTTCTGCTTTGTAATTTATTGAATCGTCAAAGAACCAGCACGTATCAGAAAGAAATATACACACGTGCCAAACTCCAGGATGACATAAGAAATGTAATTCGAATTTAATGAGAGTTAGTCGAGAAGTCTTTAATGTCGCACATGCAAGTAACAGATGTAAAATATATGTGTCAGGCAAGAAAATTGAAGGTGTAATGCGTAGTTCCGAAGATCGTACGAAAGATAACAGTCCAATTCTCAAATATTTTACTCATCAGTTATTTCTTCGATAATATATTTTTTGATAAGAATATTTTTCGATGCGAGATCAATAAATTGAATTCCAGTGATATTATTTGACAGTCATGTATCTTTTTTATACAAAACATTCCCAGTAAAAAAACTTCTTTTTACCTTTTACTTGGAAGCGACAGTTCTGTTATTCGTTGACTGACTGGTTTTCCTGATTGAGATTGAGTAGGGGTTAATTTTGTCAACTGAGTGCTGAAAAAAATATTATTTTTAGGTAATCTCGATTTCGATTTTCTTAATAAAATCTACTATAAATATCAATACAATTATTTATCATCTTAAATTTAGGATACGTGAATAAAATTGCATTCTAAACGTGTCAATCAAAGTAAAGAAAATTGGCCATATATTTCTGATATTCTGATTTTTGCTAATTCACACTTCCATCTCTATCAGACTAGAGTCAAAAATTTGATGAATAAACTCACATCGGTACATATTTTTTAGTTATGGTCACTGGTCGGGCCATAATTTTGATCCGCTTCGGTGTGTGAGATTTCAATGCAGAACGTGAAACGGTAAACGCATTTGGCTGTGAAATAAATAAAAAAAATTAACGGAAAATCATCAGCGAACAATTTTCAACTGTTTCGCAACGAAAGCCTCTTGGTCTGATTTATAATCGACCGGAACCCGTGAAGCTGAATCGCCCGGTCGATACGGCATGATTTATTTTTCTAGCATAAGAAGGGCGAAAAAAATTATCGATTATTTACGGCAATATGTATGGTCCATTTTTTTAATCTCCTCCAATTCGGCTGGGCGAGTAGATTTGTGTGCTGTCGTTTTGATAAATGCAACCTCGCGTATTTAATTCTTTTCGAAAACATTTTTTTTTCTTTTAGATATTTTTTATATTCAAATTATCAGTTGAAAACAGAGAGATTGGCACCCGAGATAATCTGATCCGTTGATGGCTTTTGCATTAATACGATGAAATTTATATTTCCATACTTTGTGCAATTTTCGTTCGATTAAAATAAATGCCCGACTAACCAATAACTGTCAATTTAATCAAATGCCAGAAAGATAATCAAATCAACCGAATATAGCAATTATTTGTTAATTCAAAAAGCATTCCTTGATAAATATTCCATTTGCATAAATTTCGCCGTCTGGATCTTATGCAAATGGTTTATTGAAAAATCGTACCCAATTATACCAAGGATTGATTCTATAATTTACCAGTCTACTACGAATTCTCATGCAACCTCAGTGGAATTAAATGATCTTAATTTTGAATAGTTCTACGTGTACGTCCAACCCTCTGCGCATCAATTTCAATGATATATTATTTAGACTAAACAGGCGAAACTAAAAGCAATTATTAAATAAAAAA
Source organism: Trissolcus japonicus (assembly GCA_030522925.1). Classification (NCBI taxonomy): domain Eukaryota; kingdom Metazoa; phylum Arthropoda; class Insecta; order Hymenoptera; family Scelionidae; genus Trissolcus; species Trissolcus japonicus. The sequence continues at coordinate 233,432 of JAPYZS010000235.1, read as the reverse complement.
ATACAGATTACAACGTAACGACAACAATAGTTTATGTAAAATATTCCAAAAGATATGTTTATTATTTGCTGAAATTGAAATTTAATTATTCTTCTCTCGTTTCTGAAGTCGATAATTGAAAATTTTCATTCGTTTTAATTTCAATTTCGTTTCAAAATTCCAACATCTTCTTTCGAGACATCTCAGTTGAATTAAGCACTAGACAGGGCAGTGTTCATGAAATAATTCGAGTTGTTATTTGTTATGTCTAATAACTGGAAGACGGCAGTCGAAACCGACGATCAAGCAGTGTAACTGTTACTGAATAGTTAATATAACGGGATTTCACGGTTGCTGTAAATTGTTGACAGATATCAAATATTCAGCAGTTACCTATATATAATATATAACATATATAAAATATAAATATGTTTGTTTATTTGTTTGTTTGCAATTCGAAAACAATTAATTCAAATAAATTTGTGACCCAACAGGCTCATTCAGAATTAAAATTTCCGGAATTGATATATGACTTTAAGTTAAAATGTTTTTTTCATTTCTCATTAAGAGAGATGTTCCAAAGACCAGGATTCGATCCACTTTTTTGTTAAACAGAATCCCACTGCTACATAATTGCAAAGCAGTTTGAATTAACTTCGATTCTATATTATAATATTTTTAAAGTCTAAATATATCAAAAACTTTTGATTGAAAACTTATTGTAAAAACTTGATTGATTTTTTTTTAAACTGTTAAACCTCGGAACTATGTTGTAAAAAGTTGTATATAGGTATAGCTAACACTTTTTTTGAAGTACACATTCGGAAAAAATGATTTTCGTTTTTCAAATCCCGCGAACAAAGCTGGGATGTATGTAAGCTATAGCCAACTATTTTTTATTGAAATTGTAAAACGCTTCTATTTTATCGTTTATTTTTTAAATATAATAATTTCTTCATACAAGAAAAATTAAATAAAAATGGAAAATGAAATATTTCCATCCGGATTGTATATGGATTACATTTTTATTCAACGTTACTGCTGCAAAATATTTAACAGTCTATATGAAAACAAAAAAACATTAGTCCCACTTTATTCACAAAAACTTAGTATTTTTTCAAGTGTTTGTCGCTTTGGTTTTGTGAAACCAATATGAATGACTGCATTTTGCCTCTAATTTTTTTGCAAACTCATGAAAACAATTGTAGAATCATTCAAACGAAATTTCAAAATTCATTGTAACTAATTTCTGCGCTTCATGTTCCAATTGTTTCGAATAGGTCTATTTTCTGTTGCATCACTCTCGAATCGCAACATTTGTATTTCAGTTTATTGATTAAACTCCAAAATTCGTGTAGTGTTGGACTTTGTATAGATCTGTTGCACAGAGATGCAATAAGCAAATTGTAAAACATAAATAAAACCAACTAAATGATAGTGCTGATGTTCAAAAGGTATATTTTTTTCTGGAATTACATTAATTATATAGTATGGTATTAATCTACTTTTACTATCATATTATTTTAATTAAATATTACAAAAATGATAAATAGACGAGATAATATTGTTGTATCCAAAAATATCTTCTTTATCAACTGCAAAATATGGTTGGAACAGAAGAGTCTTATTGTATTATCATGTCGATAAAATTAAGTTGCAAGATCTTAGGGCGTGCGACAATTTATCCGCAGACGGTAAAACAGTAGTAGAATAAGGGTTGTGATGCAACATAGGATGAAGTTTCAACAATCGATACACTCCACTCTACTAGAAAAAAAAAATAAAAAACTAAATGGAACTTTTTTTATTATTAAATTATTAAAAAAAATTTTTGATCATAAACATATTGATAAATTATTAAATATTTTGTTATGTCCGATCAAATCTACTATTTATCACTTAAATAAAAAAATTGTAAATATTGTATATTACTGTTCTCAATGAAATCATTATTTTTGCCTCTGAATATAATGAATTTTTTGATCAATATATAATTCAATCCGAAATGCGGTTTTTCTCATCCATATTTGAGGAATAACCATAAACTAGTTTATATGCAAACCTCGTGAGTCAAATGCCAAGTGCAAATGATCACAACAAGGTAACTTGAGTGAAGCTACTTTGTATGGCATCTGGTATGTTTAACTTTCGGATGAAAGCTGATGCGGTCCATAGGTAGATGTACATGTATAGTTTAGGTGCGTCGGCATGGACACCACAAGAATAATTATCCTACGCTGATGTTTGGGAAAGAACGAAAACTAACGTAAAGTTTGTTGGAGACACATCGAACCGAGAAAGTGAACTGCATTTTTCTATTATGTAAATTTCGTCTCTTCTCTCGTGTGACTTCTCAACGACATCTCAACAAGTGAACCATACATTTTAAACATTTATGTAAGTTGCGTCTGTTTTGTTATTCACTTGTTTTGTTTTTCAAATGAAATGACACGCGAATAGAAAATGTTGAATTGAACTAAAAAAACGAAGAAGACCATCGGAGAAAATGTCATACTTATCAATTATTATCTAACTATACATCAATAATTAATATTAACTGTGTCGATATTAAAATAGTCTGTGTGATTAAAGTAGGTACACACATTCGTAAAGTGTCTGGTTCAAAAGAAAGTCTTCAGTGTAATGCTGGGGTTACCGCCATTCTGTACACGATTCGGTGAATGTACTTCTTTTGAAATGTAATTGCACATAAAATATTCACGTGTGTTTGTCTAACAGCCGCAATAAAAGAGGTCCCAGCCGCATAGCAATCATTATTTCTCACAGTTCTATATGAAACATATTTTCTCCCCTTAAATTTTAAATTTTCCTAGCAATCAATTAATTTACACATTCTTTTTGTTTCTTTTTTATTCGACCTTAATTACAACTATTTACAGTACAAAACATTTTTGACGTACATTAGTTTCGTTTTCTCGTTCACTTTTATTGGTTCTATATTTACATATATAACAATTTCATATTTATATAAAATAAGAAACATGTACAAACAGTGGAAATGTGAGTTAAAATAAAGACACTTTGTGCGAGCGCCAAGTTTCTTCTTTGCATTGAAATATTTTTCCGTCGCGGCGCAATGGTAAGCAAAGTTAAGCTTCTTTATCTTTTACGATTGAATTGGAAAAAGTGAGTTTTGCGGAGAATAGCTTCTTAGATCTCGGGTTCCACTAGATCAACAGACTGTCACAAAAGAAAGAATGGTCGCCTTTGGCGCGGAGTAGGCGTGAATCGATTGTGAGTACCGTGATTGTCAAATACGTAGAGGGTTGCTGTGATTTTGAGAGGGCTTGTGCCGGGCTATGCAATAACTGAAACCAAAACAGAGCAACAGTAAAGTAGCTGCAAATACCAAAAGGTGGCCCGACCAGGATATTGAGCATCTTCCTGAAACGCGTGACAAAAAGACCAATTAAAAAATTGTTTACTTACTTCGGCAGTTATCTTAACAAATCTTTTATACGAACCAAGATTATAAATATTAGCATTTTTTCCACAGGATTCTCTAACTTCTCGATTGTCCCATCCGAAAGGGTAAAGAGCTAATCCTCCACACATCATGGCTGCTGTAAGGAAACAACAATGTAAACGTTTTTTCAAAATAATGTTTTTTACAATAAAAATTTTGTTTATATTGTCTAAACAATTGTTTTGTTATTTAGCCGTCTTACCAGCTAATAACTGGAACGACCCGAGCATCCTAGCATGTTTCGGTGTTGTAAGGATTTGTGGTAGAAACGATGATGCAGCAGCAAGCACAGTAAGTGAAACAATCACTGCAGTCGCTACGCCTAGTCCGATTATCACAGTGCTTGCCTGCCACCAGGGACTCGGTATATCCCAAAAGCTGCAAAAATCGGTATCTTTATTACAACTCGATCATTCATCAGAGATTGGTTTTATAGCAAAAACATTTCTTGCAGAATATACGAGATTTTTATTTTCTTCTTTTATTTTGTTTCTTAACGGACATCAATTTTTTCATTTGATTTTTTATTTAGATCTGAAAAGCTATTATATTTCGTTTATTTTATCAACATCAAAGAAAATATTCAATTGCGAAACAAATATCAGACTATTGTTCTGTACGAGTTTCACGTTTTATAAACTAAAATGTTATGAATGTTTACGTACCTTGAATACCTGGCACATTCATACACAATTTCTGGAGTAGCATTTGGGGGCTTGATTCTAGGATAATTACAACGTCGAAAGGAATTGAAGTATGCATCAGCTTTCCCAAAGAGTCTGCCCTGTAATGCATACGCAGTTGATTACTTCGACTAATTGCAATATCTTAGGCGTGTATTCTTGAAAATTATAAAACGTTTGAAGAACTCTGCTAGGCCACAATTTAATGATTCAAAAGATTACTACCAGAAGCAACAAAGTTATCCGACAGAGTTTTGTTATACTCTACTCTCTATTGTTTTACTATATTTTGTTAGCATATCATATGTTTTTCATTATCTTAAATTTCTTTTAAACTTATTATTTTATCAATTCTGTGACTGTGCGAAAAAACAAGTTAAGTGATATTTTGTACATTTAAGTTATAAACATATATTACGTTGTTTTTTATCTACTTCTAAGGCGAGCTCAAAGAAGTGTTTCTATGGAGATCAAAAAACTATAATTTACATGATTCAACATTATTCAAAACTCTGTTTAAAAAAATGTTTAAGGTTTTATTTTTTAAAGTTTCCAACTGATAGTTAACTGGTTTTTCCTCACAGCCACAGAATTTATTTTCATTCTTCGTTAAACTGATATATGAATTAATTAGTTGTTGACAAAAAATAATCATTATTTTCAGGACTCATGCGAAATATCACCTTTTATATTTCAGGTAACTAAAAAAATAATAAAAGTTTGAGCACACAATAGGGTGCAATTTTTTATCAGAACACGGTCAAACGTGGACTGTAAAGTAGATGAAATCACTACTGCTCTCGTTTAACGTTACCTGGCAACTTCATTTATATTCGCTCCGAGTCTTGTTTGATCGACATTTTAGTTTAATAAGTTGTAGAGCATAATTGAAGCTTGACTGCATGTTACATCCGTTATTTCATCGCAAGTTTGATTTTGCATTGAGGATGGATATGAATGAAAATTGATTGTATGAAAGTTTAATACAATGCCTTGTTTTATTAACAATTTGTGTAGACCAGTAATGGTCCATCCCTGCCGCCCTCTTACCCCTCGTCTATACTTTGATATTTAAGACGTCGAGTCGATCGTTAATTGTACAATAGCAAAGTTCGTAAATCAGATTAACGGAATTGGCAAGTTTTCAGCAACGGTTTTACGCCACGCTGCGTTTGAGCGTCAAAACATTATATATGCAGAAAATCCGACTTTCCGAAGATGCGAACAAGCAATTTTTCCCTCACCCTCGGAGTTCCGACGATTACAACAACCGCACCATATTTTATTTTACTGTTCAATATATACTCCCAATCCTCGAAGCAAAAATTAAAATGTACTTCTTCCTCTCTTTATATATTCTTTTGTGGGTCTGAAACCGCGCAGCTACATCAAAACGTCTTAAGTTTTGCTTTTTATATTTTTCGCTTATCCAATTTGACGTTAATTGACTGAAAAAAAATCTTACCACGAAAGTTTTCTCTTCTTTCTCACCTTCTGTCTTTGTAACTCAGACACTTTTGTTTTTGATCCAAAACCCTCACTGAACAGTGTTTCAAGACTAGAAGCTGAAGATAAATTTTGAAAAAGGTATTTCATAAAAATAATATAAGTATGACAATACAATGAAACGTAGTTTTTGTTTGTTTTACTTTATCTTTTAGTTTGCAGTGCAGTTGTAATTGAGTTTGAAACCAAACTCGATTTTCATACAATTACTCGATTCGGTGTATTCATTATTAAATTCAACAACAAATATATTCAAAATTGCCGCTCTGCTTTTGAATAAAACATCTACACTAGCATTATCACTTTTGATTAGATGTTTCACTAACACCTAGCAATTCTGTTGTAGCTACCAACATGGTTTCAGATTCGTTTCCAAATCAACGAATTCACCAGTTACAAATTAATATTTGTAACGAAAATTTGATACCAATAATTTCTCAGGGTTTGAAACTGAAAAGAGATGAAAACAAACATCAAATTGAATATAAATTAAATCAATTATCTAAATTGAAACAAAAATTAATTCAGATGAAAAGCTTACTTGACTGTATGTCAAATATATTTTGATTTTCAGATTTTTGTTATCGAAATAAAACTCGAAAAAAGTATTCTGAATGAAATTATGCCGGATGAAAAGTGATTTATCATAAATAAGTCATATAAATGCGCATGTACTTTCAGTGGCATTACATTTAGCGCAACGCCATGAAAGAATCCTAATTATTCACACGGCAGTTCTAGTTATATGCGCCGAGTTATCTATATATGTATATAAATGCGGACGTTGGTATTATATATGTACCTGAATCCAGTACGGAAGATAAAATCCCGAGCATGCCAGGATCGTGGCCACAACGGACAGCGTCGCCCAAAAGATACACAATACTGTCATATCACAAATTAGGTCCTTCAGAGTTGCAATAATTACTATCCGTCGCCAACAGCATGTATCTTCGCTCTCATCATAAGCGACGTCGCGCTACGTGTCCTTGGCAGTGCACACCTCTGCATGTTGCATTGTTACTCTTCAACATGAAAACGTCACCGATAAAATCAACATCTCGATTGATAAAAAAAAGAAGCTCTTCTTAGTCACACTCAAACCCAAATGGCACGTTGGTGTTGAATATGCCACTCGTCTCTCATGAGTACAATCTAATTTCGGTGACGGCGCTCAAAGAGCCCAACTCGGAACGCATTTAGAATCTTCGAACTCGCTTTAATTCAAATATAAACGACAGAGTTTCCGGTGATCTTCTTACCAGTTTCCCGTGCTATTCAATTGATGAATATTCTCTGCCTGGATTCGGATATTACACTTTTATATTACTCCATATAAAGGTATACGATTTTGAATTCAAATGTAAACCGTTAGAATTCATTTTATTCAATCAACTTAACCAAAACTTTGGAATAAAAAATAATTTTTAATAATTTTATGAGTTGGTAGATTTATTTGTAAAAAGATTGTTCTTTTGCACTCAAAAATTGACATAAATAAGCTGTTTGATTTTGTTTCATTTCACTGAAAAGTTACGTTTGGCGAATTCCAACTGATGCTCTTTCAACTGAATGAGTTAGATCAATTGGTGACAGTGCCATTTAAATGTAACAGTTTTCACAAAATTTGTCTCCTCTCGACGCGTCATGAAATAACACTTTAGATCAATCATCTTTATACGTTTCAAAGATGGAAACTTAGAAACTCAACATTAATATTCTTAAATTTATGACGCGATGATTTCTCAGACGCGATTCTTTTAATTTTTCTTCGTCTCAGTGTACATTCAGACGTTATTTGAAATTATTTTTTGCACCACAATTATCATTATTGTTATTATTTTGTTTGAAATTGAAATAAAAAATATGAAAACAGTGTTAGAAGATGACACGTCCAGAAAATAATTTCTGCCGAGGTTGTAAATTTCAATCTTAACGTAATAAACATGAGTCAGGTTGCTAATTATATGAAATGTGTTCCTTCGTTAAGGTAATTAATCTTGCGGTTACCTAGTACTACAATTCATAGTTTGGAAATATAAATTAAAATTGCATATTACAGGCGTTACAATTAATCTGATGGATTAAATATGATGATTGATGTGAACTTTTTAAAACTTGCGCATGAAAAAAACTTGAAACGAAGCTGAAAACGTTTGTAATCATGCTTAAAGGTAACAAGGCAAAAGTTTGAATGAACGAATAACAAAATCATTTCTCTGCTACGTTTCAAAGCTGTTTTATATCATTTTTACGTGTAATTTTTTATATTTGAATTTATTGAATCCAATTTATATTATACCAACCTCAAAAATAAACATTTCCATTAAATCAGTTCAATCTGATGAATCGAAATTTTTGTCGCCATCAAACAGTTTAGCCGAGAGCGTCGAACTCCACTTCTAAAGATACACGTGGAATCGGCGCCAAGTATAATTATAGCCAAAACTCAATTATAGCAGTGCTTAGTCACGTTTCGCGCGTCGCACAGGACAAGTTCCTTATAGGCTCTAACGTGTTCGGCAAACTTGAACTTTCGGTTCAATTAAGCTCGGTGAAATTCGGTGCAACGATCGAAGTTTCGAATTGAAACCGATTTTGCAATTTTTATATGCGATGTCTCGGCTGCTTTGGATCGACCGGCAGCCGGGGAGCGAGCCGGCGGAAGTGGTGCGCGACGCCACGGCGAGACTACGACTGAGCCAGCTTGCCGTTTTCACGTTGGCTCGCAAGCGCGACCCATCTGGCGAACTCTGCAATGTGACATGTATCTTTCTGCTTTGTGTCTTTCTCTCGTGTAATATATATATATATCTATAAAATTGTATGCGTATTATATCCGGGCGACAAGAAGCGTTCAAGGTAAAAGTGAAAAGTCGAAAAAAAAGGGATCATGTTTAGCGTACGAGCTCTACTCGTCTCCACACGTATACACCGATGCGTTGCCTTCTTTCACATTTGCTCCGGTGATTTGAATGGACTCAATGCTCATTCAATGTTACGTGGAAAAAATTTTGATCCAATATATCCTTTCGTATCGGAGCGCAGCTTATTTTTTTCTGAAAAGACAAAAGTCAGCTCAAAATATTTACCCCCCAGACAAAATCTTGGAGATATAAGATAAACGTGATATTGTATATTAGAAGTATGTTGACATCTTTTTACATTTTTCCTATCAAAGAGGAAGCTATAACATTTCGCAAACAAATTTTTTCTTATTTTTCTTTCTTATTCTTTTTATCAAATTAAACTTACTAAACTACGCTCTCATTCAATTTTCTCTTGGAGAAAATATCGCACAAACATTTGTCCTAGAGAATATATATATACGACAAAATGTAATACGATTAAACACGTGGCGAGATGAAATTGAACTGAAACAGGTCCCATTTTGCTAACTTATACTTAACTGCGTTCGGTGTTTTCAAATTAACTGCAAGCTCAACTCCAGTGAACTCGTCCTATGAAACGAAAACAGTTAATAATGTTGAATTAAATTGGACAAAAATACAACATTGATATAATAATTTTCTTGTTATCTCTTATATTAATTGCAACCACAAGATCGCGAAACTTTTACCCACGTCTGCGTATGACAGTTTCGTGTACACTTGCCTGACATTCCACCCCATGTGAATAATTATCACACGATTCTGCTCGCATTGATTAAACGTGTACTGTAAACTTGTGCAACTGATTCACTCATACAACGTACAAAAAATCGAAATATATTGAGCCGAAAAAAGTCAACGAAAATTTCAATCAAACAAATCAATCAATCAATAGTGCACTTTTCAAAATTATAAAATAGATAAATTCTCAATTAAAAATTGTACAAACATTAATTCCCATAAATTAATTAAGCCGTAATACAACAAAAATAATTGGTTGTAAATATTAGCGTTTTCAATATGATTGAATGTTTGTTTTCAATGATTGCGATTGAATGTTTGATTATTTGAAGTAAAAACCTAAAAAAAACACTGAGTCACGAGTGGAGAATTTTTCGTTTCTGAATTTTAATCTTTTCTAATTGATCCTTAGTTAGAACAGAGAAATGCATCCTAAAGGATAGTTAGTTAGCATAACAGTTATATAATCCTGTGGCTGTACAATTCGGACGGTTGAAAGCTACGTCGGACCATCGAGTACGCGGAAATGAAATTTGAAGCTGCAGTTCAGTGGGCCATTAACGAGTCTATTCGACGAGGTTTACAACTCTTGCGAGAGCCGACGCTGCACAAACGTTGAATGTGCAACTTGGTGTATCGACTGTTTTTTTTTTCAATATCTTTTTTATTCATAAAAATTGCGTGCAAAAGAAAATGGAATTCCCAGTTTCTTTGGACGAGGGATTTAATTTTCAAACTCTTTTTTCTAGTTGAAAAATATTTGCCATTCCATTCTATGATGCATTTCATCTGACTGCCGAGGCTAAATATGTACTACTGCACGAAATTATTTACACGGATTTCCACGAATAATACGAATGAAATAAAAAAAAAAGAAATAAATAATCTGTCCATCTCGTTTAGAGGTTACTTACCGTGTAATGCTTCCCAGTTCTTATGGTTTATCGTACTTTTATCTAGAAAAATATATTCTGTATAATATAATATAATATATTTTTGGACTGAAATTCGCTGTGTAAACCTTTCATTCATTCGCTTTCTCTTGACTTGTTTTTCATTATATTCTATAGATCATGAAATGCGTAATATATTTTAATTGGATGTTGAAAACTCTGAAATCAATATTTGCAATAGGTGCTATAAAAATTTATCCAATGAGAAAATACGGCTTGAATTAGAATCGCATTTGGGAAACAAATTTAATCACGGGCTTGAACATAAAAGCGAAATTCGCAGTTTGCTCTCTCGCTGTAGTTGAAACAATCGTACAAGTAGAAGAAAAATGTGTTGGATTCCACTTAACAATGAATAATTTAACGTTAATCACAGTTTAAAATTTGAATGAAATAGACGGAGGAAAACTTTTTTAATTGATTAATTGGTGTCAGATCGATATTGTACTGCATGGGGGCATGTTTGCACAAAAGAGGTAACAAACCGCGAGTCTACACCAATTACCAGTGAAATAAGGACAAGCCAACACAGAAACCCATTCAATGGGTTGATATCACGACAGTGAAGAGAAATTGTACAAAGAGAAATAACAGATACCAAGATGCTAATGATTCGAGCAAACGTACAGTTTGCCCAGGGCACTTTAATCAAACGGCAATTGCCAATTACAATCACCATTCCAGATGATCTTGTAACGTCCGGTTGAAAATTTAATTTTATCAAAAGTTTGCTTTTAACTTTTTATTAATTCAAAACTTATCTTCAATATAAGTCTTGACACAAAATTAAAAAAAGTTGTAATATGTACGAAAAAATGGACGGAAAAATTCACAAACCTAAAATGTAATTTTAATTTACTTTACAAACAAGACAATAGAAAAACATTTTGTTTAAAAAATCTACACTGAGTAAAGGAGAGTTTAATAAAAATATATACAAATGTATGAATAATTCACTTCTATTTTTATGTTGATGATGTTTCATAATCTGTCATCCAAGGGCGCGCGCTGATCACTATAGTCCTAAGAAAAAGTGATATGGTTGGCTATACCAATGGGGATGGAAAGGGTCAGCAGGAGGTCAGCACGTGACAAATGAGGCTGTTTGCTAGCTCGCTACGAGAAGATAACAAGCTGCCCCTTTATACCCGACGACGCACTTACGCTTCTTTTACTTGCAACTAAGTGTGAATTGCGTGCTTTAAAATAAACTACCGTGGCGTATAATTTTCCGGGAGTAACGAGACTGAATACTCCAATTAGTACCAAATCACAAAACAACTCTTGCAATTAGTTTAAATCCGTAAATAATTATGTATGAAAATATTATTAAATTAATTATAAAAATACATTTTAATGTTACCTCCGGAGTTCGAGCTTTTCTTGTTTTTAATTCACGAATTTGACAGCAGCAACGGAAATTGTAAAAGACTTCTGGAAGAATGGACTTTGTGAGTGAACATACCAGATTTTCTCACAAAAATTTCGTGATTTAGCCGAAGAAATGGACTGTGGGGAAGTTTACGTCGTGCGAGGAATTTAATGCTTTTAAATAAGTGACCGCTGGCCAATAAAACTCTCTTGAGCAACGTGAAATGCGGATACCGGTAGCGGATCTTTAATAAATTGTATCTGTTCAAAGTTCTAGAAGAAAATTTTTTCTTATATATGAGCGTTGATTCATTGAGTGTACACGTTACAGAATAAAGAAAAACATACATACTAAAAGCACTGGATTATGAAGTCGAAATTTTTGTAAACACCAACAAATCTCATAAATGTTTCATCGAAATTTCAGTTATGATTTTGATCCTCGATTCATCTTGCCAAGTAATTACCAAGAAATTCATGCACGAATCTCAACAATTTCATTTGCTCGAGACATAAGGACCGATAAGAATGCTGCACATTATTCCGGTAATATTGTCCGGGAAGTGTTACAGAGATTTTCAAAAGAATTTGATGTTCAGTAGAATATCAGTTGATTTGGAGCATTGATACAAAAAATAAAAGAGTGACATACAAAAACGAAATTTTACAAAGTTGTACCAAAAATAAGCTTTTTGAGTATCGAAAGAAAAGGATCTATTATAAATGCTACAAAGTTTTCATCTCGCGGAGAGAAGAGGAGGATAAAAAATCCTAGGTAATATTTCTTGTCTGCACAAACTGTTACTTTCATCACTGGCAGAGAGAGTATGAATCTTGTTTCACTGATAAATGATTATCTATATCTCCCAGACCCTTCAACCCTGTATCTATTCTCACCACTTCATCCTTAACATTTTTTACCCCCGAATTGATGCATTAGAAAGTTCAGGTGGGAAGAAAAAGTTATTCCGGGATTGGAAAGTTCCCTTTCCTCGGATAAAGTCAAAAGTACATTCATTCTGTACCTCCCCGACAGGTGATTAAAAACCCCCTCCTTCTATAAATTCTGTTTCATTAGGCAATTTCACTAAAAGCATAAACATTTTTTTATTTCTAATGAACAATAACTTTTTTTGTTGTTGCTTGATGGAGAACATTTTTCAATTCCCCGTTGGGCGAAAAGAAAACTTGGAGCAGCGCAATTGACTTGCACCTTTCATAAAATAAAAATGAACGTTTGAAATGAAATTGTGGGAATCTTGATTTATATCGGCCCATTATTTCCGCGCCGACTCCCTCCTTCTCTAAAATATTTATATATCTGAGCTCTGGCAAGAACGATTTACATTCCACGCGGTTCGGGAGATTACTTTGGTTTTTATATAATTCTTCAAGAGAAACGAACGTCTACTTTCTATTACTTCTTCTTCTTCTTCTTTGCTTTGCTTGATTTCTCTTTGCTCGTTTTCGCAACATCGGCACCAGTTTTTTCATTCTTTTTGGCTTCCAGTTCAGAACCGCTTGTAGGTGGTGATGGACTGGATTTAAGCAACGGCATGCAATTACGCGGTGCCTTAAATTCGATCTGAAGACTTCCCTGCAGATCTGTGTACTTGGTTGTACTGAGTAAAAACATTGCCTCGTCAACCTTCTTCACTTGCGGAGGTCGATGCGGAATAACGTTTACCTTCGAGTCCCCTTCTGAACACTTTTTACCTACGGCGAAAGCTTGGATCAACGACCGCATTCATCACAACGTATTACGCGCACTTTTGTTTGTAAGCTAGCAAGCCGGAATTCACGATGAGGATTTATGAAGCGCTCTACGCCATCGCTTCGAGTATGTGATACGAAATTCACATTTTTATAACAAATGTGAAATTTCGCCTCGCCGATGTATGACGTTTTCGGTTCATATCTCATCTTCGCGAATCGAACACATTTTTACATAAGTTTTGCTTAACGAAATGAGAAATAACCCCCCCCCCCCCTCCGTTCTTTGTAAGATATTATGTAACAAAATTTTTGTCTTTGTAAAAGTCAGTAGTATCAGAGGTGTAATCGATTGGACAAAAATCAAAAATTCAATATCAGAGTTGAATGTTTGATGTAAGATGTGATCTCGCGAGGACTCTTTTTGAATTCGATACGATGTTTGTCAAATAATTTACCGCCATCGAACCCGTTCAGATCCTCAATGCGACGTGAATTCTTTCGTACTTTGATGGACAGAAGATTGTTTCCTATCTCATGTGATATCACGTCGTTTTGAGACTCGAGCTTGGCAGCCACTTCTTCCCTTGTGTTACAGCGATTTTCACAATTGTGGAGGTGTTCCATTTTTTATCGACACTACTGTGATTATGAAATCTGAAACAAAAAATTTTGAATCAATTTGAATTGGTATCAAACGGTAATAATTACTCAATTTTTGGTTGACATGAAACAGTTGAATAAAATAAACTGAAATGCTTCTTTCTTTTGTTATTCAAATTACATTGAAAAAAGAGGAACGTTTCAATTTGACTGGACATTTTTCAATTCATTGAACAAAATCGACTTCAATTAGTTCATCCAAGTTGATTAACCAATATTCGAAGGTACAAAACAAAGCCTTGCAGTTTATATTATTTGAAGATGATGTGCACATATAATATCGGATTATTTTATTGAAAGCTTTGTACCTGGGCACGAAAATCGCCAATTATTGCCTGCTTTGTACGTAATAATAAGCAAGGAGCATCTACTGAACAGCTTAATCAATTGAAGTATGCTACAATAAAATGAAATAAAATGAACGCACCTACATTCTTTAAATCAATATAATCTTTAAAAAGAGAACAAGAAAAAGAATATGGCCATTTTTATAATTTAGGAGACGTATTGAAAACAAATCGTTTATGCATTCGCCGTAGTAAAAATGCATGGCTATATATTCTAAAAATGATAAGGAACAAGAAGAAAAGGTCACGCAGTCAAATGGTAATGAAGCTAGGGAAGAGCATCCCGAAAAGACAGATTCAATTAAAGTCTCGTTATAACTGCAGAAAAATAATCAGTGTTTTGATCGTTTCACTTCACATGGGTTCGCAATTGCGCTCAAATCATGGCTCCGATTCAATCGAGATCAATGAAGCATTCGACTTGGTTTCGTGATTTACTCTAAAACCACTTCAACGGATCAGGGCCTTGTGTAATCAGATTACAAACTTTTATATCCTTTTCAAAATTTTTACCACGAAGTAGAATTTTTCTTAAATTTCATAGCGAATTTATGGGGCGGGATGTGATTTGTAGGCAACGTTGCACTTGAGAATTTCCCTTCCGCCAATCTGAAAAATAATAAAAGTTTCACAACTGCTTATAGAAATATGATTGATATTTTATTACGAAAAAAAATATTACCATCTGATCGGAGCATTGTCTTTTTTATTTATTTTTTTTTAGGAAATTACTCTCAGGGAATTATTTGAAAGCTTGTCATCAAACATTAACTACGTAAAAGGAATCTATTTAATAGCTTGTTTCTCCTCCGTTCAGTTTCATCGAAAAAATTAAATGCAGAACGATCAAGTTCATGGAAGTAACCGACCGTTGCGTGTTATGAAAATGACGTACAATATCAGCATGCCTTCGTTATTACAAAAAAAAACATCAGCTTGACATAGCACGTCGAACATCATAACACCAGACTTTCCAAGATTGATGGCATTTCCGGCCCCGACGTTTCGCACAGTGATCTCTCTTTCTTTCTCCACCCAGGAACTTTTTCCATTTGCACAACGCAAAACTTCTGAAAAGTGAAATGAATCAGTTGTTTAGTTAAAATTTAACTATTAATATTCAGAGAATTTCGAAACAAAATGTTCCTCTGGAGAAGCGTATAAAAAGATATTGAATTTTCGTAACTTGTTTTTTGTTTTTGAATCACAGAATCACTTTCATTTTTCGCTTGAATAATACAAATATTCAACATCTGTTTCTGCCACAGAAATTTTGTTTCATGCTTGATCATACGCAAAGAACGAATTTTTTTAACTTAAAAGCTTTTATGGAAAGATTCGATACTCCATTAAGGTCATGCCGGATGCTCACGGAAATCGAGCCGTGTCACCAAAGTGGCTTTTATCGTCGAAACTACACTTTACTTTAATTACATCAGCATAACTGCAGAACACCAGGATGAACACGTTTCTTCAACCATCTGAAATAGTTCTTTTCTTCAAAAAGAAATTCTTCATTTGTACTTGTAAGTTAGTTTTTTTTTCGAATAAAAAATATAACTTTTTGAAAAAAATTAATTTCATTAAATAAAAGTTCATTAAATGAAAAATGTTTAAAATAATTTAATAAAAATGAATATTTGGTTTATAAATTGTTTATAAAAATTTATCTGAAAGCAAAAAATAACAAAAACGTATTAAAAAAGAAAACATTTTTTGCATTACATTTATGGTAACAAAAATGTTAGAATCAAAAAACTTTGTTGTTCATATTTTTTTCTCATTGTTTTTGTTTGTTTATTTTCCGCAGTCAAACTTCCTTATCTCCCACAAGCTTTCGCTTTTAAATTTACAAGACTCTCTGATATTTGGTCAGTAGTTCCTGCAAGCGCCACGCGGCGTCGCCACCATCAGCAGTAAAAAAGCCTTTTATCGTCAAACGTCAAAGCGAACGTGTTTGTTATAACCTTGGGGACTGGATATCTTCTCGTCGGATGGACTGGTAAGTTTTGTTCAAATTTCATTCATGTCAACATTTGAAACGCTTTTGCATCTCAAGCATGAGCTCAAAGCTTGGACAACGGAGCGAGCAACGCCTTTTATCGATTCCAAGCTGTATGCCCACTCCCATGTTTCGCAACAAACGACTGGGATACGCTTGTTGGCAACACTGAGAGTTGCTTGAGATGCTCATCCTTGCTAAATAACAACAATTCAATTGTTTTTGCAACAGCCACCTCTGCTTCAGACGCTCCTTTTATTATTTTTGGTGAGACGACTCGAGTTGTGTGCTTTTACTGTGTGCCTCAATTGACCTCTCAGTCGACAGAGAGCTGTCCAAATCTCATGACAACAGTTGACATTTTAACTCACCACATTTAATTTACTCAAATGTACAGACGATAAACAAATTTTCTCCCGTTTATTAGATAAGAAATGTTGCATTTAAACATGTTTTAACAACAACTGAGGTTAAGAATGCTGTCAAATATGAATCGCAATGAGCTGAGAGGATATGTCAGTGTTAATGAATGAGATACAGTGTTGCGTGAAGTGTCATTGGAATCTATGAGTCATTGTTCAGAGACGCGAAAAATTGTTATTCCTTGTTATTCAGATTCTTTCATTAGATTTCTGAGAACGAGTGTGATTTGAACAATTTGACCGGTGATCTCATTTGTTACTATTTCTAAACTAAAATTTGATTTGTCTAATTCTTGTTTTGTTTGTTCTTATTTCTAATTGTTGAACTTGATTGTGAATTTTTTTTTTGTTTCAGATTTGTATTGCTCCTGCGATCTCAACTTTTTGTTTTGTATATTAAAAAAAAAGTTCAGATAGGGTACAATGACTGAGTACAAGCTAGTAGTCGTAGGTGCCGGTGGTGTAGGTAAATCTGCACTCACCATTCAACTCATACAAAATCATTTTGTAGACGAATATGATCCCACAATAGAAGACTCTTATAGAAAACAAGTAAGCTGAACAATTGAAATACAAGTTCCATTAGGTTTCTTATTATTTATAAAAATATGAATATCAAACAAAAATTGAATTGGTTTTAGGTTGTGATCGATGGAGAGACCTGTTTATTAGATATTTTAGATACTGCTGGACAGGAAGAGTACAGTGCTATGAGAGATCAGTATATGCGAACAGGGGAAGGATTTTTATTGGTATTTGCAGTTAATTCAGCAAAAAGTTTTGAAGTGAGTGTTATTTTTTAAATTGTGTTGTACTACTGTATAATTTTAAACTAACGAAATAGGACATCATACAATATTTTTCAATTATATTTATTTATTTCTTTTGTGTGTTTTTCTTTGTCACAGGATATAGGTACATACAGGGAACAAATAAAACGAGTAAAAGATGCTGAACAAGTACCAATGGTTTTGGTAGGAAACAAGTGTGATTTGCAGCAATCTTGGGCAGTAAATATGACGCAGGCACGGGAGATAGCGCGTCAATACGGGGTTCCCTTTGTTGAAACTTCAGCTAAAACAAGAATGGGTGTTGACGACGCGTTCTATACTCTCGTAAGCACATTTTCTACTTAGCTCTCATCTGCTGATTCCTAACTTTTCTGCGTTTCGTTTTTTAACAATATTTTTTCGAATTAATTTTGTTTAGGTGCGAGAAATCCGAAAAGAAAAGGAGCAGAGAGGAAAGGAGAAGAGAAAACGAGCCCCAGGTCGTAGGAGACACAAGTGTAATTTGCTCTAAGTTATCGAGTTGCTGTGATCAAACTCGAAAAACAATAAACAAGAAACAAAACAAGGAAGAAAACCAAGAAGACAAGATGTAAAAAAAAGCTTTAGTATGTTCGTCCACGCACATTTGCAGCTTACAAACAGAACATTAAACAAGTATTTACAGGCACAATTTTGTAATGAGATACCAATATTACGATATTACGTATGTTTTTAAGGAAAATATTAAACCGATTAGGCAGAGCCGAGAAGTCATACTCGACTCTTGATTGAGGATACGATTTTTTAACAAACGGTGGACGCTGTTTACATATAGCATTCGTTGCAAACGTCATAATATTTTTTCGAATGTGCCAATGTTTTACCAGATTAAGATTGCAATGGTCTCATCAATATGTTCTTTTTTGTTTTGTTTTTTTTTTTCTTTGATAAAACCGTGTATTTTATATGACCGACGCCAGAACGCCATCGAGCGCCTCAATTCTGTGATATTTTACGCACATTTACTTGCTACCGTATAAAACGTTTGTATCATAAATATACGTTATATCAGTGCATTATTCATTGACCGGTCGAAATTTCATAAAAGTTAACTGATATTTTTTCCCGTGCAACCGTCAAAGCACGTGAATTAAAATGCGCCACGCCTCGCATCTGCAGGCGTTTTTCATATTCATCGCACAAATGCATATTCATGAGTTAAAAAAGCGTGGTACAAGAGCAAAGTTGTCAGGGGGCAAAAATTTGACAAAACAATGCAAATCTCGATCCTTTAACCGATATAACGGATGAATTGATTTTATGATATTTTGCTCGTTCTCTGATGCGCACATTTCACGCGATACAATTTTTTTGTTCCGTCACAATATATTAATTTTGATAGCACCAATCAAGAGTTGAGTATTTCACACGATAAGGATTACATTTTTTGACTCGCATGTTCGACGATACGCGACAATTATATGCTGTGCGTTAACGTGGAATAGTTAGGTGTACCTTTGATCTATGTTAAGGATGTGCTTTAGTCACAGTCTACGACGGCGAAAAATTGTACAATGTAATGTACAAAAAAATGAAACAATTCAAAGATTGTCAATGAGATAAATGTGTATATATAAAATGTGTCGATTTTAAAGATGAAACTTCCTCTGCTTACAATTTTAATTAAAATATTCAAATTTGCAAAGATTGAATAATGATTTGCAGTTGAGAGATATCATTTTAATAAATTCAAAACGATTGACAATGAATATTTTAGAATTAAACCTGAAGCTTTATCTTTGGAATTGGCACAATTATTTTTTCAATTTTTTCGCGTAAGACATTGTTTAGTAATACTTTGTTGGTTGTTTTCAAAACTAAATCGTGAAATGATATTGTTAGTGACGTTGAAGAAAATTGAAGACACTTTAAGTGTTGATTTTAACGAGAGGCACAATTTAAATATTGTGCTCTAATTAAATAGCAGCGCCAAAAACAAAATGTGTATTAAAACAAATATTGCTGCTGGATATTCATGAAATTTATAATTTAACTTTCGTCAATTGACTGTTTATGTACGAAACCACGATCGTTTGATGTACATAAGTTTTGTACTACATAAGCCAAATTTTTATAGGTAATAAGTTTAAGCATGGTCTCACAATTCTTGTTAATTATTATAGATACATATTTTCGCATATGACCTGTTCAGTCATCTGAACGGAGGGAAAAAAGACCACATCAAAAAGAAAAAGAAAATCACTCATCTTTTTAAATGTTATCATCTTGTGTTTTCCCTAGATTTTCTTTTCTTCTTATTATTTTTTTTGAGGTGTAGTCTTTCTTCTGATAGGTATAATCACCAATATCCAAAAAATTGATGTATAATTAATCAAAGTATTTTCAAAGCTCACAGAAGTGATAGTTGTCAAAATGTCAGTGTTTCTTCAGGATTACATTTGTCAGGTTTTTGTCCTGCGTTCCAAGTATTCTGTCAGGATAGTCACTTGTGATGCAAGTTCTCCCCCTAAGTACTATTAGTACATCTCAAATATTACAATTTGCTCAGTTAACAGTTACGGTCCATTTCGATTGAAACAAAGCAACGTTTATTTCATCGAAATGGGCATCGTTTTTGTAAGCAATTTATTTCATTGAAAACGCACTTTTGTATTTTTCAAATGTAACATATTTTGTACTTCATATATATTGTAAAAATAAAATATTATTTAAAAAAATGCATATCTAATTTTGAAGTAAATTTGAATTTCGCGCCATCAGTCAAACGAACGCCTAGTGGCGACTAAAGAAACTAGACTTCAGAATGAGAATTCATTTTTTGGTTTGCTTCGGATTTTGTGTTGTGCAAAGATGGCGAGGGGAAGTAGTGCCGGATTCGATAGACATATTACTATTTTTTCACCTGAAGGTCGACTCTACCAAGTGGGCAAGTATTTTATATCAAAACTTGTATGCACAAGCCCTCACTTGACTAAATATCGTCATTTCTTGACTTAAGTCAAATGCGAAAATTAACTTTGAATGTGGTCCTGTAACCATGACAGTGCGGGATCTGCAATTTTGGAAATAACAATTGAGTGATTGATTTATTTTGCAGAGTATGCCTTCAAGGCCATCAATCAGGGCGGGTTGACCTCCGTGGCCATAAAGGGACTTGACACTGCAGTTTTTGCGACACAGAAAAAAGTTCCTGTAAGTTTATAACCTAATTTGACAAATCCAAACAAACACAATGGAAGTTTCAAAAAATAATTTCAAGCACTCTATTCATTTGTTATTTACTTTTTTTAATTCACTTATTAATTTGATAGTTATTTTTTTAGGATAAGCTTCTCGATGCCTCGACAGTGACTCACATTTTTCCCATCACACAATACATTGGTTGTGTGATGACTGGAATGATTGGTAAATTATTCAAATTAACGATAAATCATAATTCATTTTTACGAGCAATTTTCTATTTAATCTTTTGTTTTAGCTGACAGTAAAGCCCAAGTGCAAAGAGCTCGTTACGAGGCAGCTCACTTCAAATACAAGAAGGGCTACGATATCCCCGTGGACATCCTCTGCAGGCGGATGGCGGATATCAGCCAAGTTTACACGCAGAATGCTGAGATGCGTCCCCTTGGCTGTTCAATGATTCTCATAGCCTACGACGAAGAAAAAGGTCCCTGCATTTATAAAACTGATCCTGCTGGTTACTTTTGTGGATACAGGGCCATCTCAGTTGGTGCCAAACAAACCGAGGCAAACTCCTACTTGGAGAAGAAACTGAAAAAGAAACAGGACTATGACGAGGATGAAACCATCCAGCTCGCCATAACTTGTCTCTCCACGGTGCTCTGCGTTGATTTCAAGCCTTCAGAAATTGAAATTGGAGTTGTTACGAAGACAAATCCTGATTTCAGGTAGACAATTAATTTTGTTTATTTATTTATTTCTTTTTTTCATGAAAATATAAAAACGTTTGTGAATTTCGAATGATTTGTATGGTTATTTTGTGTTTCAGAATTCTCACCGAACAGGAAGTTGATCGACATTTAACTACCATTGCAGAGAAGGATTAATCCATGATTTCGATTGTAATCAATTATTATAATAAATGATTTTGATGAACTATGCATACCGATCATAAGTTTTATTGTATAATAGCTTGTGAAAATATAAAAGATTTGGGTACATTCTGTAATAAACATTTTTCAATTAGTCTTCTGGATTTTATTTTTTAAAGGAAACGATATACATACAAAACTTTATGTGCAATTTTTTAAGTTGAAATTACATTTTTTGGATTCATTAGTATGAAAATGTTAGAATATTATTTTAATTGAATAAATTATTTTCCTGAGGCTACGACTAAGGGATTTCTTAGGACAATAATTACAGAATCTCCGCGGAGGAACATTTTTGAGATGAATCTATCCTTGTTTACTGGTTTCGCCTGAAACAAAAATTAATTTCAATCATTTTAACACTTCTTTCATTTGTATGCGTTTTATAAACAAAAAATTTTGAAACAAAACAAAACAAAGTTTTATACCTTTTTCTTTCCTTTCCCTGTACGTGGAAGTTCTGTCCACATCTCCTTAACATTTTCCAAAACCATGTTACAGTGCCTGTCAAAAGCCTTGACACGACCCATCAATTTTTTGTTATTCCTCACGTTAATTAAAACCTGTGTGTTATTTTTCACCGACTGTGTCAGAATAGACAGGGGACCGGTATTGAATTCTTCTTCCTCCCTTTTTGCCAACTCTTCAGGAGTCATTTCAGACTTCGGTTTAGTCACAGAAGACCTGTATAGCAAACAAAATCAAAAGTTAATAACAATTCAGCTATTTTCTACTTTCATCCGTATACAACATTTTGGTTTTGAGGTTAGATAGATGAATAATGTAAACATCACTGAGAGAAACAAGGAAAAATAAACAAAATTAATTGAAAAAGATAAACAGTAAAGTAAGTGTGCATTTGATAAAAATAATAAGTGTTTTTTTCCTTTACTTACATGATAAATCACGCTTTATTTTCCAGTTATTAATCGCAACAACCGAAAGCTTGGGATCATATGGCGCTTGAAAATGCGCAATCTTCTATCTTTTTTCATCGCCCAAACTTAACATCTTCCGTCTCTGTGCAATAATGCCAAAACAAAAACCACCAAAAGTCAGTCATCCTAACCTCAAAATTGTATCGGATGCCTTATGTTGGTAGCACCGCTTGTCAAAATGCAGCTCACTTCTAATAATTCCAACAATAACATTGTTTATTGTCAATATTGTCATGATATATATTTTATAAAATAAACAACCTGTCAGTATTTAAAATCACAAGCCAAGCTTCGAGGTGAGCGCGAGATGTCGAGTTGTCGAACCAGCTATTAATCGTCGCAGTATTAGTCAACGGACATGAACAATAATGACAATTAAATGTTGATTGTCAACTCAACACTGTAACAAATACATTCCAACCAGCAAATTGACGTGACGCGAGAGGCTGTGACAAGATGTTGAACCGGTTCAAATCAGCTTTGATGAACGCTGTGGGGGCCAGTGAACTTGGCCTGCCCTATTCGTCAGACTCCATTAACGATACGGATTCAGAATACATCAACACCAATCTGACCCACGACGTGGAGGATAAACCTTACAGCAGACCTCACTTCTTAGGACTCACCAATGAGGAAGTACAGGTTTGTTGATGTCTTGTAATTAGTGGCATAAGTTCCAGTGAGTTTTTTGTTTATTTTTGTTTTTTGTTTCATTCTAAATTCGGTTTTTATTCGGTTTTTATTCGTTTATGGTTTACTAATTTCAGGTCAGCGCAGACCACAAGGTCAGGCCGATTATTGTTCCCCGAGACCTTAGCCGGTTACCCTGGTGCGCGGGCTACGCCGAGTGCATAAACGCAGGCAAGAGTTTTCATAACGAGGATCAGGCGACCGCAACCCGAGGGGATTTGCGACTGGAAAATTTGAACATCTCCATACCGTATATCATGTTCTCAATGTTCGACGGCCATGCCGGCTATAAAGTAGCATTAACGTCAAGATTGTATTTACATAGAATCATATTGGTGCGTAATTTCAATTTTATTCCACAGTTCCCATGCGAATGATTTTTCCTTCTTAAAGGGAACCATTCTCAGCGACGATATTTATGCCCGATTTTGGTTTCATTTTTACTTATTATTTTCATTTTCGTCTTGTTTTTTTCCTTTCAGGATAAATTGTTAGCTATACCGGGTGATATTTTACTTAATGAAGAGAAAGAGAACTATATCAAACTTCAGGATTTGATTGTGGGAGCGATCGAACTGGCTTACAGACAAATGGATCAGATGGTCGAGCTCCAGGCACAAAATGGGGGCGGAGGATGCACTGCTCTTACAGTTTTATTTATTAATGGAAGACTTTATGCCGCTGGCGCTGGGGATTCTAGGTTGAGAAAACGTTTATTATAACTGCAAAAGTGACGTAAAGAAATCAAATTATATCAGCAAAGTTGATGATTTATCAATTACTCAATTCTTTTCAGAGTTATCATGGTACTTGATAATGAAGAGTTTGCTCTGACAAGAGATCATACTCCAGATTCCGAATCAGATCGTGTGAGAGCTTTGGGACATTTGAAGGGAAACGAACTACTAAAAGGCCAATGTACTGCGTTAGAATTTAAGTTGCGTCCATTGGAAAGGGAGTTGGGAAACATGGTTCTGTACAGGGAACCGTTCATGACAGGATGGGCTTACAAGCGATTGGCAAGCTCGGACTTGAAGTTGCCACTTATTTCAGGGCATGGAAAAAAAGTATTCATTCTTTTCATTCTTAACATTGAAATTCCTGGTTGCATTATTGAACAAAATTTTTGAAAATGATTTGAATAAGAAGGATTGTTGAGGATGGATTGATTCAATGTTTTTTCTCGTTCACAGAGTAGAGTTTTGGGAACTATTGGAGTAACTCGAGGTTTCGGTGACCACGGCTTGAAAGCAGCTAATACTGGTGTCAACATCAAACCATTTTTATCCTCCCAACCAGAAGTGCGGAGTTTCAATCTGGAGGATTACAATTTAACCGAAAGAGACTGCGTGGTAATGGCAACTGACGGATTGTGGGACGTAGTTACAGACAAAGATGCCGCTACAATTTTGAGAAGAACTTTGGCACCTGATGAGCCTTCTCTGGAATACAGGTATTTTTCAATTTTTTCATGTATTTATTTATTTATTAATTTTTTTTTCTTGATAAGAGGACAAAGTGAATGTCGTATATTTTTAGATTAACAATGGGAGCTCAAGAATTGGTGCAAGCAGCCAGAGGACGACTGATCGGACGAGTCTGGCGGACAAGGTCGAACGAATCAAAAGACAGCGAGGATCAGGGAAGCAATCATAAAAGAATGGCATCCGTGGACGATATTAGTGTTCTTGTTATTCCTCTGTATCCATATTTGTGTGAGCACAGGCAGTGGATGAAAACTTTTCAACAAGAAAGGCAAAGTCTAAGTGATTCAATGGACAGCACGTGAAATGTCAATAAAATTAAAAAGACAATGGATCAATTTTTTTTTTCAAATACTATGTTGATGTTACAGCTGGGATATGAAAAGTAGATGTCAGTTTTTTGTGCACAATAATAATAAATTTTACATAGTGCGTTTTGGTAATTTGTAAATTTTGTTATTGAGTGCTTCAAATGAACAATTATTCATCATCGCATAAATTTTTTTTTCAATGAATTGAAATATTTTCAATGTGATTATAAAAAAGCTGAGATTTTAAAAAATATAAAATGAAAAGATGAAGTTATACTTAATACATAGACTGCATTTATTCTCCTCGCGATGATAGATTAACTTGTGCGTTAGTATTACCCAGTTTACAAAGTTATTTCAAACAAATTAAAATCCAATTCTTTTGTAACTTACTATAGAGTGCGGAACAGAAAATGTACAAACATATGTAAATTACATAATTTTTTAAGAAATATAATCGTAATCGAAAGTACTTCGAAATTGTTTTCAAATACTTGCTTTTGCTCAGGATGGATTGAAAAGACTTTTGCTACCATTCACACATTAAGTTTTATTTAAGATCGAATTAATAACGATCATTTCACAACTACATTTCAATGCTCCGATAATTTTATTTATAGAAAAAGAAAACTGAAAATTCGTTCCCAACAAAAAATTTTATATTGCCGTAAAATTACTTCTTAATAATACCATGTAATCAGTAACTTAAAAACGGGTTTTCAGTAGTTATTTTGAATAAAAATGAAAAAAATATTTAAAATTTCTTGCCATCAACGGTGCACACTTACCATTAGCAAAATGTCTAGAAAAATCATAACAACAGAATATAACAACACACCGAATAACTTAAAATCTAAACACTTCAAATTTATTTGCAACAGTTCGTTTTGTAAATGTTATATAAAAATAAAATCGTCTTCAACATGTGTTGTTGAAACAGTGCAATAAATTAAATACTATGTGTGCGATTCCGTGTTTGATCCGTCGTTTCATTCTTATTGTATCAATATCATTGAACCATAAATTCATTTTCAAACGGATGATAATATGATGAAAGAAAAATGTTGAATTTACAATAAGATGAGAATGAAAAATCACGGCCCTTTGAAAAGGAATGTAAGCTTTTTTGTTCTTTTTTGTTGTTTTTTTCACATACTTAACTTTATTTCACAGTGCTCTCGAAGAGTATTCAAAATTTCTTCTTCCAAAATTTCATCAAAAATTAGTTGCTTCGTTGAATCTTTCGCAGTGTAGTACTAATGATGAAAAGCACTTTTGGAATTGTTGCCCCCTGCTGTTCGTTGAACATATTTACAAGTCTTTTGTTTCCTTAAGCGGTATCTTTGCCACTTCGAAAAATATTCTGCAAAAACGTGAAGGAAAAGTTTAGTTCCAGTTTTATTTGCCTTAAGTTACTTGAAGGATCGATTCAGCAATTCGAACTTACTTGTGACTATACTTTTTGCGGACAGTGGCAAGTGATTCTTTTGGTTTCCGGTGCAGGCCTTCGTTCAGAACAAGAATAATGTGTTTGAAATCACTCAGTTTGTAGCCTGTATAAAATTCGAGCGTTGGCGTCCATTCGATCTTCGAATCCTTCATGTACAGTGCAAGATAGAGAGCAGCACAGGCCATTTTGCTATCGCTGAATCGTATGGTTGCATAATCCATCAGGGAGTATTCCAAAATATAACGAGCGAGCGTCAGAGTAGGCATCGTTATTTTTGCACACTGAAAGATGAATGTTTTTTTAACCAAGTCTCTCGAGCAATTTTTTAGGGGATGCATTTTTGGTTGAGGCAACCTACTCTGGCGTATCTTCGGAGAAACCTGTAGGATAGCGGGATACCAATATCAAAGTCCATCATTTTCAAGACGTTGATCTCCATCTTGATGAGTTCACGTTGCGAGTAAGCTCCATCACAAATGTATAAAAAGTCTTCGACCATTGGAGGAATTCGTTCCTGAAAAAATGAAATTTTGTTTTAATTGAAATAGTTCAATTGAAATCAAGTTGCCAAATCATTTTTGCACTTACGTCATATTTGCTAGCAATAAAGAGACTGGCCGCGCCTAACAGTTGCAGGGTTTCCTTTCCAACAGCAACCTTGGTCAAGTAAAGATCTACTAATTTCACAGCCAAATACAACGTCTCGTGATTGAGCTCAAAGGATTCTTGCACTTCCACCATCCAATCCACCAACAACGAACGCATCCATCTGGACAGGCACACTTGTCTCTCCATGTAATCGTCGATTATAAAAGCACTCTCTCTTCCTTTCAGGTACTCGAATATTTCCTGAGCATACGGCGACACTTGATAAGGGTCCTGCCAATTTTCCACGTCAAAGTCCCACTGCACACCTTTTGGCAATTTTCGTACCGGTGGAGCATTCAACCGTTTCGGTTCCAATGTCGGCTCTTCAACTGCCTCCTTTTTTATTTCTTCAGGTTTCTTAACTTCAATCTGTAAATAAAACAAAACAATTTTAATTTAAACCCAAAACTTTTAAATTCATATCCTGAATTAAGACCAAAATGATGCTTACTTTTTCTTGAACAGCTACATTTTCCGACTCCTCGTTAACCTCCTCCACGGCGCTCACATACAGCGAGCTGTCATTCGATTTCTCTAGATCGACGCTTCGTCTGGCAGATAACGTTTTCACGAGCTTCTTTTCTTCCTCTTTAATTTGTTTGATCCGTGGAACAGGCCTCGCTTTGGCTTGAACAACTTCCGGTTTTTCAACATTTTTTAGCGGCACAGTAATCTTTTTTGCAAGCTCGCTTTCAACTGGCTTTGTAACAGGCTGAAAAACTTTCTTTATGCTCGTCTTCTTCTTGTCATTTAACTGTAGCTGAGACGTCGTTTTTGATAAAGCCTGAAAGAATAGAATTTTCAGAAATAATTCACGAAAAAAACTCATCATTATTAACTGTGACATTCCATTTTGAATTTACATTGGTGATATTTCCAAGAGCCGACCGTTTGACTGTTTTATCCTTCATAGGAGAAACTTCGGCCTTTCTTTTGCCCCTGATATCTTTGCTGAGTAAGGGTTGACGAGCCATGGCATTCAATTGAGCAGTTTTGTTCCTTGTGGTGATGCCGTTCAACAACAGCGTTGGCAGTTGCGACGTCTTGTTGGCATTTGTCTGTGATCTCAATGGTGGTGCCATTTTATTCAACCTCGTCCTTCCAGTCGTTACTCTAACACTGTAAAAATATCACTTATCAATATGAAATTACGTCATGCAATCTTAAATGGTATAACTTCGAAAGTTTAATAAATTTCAAAATCAACATTGAAAAAAAAACATATAAACAGAGAGACAATTGATTTTATTTTTTACTTTTATAGAAGATACTTATTTTATTGGAAATTACAGTTATTTCTGAAATCATCTTCAAGTAAACCAAACGGCTTTGCATTAAAAATAATAATGAACTGTTGAGAAACCGTTCAATTTACAGCTAAGTTTGAAATCGGAATGTTTGTTTGAAAATGTTGAGCCCCAGAAAAAGGACCCATGTGTGTCCTTAACCTCTACACAACTTCCCGCTCAAAATTACCCAGTCATCCCAAAGGTAAACAAATCAATGATTACATTATTTACATGTATGACTTTTATTGCATACAAAAACAAACACGATTCACAACTCGCTATCATGCCGAAATCCAAGCCGCCTTATCACACGAAATGAAAATGAATCAATGTGAAAAAATCAAGGTAATGGCACATTTTTAGAACTGTGTTTTTCTTTCTCACTCAATCCCGGCCTCAGGGACGAGAAAATTGGTGAAATTTTTGAATAAATCACAATTAAAAGCCGGCATTGGTTTGTGTTATAAAAGCCGAGGTTGTCAATGCATGAAGAAAATTGAGGCAAAAAATGTATACGTATGAGCAAATTTACCTTAATTGTTGTCCGCGGTGTCTCAACTCCAGAAGGACGAAGCGTTGTCATTAAAAGTGTTTCAGCACCGTGAAAAAACGTTATCTACGTTTTGTATTCATCGACTCGGCAACAACTGATGTTGACGCTGCGTTTGAAATTCACAGATTTACGGTTACGCGTACCCGTCATTGGCCAACCCAGGAAGCCGAGAGTAGCCGAGAGTTGGCGCGACGATCGGTCGTCGACGGCTGCGCGCGAATGATTGTACGCAGGCGCATCGCGCCCCCTCTAGGTACAATTGAAGACAATTATAATTACTATAAGAGAATTATGATCAACTTTCAACAGGTCACTATTTTAGCACCAAAATACCAACAAATTAAATGACAGATCGGGTGGAAACTATATTTACGAGGTTTTTCATTTCTTTAAAAATGGAATAAACGAGATTGTCTGATTGAAAAAGGATAGACACTCCTAGTTGAGATAGGTTATGATTAGCGATCTTAAGTTATATTCAGAGAAATGAAATTCGAACTTTGCACTTGTTTATTGACATCTAAATAAGTTCGTTTGTTTTTTTTTTCAATGCTTGTTGATTGTTAGAAACGGGGCATAGAATTCGGGGGAACTTTTACAAAATGAAGAACGAAAAGTTTATTGTGAATTACGTCAGAGGAAATGACTGTTTTGCTTGTTTGCCGGACGATTGTTTACGACAATCCGATCCCAACGTAAGTAATTTAATAATTCAACATGTTTGTGTTGTTACCGTTTCTCATAAATTAACTGCCAATGAATTCAGTCATGTTGTTTTGGAGGTTAGGTTATTGTTTGACATTGTCAGAAAATGTTCAAAAACATGATTGTATCAAGTTTATGACTATTTGGTTTTTAATTATTTAAGTTGAAACCTCTAATTGGAATATTGTATTTCGAAATTGTTATAACAATTCAATTCTTAAATTGAAAAACAAAAGAAAATTTCACGTATAACCATTTTTATACTCTCTTATAATTTGTTAAATATTTGTTGTTTTCGAAGGACAGTTAAATTTCATCTTCATATATTCTAAGAAGAAGATTTCGTGCTTGATTTGAATAACATAGAATGAATAAATAGAGGGAACAATAGTCTTAATGCGAGCATTGTTTTGTCTTCTTTTACTAATTTCGACAACCGTGAAATTCAGTCAGATTCAACACGTCCGTAGCAAATAATCTTAATGAAGCGAAACTCAGTTGATGTTTTTCAACTTAATTACAATAAAAAATTGGTAAATCAAAAAATTATCACACAACAATTCCAATTTTGTTTTCATGCGATTCTTTACCTTTTCAATTTTTTATTAGCATCAAAATCATTTCATGTTTTATTTCAGAAAAAGGTTATCCAAGTAACGTACAATGGGAAACATTATTATTTGTCATATAGATTGAAAAGTATAGCAGTTGGCAAGGTTTACCTAAGTTCTTCTTTTGCGAAAAGGCTGGGTATCGAAGATCAATCAGAAGTGTTTATTTCTATCGTCGACTCTTATGTTCCCGAACTCAAGAGCGTTTTTGTTGTACCAAAGACTGAACAAGACAGAGAAATAATTGTAAGAAAAATTGGATCGGTGAATTTTATTACAAAATTCATCTAATTTTTTAATTTATATATAAACTTGAAATTATTATTAACTAAAATTATTGTTAAACGAAGGAACTTCATTTTGATCGAGTGCAATTAAGTTTGTTGAATCAAATAAGTATTGTTGCTAATCATCAGCCGATTGTTGTGTGGGTTTCAAAATTTTGTTCATCTACTTTGATTGTAGGTTAGTACAGAAAAGATATATACAATTTTTGAAAGTAAAAGTAACTTAAAAAATTCGTTACATTTTCTGTTTTACTCGTTTTTTAGAATCTTTAACTCCGGATTACAGTTTTGGACATTTGGTAGAAGATACCGAGATACATATCAGTGATACAACATTAAAATCAAGAATAGAAAATGATTTTGATAAGAAAGAGGCACCGGAAAATTGGATTAATTATAGATTACTGAAATCAGGAATATTCAGATGTGTAATGCTAAAAGTCAATCAATCAGATGTTTCACAGTGCCCGTACAAAGTGTTTGTAAAAGGTTCAGATTTTAGTCGCAAGTTTATCAGCGACGGAGAAAGTATTGTCTGTAAGATTAGCAAACTGAGGGAGAACGCGGAAGATAAAAATTTGGATGTAACTTCGATGTATGTGTCAGTATCATTTACTGATAACGAGGAAAATCTTGAAGAAAATTATCTCGGAGAGACGAAAAGTCTCTTTGTATCGCCAGAATTGAGTTTGAATTTAAAACTGCAAAACGGAGCGAAAGTGAGGTTGCACGTTGTGGAAGAATTGTCAACTAAGGATGTAACTTCCATTGAGATTTACCCTGTCGATGGGACAGTGAAGGAAGAGGATATAGTAGATTATGTTAAAAAACGATCGAGCAAAGAACTGCTCTTACTGAATGCGAGCAACTATTTGAAATTGGATAATGGGAGTGTTATTGTCTTGAAAGTTTTGCCAGTTACTTGTTCGTATGGGTTCTTTGATTCTGAAAGACTTTCAAAGCTGAAGATAAACATTCACAAAATGTTTGTTAACGTTGAAAACGCAGAAAAGTACCTGAACAAGCATAAAGATGTTAATTTTACTAAACAGTGTTCGAGGTAAATTTTAACTTTGTTTCATTGTTGTTTTACCAATTTTTCGTTTACAGTGAATAAATGAAAAAATGGCACAAAAACACATTATTCATGTTTCAGTATGACTGATGAGATAATTAAGGAGTGTTTAACATCAATAAACCTTCAATTGAAAGCATCGTCCGTTGATATTAATTATAACTGTGATAACATTCTTATATATGGAAGCACTGGCTCAGGCAAAACAACAATTTGCCGAACTCTCCGGGAACATTTGGAAACTTCTCCTTACAACGTTCATACTGTTATGATTAATTGTACTCTAATGAAAGGTGCAACACTTATGCATTTACACTTATATTATCAATATACGAATGGGTGAATTGAAATCAAAACTATGAATTTCGTTTTAGGAAAAAAAGCAGAGATCATTCAAAAATTTTTAACCACCATTTTAGCAGAATGCATTTACTATCAGTTCTCTGTTCTTATTCTTGACAATTTAGAGAGCATAGCAAATCAGCGTGCCAAACAAGAAGAAAATAGTATGGAATATATCAACGCAGCCCGGTAAATTGTTTATAATTAAAAAGTTTTAATTAAAAAAATCTTTCGTGATTGGAAGTTGAAATATTGATTTGTACTACTAGTTAGTCTATAAGTTTAAATCCTATTGTTATCGCAATATTCATATTATTTTTATTTCGACTTGTTGATTTTATTTATAAACATGTCAACGATGATTTATCTTTCAGAGTCACGGATATAGTATTCAAATTAATAACCGAAACTCAATGTTTGCATAATATTTTAGTAATTGCAACCGCTCTAGATTACAATTTGATAGGAGACAAACTGAGAATATCCCAAGGAAACCACTTTTTTCGAAGCGTTTTAACAATTCCGGACCTGCATAAAGTAAAACTGAATCTTGATTTGAACAACGATGTATATTTAAAAAAAAAACTAACAATTTGTTCTCCTTTACTCCTAGAAAGACCGAATTAACATTCTTAAAACATTTTGCCAATCAAAATCCGATGTCTCGGATGATATAAACTGGGAAAATTTTGGAAATACAACACATGGTTGGGTGTATAAAGACTTTGAAGTCGTGACAGAAAAAGCAGCTTTCATAGCTTGGAAAAGACACAGTAAAATAGCATGCAGCATTTGTTTAATCAATTTTTAAAACAAGCTGATGTGTTTTGTTACATACATTTTTATTATTTCAGTTGAAGAGTCAAAGAAAATCCAGCTTTGTATTAGAGAATGCGATTTGGTGGATTCCATGACGAATTTCAGACCCATAAATTTACACGACATAAAGCTTGTAAAAAACGAAGGTAACAACTGGTCCAATATTGGTGGACTGAGACAAGTCAAAAAAACATTGACGGAATTGCTTCACTGGCCCCTCAAATACCACAATTTATTTAAAGCTGCGCCTATAAAGCAGCAAAGTGGAATTTTGCTTTATGGAATGCCAGGCACCGGAAAAACCATGATTGCTAGTTCGATAGCTAAAGAGTTTGGAATTAATTTAATAAGCGTAAAGGTACTAAACTTTTATCGTTATTTATTTTATTATCATTTTTATTTATTTAATCTCAAATTAAAAATTAGGACTGTGCAATTAATTTCCGTTTGTAAAAAATTGCAGGGTCCAGAGTTGTTGTCAAAATATATAGGAGCCAGCGAAGAAGCGGTGCGAAATATATTTCTTAAGTGAGGATTTAGCTGAGAAACCTTATAGTTTAGATTCACTTTCTATGATGATTGCATTGTTTTTTCGTTTTTTAGAGCTCAGGCAGCGCGACCGTGCGTTTTATTTTTCGATGAGTTCGACAGTTTAGCTCCAAGGTAAATATGTGATTTTGTTATCTATAAATTTAATTCAGAATATAATTTAGTTTGATTGTATCGTAATTTAGACGAGGCCATGACAATACAGGCGTAACAGACAGAGTTGTGAACCAATTACTCACACAGTTGGATGGTATTGAAGGAAGAGATGGCATTGCTATTGTAGCAGCTACTTCAAGACCTGACCTTATAGATCCTGCTATTTTGAGGCCCGGTCGTTTAGATAAAATAATGCTCTGCCCGTTGCCCAATGAGGCAAGTGAAAATAATATTTTTCTTAATATAAATATTAAGTTTTATTTTTCATGGAATTATTTTTACAGAATGATAGAAGAGAAATTCTATCAATTTTGAGCAAAAGTTATCAGATGGATATCAAAGAGGAAGAACTGAGCGAATTAGTTGATTCAACAAAAGGTTTTACACCGGCAGATTTGAATGTTCTTTTCAAACAAGCAAAGTTAAATGTCATGGAGCAAACTTTGGATTATACAACGAAGGTGAGAACAATTGGAGAAAATAAAAACCATTAATTGATTAATTGATGAATTCTAAAAAAAAACTTGCACTTAAAAGGCCTTTTTTAAAATCAAAAAATTATCAAGAAACTTTTCGATTTCGATGGAATAAACTTAATGAGGAATATAATACACTATATTAGAAATAAATCGGTGGGATGGATCTCGAGAAATCGTGCTTGCAAATTTGAAAAAAAACCATTTTGTGAAAAAAGCGTTTCAAGTTGAAACTAAGCATAAACTGTATTATCAATTTATATAAATTGGAAGCAATCAAATACGTAGTTTATTATTAGCTTCTAACTTACCTCGCTTGTCTGGTTTTAATAAACATCCAACTTTGAAAGCTTGAGTGGAAATAGCGAACGATTATATCATTAACTCATATTGATAGGTAGTTATTAAGATGATCTGATGTGTAATGTAACTAAGAAATAATGTACCAAAGTTTACCTGTATAAACGACAACCCTATTTCGCTTCCACATTAGCTTTTGCACACTTCCGTGAACACTGGAGAGCTATAAACTTTGCACGTTGTAACAAGTAATTTACGCTAGAATTGAGTTATGTATTCTGATAATAAATGACGGCATCAAAATGTTGCGCAAAATAATATATTAGTGATATTGATTTTGTCTTAGTTAGAATTATCAACAGTTAATCACATTGGTGACGTTTTATGACTTTTGTGTATATACATTTTGGTAACAAAGTTTGGTAACAAAGTGAAATTTTTTTCAGAAGGGCCAGTTGTTCTTGTCGATAGAAAATGTTTTAGACGCCTTAAAAGTAACGAAACCATCAATATCAGTCAAAGAGGAAAATATGTTTTCCAGTCTGTAAGTATTTTTTTGCAACATTATATATATTTTATTTTTTTAATTTCTAATTATCTTGTTTCTTTTTTTAGGTACAACAATTTTTCCAGCCAGGGCAGCAAACTCGAAAATGCAGAGATTAATAAAAGAGTGACGTTAGCTTAAAGTAGTATTTAGCATCAAATGTGAGTAATAATTTTCACTTCAACATAAAATGAATAAGATTTTCAATTGAGTATAATTCTAAAATGTATCACGGCGGGAATGCATACATTCGTTTATGTTGTCCAAGTTTTCATTTGTCGTTTTTTTTTTTTCAATTTTTCAAGTTATCGGCGGCGAATTCTTTTTACCAATATATCAAATGTGAAACACGTGATATGATCGTTACATTTCCCGAAAATGCTCATATATAAGCTGAACATATGCCAAACGTAAATTTACTCCCTCGTACCTTATCTTATCGAAAGGTCAGTTGCCCATATCTTGTACTATAAGTTCTATGAAATTGAATAACATAAAAACCCGTTTACGAAAATATTGTAAAGCAAAAAAGTTATTTAAAAAAGACGACACTCGTAATATCAATCTCAAGTATTTTATTCAAAGAAATACATACTTAGGGGGGTATTCATTTACTTACGATTGAATCGTTATCTCCATCTTCAATTTTGCATATAAATTCAAAACATTAACAACTGGTACATTCTATATGTTGTTATGAAGTTTTCGTATTAATAATCAGTTTAATAATTAGTATTTTCACGCGCGACTTAGTAGGAAGGATGCCTGTACATGAGAACTTAGAAGATCTTGATTTTAAGTTGTACGAAGGAGGGCATATTTCACTGCGCTAATGTCCTTCTAGATAAACTGCAATATTAGTTGCCTACGATGTAATTCAATTTAAGTTTACTTTGGCGACATCCGTTTATGCTCCGTTGGATCACCTTGGATTCGGCGAATCACATTAATTTATGCTCCAAATTTTT
This sequence comes from Trissolcus japonicus, assembly GCA_030522925.1. Lineage (NCBI taxonomy): Eukaryota > Metazoa > Arthropoda > Insecta > Hymenoptera > Scelionidae > Trissolcus > Trissolcus japonicus. Next base: position 197,573 of record JAPYZS010000235.1, on the reverse strand, counting down.
TGATAACACTCACTACTCAGGTGTCTGAGTGCATTTGAACTTAAAATCAGATCTTTTTTGTTGGACATTTTTTTTTTTACATAAATTACATATTTGTTTCGGCAAATATTACATTTGTGATAAATATTTTTTGATGAACATTTTCATGTTCGTTTATTCAATTTTACTGGAAGCAAAAGAAAAGGGGTTGGATGATATAATTTGCAATCCGGTTGATTTGCTGAGTAGTTGTTGATTTGAATTTGGATTGCATATTATTTATTTATAACGAATGAACAGATATATCGTGAGGCATTGTTACACCAGTAAATAGAATAGTTGGATACAACAATATCGTTCGACTACGCCATGACATTTCACTGTGTGCGGACGGAAACAATGAAACAATCAGCTTTCGGCTTTCTGCTGAAACCGGAAGTTAACAGGACCGGACAATGCCAGTTACTTGTAACTACCGTTTCTAATGACACTGAATTATGTTTTCCAGCTTTGGCTCGTCAATTTATTTTCGTATTGATAATAATTTGTGATGATTCAAACAGCTTTTCTTTCACGAAACTGTTTTTTATACCAAATACTAGAAAAATCATTCGTCTTTTTATCTCAGTTTTAAACATTTTTCTTTGAGTAATCATTCAAATTTTATATTAAAAACAAAACACAGATCTTTTTTAGTTTCATGGATTAACATGAAAAAACAAACACTCTGAGCTTGCCAGAAAGTTCAAAACTTTCAAAATACGTACTCCAAGATTGAACTAAAAGTATACAATTACAGAACTTGTTCACAAAAAACTTCGTTAATGTTTTTTTTTGATGCGCATCTTTTCATATTTAGATTTATCTTAGGTAAATGTCTACACAAAAATATTCAATAACGTGACTAACGAACTGACGTTATTACGGAGTGTAGAAAACTTCTTGACGAATTTATAAGTTAAAGGACACAAATTAGTTAGCAAGTGAATAATGCTACTTGTTACTTTTCTCGCCATGATTATGCTTCCATTGAGAACTGAAAACGACTAAGAAAATTCATCACTGTCACAGTGGCATATCTTTAGATGTAAAAAAATCATGTTACTTCTGGACTGCGTTCTTTTTTTTAAGTTCATATTGTAACAAACATAAAAATTGCCTGATCTAAAAAATAAAAGAAATCATCGTTGAGTACAAAACGCGTTTGTAATTTTCGAAATTAAAAATCGCGTAAAGATTAGTTGATCATCTTTATTCATTGTATCATATGATAAATAATCCAATTTACAATTCCTAGCGTAAGTCTTACTTTTAAATTATCAGCATCATATCTGGTAATTGAATTTCCTTGAAGATTACTTCAGTTTCGTAACTATGAAACCTTCTGGAAGTTAAGCTGCAATTTAGCCTGTGGGTTATTTGAAAGATGGATTATTCTCCAACAGTATCTTATAAGAATAAATGAAAACGCTGTCGTTTGCAGGATATTAATTACAGCTTCACAGTCACATTGTGTAACGCGGATGCTTGTTTTCAGTATCAAAAATTGGGTGTCATTTTTTACGCAATCAGATTAATTTTTTTGAACAGTTTCCTCATACTTTTTTTTAATTGAATATTTTGTCTCTTAAAAACGTAATTATCAAGAATGGTTAGGGACCTTTCAAAAATGTCTGAAAATCTAAATTTTCTGAAGAAAATATAATTAAAAAAGGAATGTTTGTCAAATGTTTTAATTGAAAAAAATGACGGGTTAAATGCCGTTCTATATGTGAAACGACAAAATGTGCACTGATTCCTTTAAAAACCATTTTTGCTTTCAAAATCAATAGATAGAGATATTCAAAAGGCGCTGAGCTGTATGTAATTTTATTTGCGACAATTTCTTGTTTCCATTAGGTTGGCTGGCCTGCAGGGTAAATTCAATCCCCATCGCATTGCTCAACTTTAACATCGGAGATTTAACGGTAGTCAAGGGTACCAGAAAATGGTATATATACCCTTTAGCCTATGACACTACACAAAATCAAATGATACGCGTCACCGCTCACAATAACAACCTCTTCGCGCTGTACCTTCATTGTACATTTACTTGGTTAGCTTGGTTCATTTTACGCACGATTGCTGAAATGACATTGTTAATGCGTTATGAAAAAGTAATTGTCAGAAATACACATTTTCTCATCGCCTAAAAATGTACTGGTACAATAACGTCAAAAAGTTTATAGAATCCAATCAAGATATGAAAACCTAATTTTCGAAATCAGAGTATTGGAGCCTAAAATAGTCCAAATAGTTTTCCTCAATATATCAATCGACTAATTGATTTTTTTGGCTAAATTTTATTATTAGTTGTATCATTTTTTATTAAAAGAGTTATCTAAGCTTAGATTTATTTATTAAACGTGCATCGCTTCATATCGAGATTATTATTGAGGTATCAATTAGACAGGCTAGAATGACAATAGAATTACATTTTAGATCGGTTAATTAAGATCTTTAAGATTATGTTTGAATCTAAATTTTTGAAGCTCTTGATGGTTGAACTAAACAATTTCTTTCATATATTAAACTGTTATATTTGAAGGAGTACAATTCAATGCATCCGACATCCTAAAATCGGCGCAACCGCCCCCATGCTGTATAGGGATTATGTCTACACTTCTCGCTTCTGTTTTTTGGTACAACGAAAGTATTCCTCTGGGTCTGCAGATAGTAGAGGGAAATCTCCAAAATCTAGTTTTGCTGAATGAGAAAGAAAAATGATTTAATGGAGTTTAAATTTTATTTCAACTTACTGATCCTTTTGTTTGTTGCAAGTGTACATTAAACTTGCTCGAAATAATTCTATTATCATTAAATTGTAGCGAGGGACAATTAAAGAAGAAAAACATTCATATATAATGAATCTGTCGTATATTATGAAATAATAAACCTATACTTATTGCAGAAAGATCGCACATTGTATATATGTACGTTAGTATTCAGAACGTTTGGCTTATTTCACATGGTTGCTTCCCAAAGAAGAGATTTGCTTCCGTTGAAAAAGGTTTTTTTACCTACGAATACTATTTCAACCATTCGCATACTATAATATGTGACGAGAGGGTTGTTTATCTCATCAAAATTGGACTTTCTTTTCATAGTCCTTGATATATTACCAACGAACGAATCTCTTTGTAGGATTTAGCTCTGCTAGGGAGATGTCGATTCAATTTACGACAATCTACGTGTTCGCATGAACGAAGCAATTTTTTTCTAAATTAAAAAAATTACGTTTCAATTAGTAACTCGAAACTTTTGTGGATGTTTAACATCTAGTCATTCGAATTTTCACGTTGTCGACTCTTGTCGTCTTGTACAAGTAGGCAGTAGGGTGAACAATCAATCCTTCAGAACTGCTTTCTTTTCATCTAGATCGTTTTAGCAAAACAAATGGTCAGCAGACTGTATATGTTCTTCACTCGTGATATATAAAGCATGTGCTGCTTCTTGTGTGGGGTATAAATATTTCATTGTTAGGTTTAGGTGTCACAATATTCTGGAAATCGTGTGAGGTGTTTGGTGAAATGACACCACAATTTAAAAAAAAAATCACTAAATCAAACGAAATTGATGGCACGAATCAATTTTTTTAAAATAAATATAATTGCTAAAGATGATACGATTAATTTTGTTCGACAAAAATGGCAATCAAAGAATTGTATAAATGATGAAGTAAGATACATAAAAAAACAATATTAAACTTTTCAAAGTTACAATACATTAACATACGTCTGTATATAAGTGTATATAAATATATAGAAGCAATTCGGTGTCGTATTCTTTCGTTATCTTAGCTGGGAGAAAACGTGATTGCCTTTATGGGGGAAGAAAGACTCTTTTGCAGCTGTGATAATGTTCCTGTGGCACAGCGTTTCCACGACGTTATCAGAAATGAAACACGGAGGGTATAAAGACCTTTCTTTGCTGCAACTTTCACGCTCTTCATCTTCTACTTATTATCACAATTGGTCTTACTGGATTTTTTTGATAGATTATAATTTTTATACTACTTTTAAAGATATGACAATATTTAATCATAAACTTAATTTAGTTCGGCCAATTTCGGACATTATTTTCTTATATGAAACAAATCATTATTTTCTTTTTTAACTTACCATTGTTTTCGAAGAAAAAAATAGGTGAATGTAGAAAAAAATAACTAACTGAAAAGTAAAGTAATTGAAATGCAGACAAATTGGTGAAGAAAAATCTTCATTTTATTCCTTTATTAATGTAAACAATGTAATATTATTTACAAGAAGTCGATTACAAAGCATGTTATTTACAGCATACATTGAGAAAATGAAATAACCATTTGAAATCATTATTCGATTATAACTGATGATTTCGATTTGCGCTTGTCATCATGCAATCATTCCCGGTCATTGAACATGAGAGAAATCAGTTGACCTGTTCAGATTATCAAACTAACATTGAATTAGGAATATAAAACAAATTTACAATATTCAAGATTTTACACGTTATTAATAAAGAAATTGATACCCGTAAAGAGCTTTGTATTAAGTGAGGAAATGCTTTATACTTCGGTGATACTGATGATTTTGGATAGTAAATTTTATTTCGGAAATGCATTCACATAGGTTTACAGTTTTTATCAAATACAATAACAATGTTCACTGCATACTTGCGGAATTCTATTCCATATTCTATTCCAAATAGTGGAGTACTATACTATCTCATTTTCTTAGTGATATAATTTCAGTTTCCTCAAATCAGTCCATAGAAAACCCTCAACATATATACATAGACTACTCAACATATTTTATTTTTCTAACAAAACAATATCTACTCAAATTGGCGCACATATTTGCGTCAATTTTGTATTTTCAGTTTATCTGTCAAAATGACTGCTATGCGGACTTTGCCGTTATAAGAAACGGTATTACAATCTTGTAGTGCGAAGGTATGTTAGTTTTATTGAGCACTAGAGATTGAAGACGATCGTGGGGACAATGAAAGACGACTGTCCTTGGTTTCAGAGTCTTCAGATCTGAAAATATTTGCAAAATTGGTGGAATTAGCAGTAGGTTGTAAACCACTAGCGATTCTTTGATTTGGGGAAATAATGGGCGCTACCCGCCACCAATCCGTATTCGGCCAACCAGTGGCCAGGCTCCCCCGAAAATTTATATCCGGGAGAACCGGAAGTGGTTTTCATATAATATGGTTACGCGATGAGCTATTACATTTGCTTGTTAGTCGTTGGACTGAAAATGAATTGATCTCGCTATTCGTACACATATTTGAGACTGTTGTAGGACAACTTGTAGTATAAAGTTTCTCCAAAAATGGCGATGAAGCAGTGTATCGATCATCAAGTTTATCGTCTGTGTTTTGTCGTTCTGGAGACACAAGTCCGCTGCATTTTTTTCGGTGGGTATTCTCATTTACAATTACATCTGATACATTAGGGGCAAAGCATTCGTCATCCGATTTAATTAGATTCGGGAACGATCCGTTGTCTGACTTTTCTAGAAATATGTTGGGTTTCTTTAACTCTTTGGACGGACTTGGGCAACCACAATTCGATTGAATGTAATTCGAATTTGACAAAGTCGGCCAGGATATAGATTGTTGAGTGTAGATATTTCCTCCGGAGCTATATATTGCCTGGAACGACAAAAACAAAAAACAAAAACAATTTTCATTTATTTCAAAAGTCCTTTCAAATCAAAAAATGTACTTTGCTACATGTAGGGTTTGTGCAGTTTGTTAATTTTTTGCATGACTTGAAGTAATTAACTAAACTTATTCGGATATTTTGAGTTTGAAACGTTCATAGAAAATATTACCTGTATTGCCAGATCTGCTGCTATTTTCCCCCCGTTGAGATCTTCATTTATTTTATGTTGTAGTGGATACATATGGTAGGGAAATGTATGAAATAACCTCGGTATTTTAAAATCATCCTGGTTCATAATCGGGTGATTGACAGATGGTGTCAAGGAAGGTATGAGACTTCGAGAAATTGTAGTTAAAGTATCATTAGTCGTAATATTCAATGGAGACAATGTAAATCCAAATTTGTTCTCTTTTTTGACAAGAGATTTAGGTTTTCGACGCGGCCTGTACTTATAATCTGGATGCTCTTTCATGTGTAATGCTCTGTAACACAAAAAGTTGTCGCGTGAATACTCTTTTCATTATACAAATTCCCATTTAGCAAAATTTTATTGTCAACATAGCTAAGGCGGTCGCGCTCAACCGACGGCATCTGAACACTGTCTTCTAATTTCGTTCAGAAAATAAATTTTAATACTAATGCAAAATAACAACTTACAGAAGACGGTGAAAAAGTTTAAAAACAATTCTTTAATGATATTTAAAACTTGAAAAAGTAATAATTATTTCAAAAATGTGTTATAATCATGCTCATGAATCATAATGTGTCTAAATAGTTTTCGCAACATTTTAAATAAGAGACGGATTATAATATAAACCTCACCAAAGATAAAATTTACGAATAAACTAATGTTGTTTTTTGATTAGTAGATTATTCAATTATGGATAGGATATTATCATGGCGCTAAAAGTTTACTGGCTGCAGAATAACGTAGAAGAGAAACAGAATAATAATTCCCGGACAATGTATCCTGGTAGATATCACAATACGTAAATCAGCATAAACATTAGTAAAGCTTTTACAATAATTCAGCGTAATCTTCAAAATTCACATCTTCTGTACACAACGCGCAATATTTCTTACTTGTTAGATAACTGCATACAAAGAAATAAAGCGATGATTTGTTTACTCAGAATTATTACCAACAAACTCATTTTATGATAGACACAATTTTGATTTTATCCTAAATATCAAATTTTTAAACACAAATTTAATGCATAAATAAAAGTCTGATAGCTGAATTTAATTTTTTACTCAATTTTCATTAAAAATCTGTTTTATCTTTGATTATTCATTTGAAAAGATTGTTTGATTAATAAATTAGGATACGTTTACAATTGTACAAATAGAATCACAGATTCAGCAGTAAATAATAGTTCTGAATGGTCACTGTACATTATTCTCAAATATTTATGTGAATACTATAGAGATTCAATTTTTGAATTCCATTTACTTTAAAGTGTAATATAAAAATAAAAGACTACATGCATAGTAGGAAAGGATCAAAAATCCGCTGTATGTGTATGCGTGAAAGAAGTGTGTAAAAAGTAAGAAGAGAGCGACAGGAATAGCAGAGCGAGCCAAGTGCAAATCCTTTTAAATCCTCACAATTGCGACAATAGGGCTTTATTTGTTATCTCGGAGGCCACATTGTGAATCGCCCAGAATGAACGGACAGATTACGTAGGGCTAGTGACAACGAGACCGCTTCAAAATGTTGGTGGCATACCAGCGAGCTACGCGAATATGACTTTATCATTGAAATTTTTTATGCGCTCTTCGATCTCATAAAAATGGATTCTGAGGGAGAATATTTTTAAACATTTTTTCCGCAAAATAATTACGTATTTCAGTATTTACTGACATTGGCTGGTCTTTAAATGTAAAACTTTAGCTGCCACAATAAAAGGCTATAAACGTTTAGGTATACAAAAATTTGAGGGTATAATCACAGATGTAGTATTGATAGATATGAATGAAGAATCCACTTAGAGATTCGATAGCTTTAATTAAACTAGAATAAACGTCTCGTGGAACGTAGAAAAATTTCTGTCTTAGATTTGATATTCGTATAATTGCATCCATTAATATTAAATCCATCCATGAATATTAAAAGAGAATTTATGTATAGTGGAGAATGCAATTAACAAATTTCCTAAATCCTTATTGTAAAGAATTAAGATAATCTAGAGTCACTGTAAACCTAATACGCGAATAATATATACTTATCTATACCATGCAAATTAGTCCGTAATTGTGGTTTGAAGTCTGACAGAGTAATAAAAAGACCCTTCATGTGAAGCTTTACATTGATTGCGTTATTTCAGAATAAAAGTCATCATTTGCCCACTGATATGCTTTTCATGATAAGTTTATATGGGTTTTACAAATTAACTTTTTATGATATTTACTTCGCGATAAACATCAATCAAATTTATTAAAAAAACGAAGTGAATATCCCCGAAAAAAAGTAACAATTTTCACCTCAATCAAGAGATCTAATTCCATTCCTGTTTTTGAATGTTTTTCAAACACGTAGCAATCATAAAACGCTTCCGATCGGCCGTTAAAAAGTTTATAAAACAAAACAAAAATTAAACATGAATGTCTAAATACAAAATAACGCTTACCGCAGTCGTTTTGCTTCGTCGATGAATGGTCGTTTGTCAGTTTCAGAAAGCAGTTTCCATTCAGCTCCTAATCTTTTGGAAATTTCAGAATTGTGCATTTTTGGATTTTCTTGTGCCATTTTCCTTCGTTGACCTCTGGACCATACCATAAATGCGTTCATCGGACGTTTGACGTGGTCATTTTGCATGGTCTTCGAAGTCATTGTTTAAAAATTTAGATTTTTTGTTTGTTCACACTTGTACTGAATTGAGGTAATGATGTATCAAAGGTGTCATTGTTTTTTCCTAATTGCATTGATTTACTGAAAGAAGAAGAAATTCAAACTATAAAATTTTACTAATGAACGAAAAATATTCTTTCTTTTTATTTTTTAAATCAATCTGGGATTTCAATTTTTTATAAATTGATTTTCGATGAAGTTAATAACCGATTATCTGATACGTAATGTAAAAACTAACGTTATCTCATTCTTTCATTCGACGGTTTGAATGTTGACAAATTGAAAGCAACATAATTTCTTTCCTTTCACAAGTGAAAAATTTTATTTATATTTTTAAAATCAAATAAAAAATATTTATATTTTTATAATCATTTTTCTTTACATATCTAATTCACAATTTTGCCGAATAAAATTCTTTTTTTAGCAAACGAGGTTTTCGGTCGTGATCACGCGGATTCATTTATTTTTTTTGTCATTGCTTGACTTTATGTCATCATTATTTCTTTTTATGTTCTTGATTGATATATTTTAGTTTTTTTTTTTTTTTTCACTTTTTGTCACCTATGTACTAAATTAGAAATTTTTAGAGTTAACTTGGGAAAAAACAATGTAAACAAAATTGGTGTAAGTAATTTTATCATATTTTTGTAATTGATTGAAAGCATGAAGAGAACAAGTTAGTCTAAAAGCTTATAGTAAATTTGATCGTTCCCGTCGTATCATATTAGACCGGTGTAACTTGTTTACACTTCTGAAATAGATGTTTATCATTACAAAACAAAATTGACTGTTTTTTCAATTGTCGTTACTCAACCAAATACCATGCTTTTTCATAACTGCATATGAAAAAAAGCAAAATAAAAATCAAACGAAATGAAATAAAGTTTAGAATATCCTGATACTCACAAAATCACTCATTTCATAGTTCATCATTGCACAATGAAAAGCATTACTGTAGCTCAAGCACAACTACGAATATTTACACTGACAAACAAATCTGGCCACTTGAAATTTCAATCACGAAACTATTCTGAGTATCGAGTCAAGACGAAAGCAACAAGGTTGTTTAATTTTTGTCGCTTAACAATTGCAAATTAAACGATTGCTCGCGAACGTCTAATTACACAACAACACATGTTTGGTATGATTTTATGAATACGATTTGCCAAAAGTGACATCCCAGAGACTTCACGAGATATTGCGAGGGTAAAGTAAGAATTGCTGTAACCTCGAACGGGGTTGAGATAAAATGTAAAGGGAGAGTTGAAAGTGACTTCAGAGAACCAACCAGACACGCTATTCAAATCCCACTACTAAGTGTTTCTGACACATTGTTACTATTGGTTGATTTTCAGACATGGCGGGTTGAGATATTACGCTATGCAACAGGTGGAAGAACTGCCGCGTGCGCAGATTTGTTCCGTGTTGTTATGCGTCACGAATTTGATGTCGTTCAACTGCATCGTTTCATTCACATTATTATCTTAAACCTATTGACAAAGCTTTGTGTTGTTATAAATTGTCATTAAATTACAAATTCAATGTGTGTTTGCCATTTCCGGTCAAATTTTTATTCGTAATTCTAAACAAATTCAGCTATACAAAAGATCCAAAGTTTATATATACAAATTGTTTACACTTTCAAGAATCAGTTTTGAATATTTATAACTGTTCCAACAAAACGCGATAATGCCTATCTCTGTTGCACTGATCTATTTAGTTTGAGAGTATATTTTCAGCGAGGGTTACAGTCTTCTGGCTGATTACACATCTCAAACAGCATGACAAAACCATTCTGATACCTCAAAGGTTGTCAGACTCTCGTCCACTAAAAAACCACTTCTCTCCATCACAATTTTGTTTGCGCTTCGTCGCGCCCTCATCGGATTTTCAATTTGCTAAATGGTTTGCGAATCATCAAGCTGTGCATAAATCTTGTTGATCCTCAAGTGCCAAAAACAATAACAAGTACAATATTGCAAATTACTGCAATTTTTGTTTTTGCTTATTTCTTTGAACATTTTACAATTTTTAAACTATATGTTTTTTCAGAAATAGTAATGTTTACAATATATTATCTTGTTGGAAATGTTGTTTTGTTTGTTTGCATTGGATCATTACGTATCATCATCATCAACTTTTATTTTTTTTGCATAATCTATTTGTTTTTCTCTCTATTATCGCATCTCCTCTTCATCAACTCTTTTCATCATTTCTTTTTATCAGTCCCAATTCGATTTCACCTCTTGAAATTTAAAAAAAAAACAAAGAAACATTAACGTCCACGAAATCTTGAATGATGAAAACGACCAACAAAATTTCATCTGATTCTTCTGAAGAAGATATTTATTGTTTATCATGTAGATTTAATAGGCAGCGTTAGACGATTCCGCAGATTTATGTGGACCATTATAAGCCCTATACTTCTTCGGTGTTAAGATTTTGGAGGAGAACAAATTGGTATTTCGAGGTTACAGAAAAATGGACTATAAAATTGTGATGTGATAAGATGTTTCGAGTATAAGTCAGTATAAATGTATAGATTTCCGCAGACTCTGTGTCGATATCTGTAGAGGCGAAGCGTATATAAGTGACTTTTGAATAGTTACAGGCCTCCGAATCTGATGATAGGAAAGGCGTGGACGGGGAAACACTGAAGACGCACTGGGGTGCCACGCGACCACTGATTATACCATTCATCGCCCAACAGTTGAAAGAGGGTGCGAGTTATAAACGCTGTCGCTCTCGTCATCCCTCGATGTCTGAATGCCCGCTCATCAATGAAACAATCTACTCTATGAACGTGCCACGGTCGATCTAATACTGTATTCTTATTTGGTTTAGCCACTTCTATTTTTTTTTTCGCTCTCATAAAAAATTAATTGTGCGACTGAAAAATGTTTTATCGGGAAATTAAGTCGTCCAATTATTTTATCAAGTTAATGAACAAAATCCATGCATCAGTAGCAATTTTTATTTTACCATTTTTGTAACCTTGAAATATTTCACAAAAATGTGATAGCGAATTGCGCAAATACTTGTGAAGCGAAATATTTGCTTGCCGACGGTCTGTGTCTGACTGTATCAACTGTTACTCTACTGCAATTAGAAATATAAAAGAAAATGATACAATTATTATTTCTTTTAACATATGTCGTAAACGATTCAATTGAGTGGCAACAGAGTTCAAGAGAAATGTTATGATTGTAATTTAAAATTTTTTTGCATTTTAAAATTAAAATTTGACAAGAAAGAAATTGTTATAAATTTGTATCAAACTATTATTTTGAGATTATTATTCGAAAAGCTTGGATGTTAATGAAGGATCATTATATATTCTAGTCACATATTACGTTGCGTTGACGTATTCATCGTATGTAACTCCGGGTATTCTATAAAATACTACCCTATTTTGTTCGCTCGAATAAGTTATTGTGGCATGTTCTATTTTGATATGGCGACAGTGTCACAAAGTGAGTTGAATTCAGAATATTGGCCGGACGACCAAACAAAGTGAAATATGATTTACTGAAGAAGTTCTATGGTGCTCGTCAAACAATGCGTCTCGTTTACGTCGATGTGCACATAGTTTGCTATGTGCATCCAAGTCTATATTGATATATAACAAATGTACATAGCTAACAATGAGCAATTTCGTTACTTTTGCAACTTGCTTGTCATTTTTGGTTTACGTTTTATAATTTTCTTTTATTTATATCAATAATTAACATTAGGCCGTTAATTTACTCATAAACTATTTATATACTCATGCTAAATAAATTAAAATCTAAAAAATGGAAATGATCAAATTGCAATTTTAGTACACAGTACACTGTTCAGAATGTTATTTACGAATATGGTTTATCAGGATACTATCATTTGATAAAATTAAATACAGAATAACATACCAAAAATTTTTCATATAAATGCAAGAAATCTAATTATACCGAAATAAAACGAACATTTGGTTTAAATAATCATCGGGTTCTATAATAAAAGATATGATAAATTGACATAAAACTTTGAACGCGCAGTTATTTTCGTGAACGTGGCCAAACTTTTAAAATTACGTATGAGAATACAGTGAAAAATTAAATAAATAAATTCATTGAAAAAACATTAGCAATGATGAAAAAAAAGTTTATAAGTTGAAATGTTAAAAAATCACTTTAATAGAAAAAGTCACTTAAATACTGACTTTTTATACAAGTTTCAATTTTTCGTCGCAAAAATATACCTCAACAATCTTATTGATTCTTTGTTATTTTCATTGCAAAATTGATATAATTTCTTATCTAATTTTGCAGATTGTTCGTCAGATAATTGTTGGTAATTATTTAATAAAAAATTTACGCACCATTGGTGCATCAGTTTCATGTTATCGACTCATGCTAAAAGTTGTCTTACCTTGTGTTGCACGCGAATTTCGTTTCTATATTGATTTTCGCAATGACTGTCACCAGATAAATTGTCACCCTTCCAAATATTTCGTACAACTTTCCATGAGATGGCATACGTGTTGCGTTCAACTTCATATAAATTTCAGAAACAAAATAAAATTTAAAAATCGGCGTTTAATTTCAAAGATACGAATTCAATAGTATAAAAAAATACCGCAATGATAAAAGCGTTCTACAAAAATTTTATTTTAATTCTTTTAAAATTTGAATCTTACTTTTCCGATTTTGCGAAATTTCAAATTCAAAAATAAGAAGTATGTATTGAATTAAATTTTGGATTTTTGCAAAGTATCTATACTACCCGATTGAAGTAATTTCAATACTTTTACTTTCATTAATCATTGTTGAAGAGAACACTCATACTATTATTACGTTATGTTCGGGTTATTGTCTACCGATGAATAGCTGTACGTCGACTACATTGTAAGAGCATAGTGAACATGCTATATAACAAGAACGTTAACTCTGTATAGAGTCAACGGAGACATTAGAGACACTGATTTCTCTTATACTGTCTATTCTACTCAATGTAATCCACTCACCAAATGAAAGGAGTTGTGTAAATGACAATGACGAAATTGCTGCGAATTGAACGATTCGAATTTAGAAATACATAATCATAACTGATGTACACGTGAAACAAATAGAAAATTATTGTTCATGCACGCTATATTAAACAGAAGGCAAAAACAATCAAGCAGAAGTAAATTCATCAGATATTAATTGATCTGTTCATTCTTTTTGTGCTTATGTTTTTTTGTTTTAGTAAAGTTGAAAAAAAGTGTCAAATTAGACGATGACATCTGAATTAAATCGAAATATTACTTAAATGACATTAAAAAGTTGACTGAGAATTTAAACATCTAGAAAATACACTGAATTAAAAAAACGAATCTTGTATGATTGTAAAATAATTTTAAAAAAAATTAATTTTTTTTAAAATCGTAGTTAAAATGACTAGATGAAAGAATTGAATCCATGACTTTTCTGAAGTTGAGGGAGAAACTCGACTGTTCCAATTGTAAATTTCAAGTTGACAAATAATTCATTTTATTATACACCATGATTTAATGCATAAGTTAAATTTGTTATTGATGAAATTTTGATTGTTTCGAGAGGGTACGCGATTGAAAATATTGTCATGATTTTGTTCTTGTTCTGCATTCATTCAAAGTCGTGCAAAAATTATCAATAATTTTTGTTGCTTGTAACGATGACGAAGACGTCTTTGAATTTAGTGAATAATAACAGAATAGGCGACACAACAACGTCTTCTGACCAAAAGGTAGTAGAACGTGAGGTGTGTTAGAGGTCGAAAGCATGGTAGGGGAAAATAATTTAAAAGCTGAATTGAATTTTTTCCCTTAGAGTCTTTCGTTCAGGCATTGGGAAGCGCACAATAGCTCAATGGCGATGTATCAAGGAAAGTCGACTTGCGGGAGAGGCAAGCATTGTATCGTTCTTTTTTCGTACCTCTATTTTCTGTCTCTCTTTCTCTTTTTCATTTATTCTACTATTCATATTCCTTCTTTATTCTATTTTTGAATATATGGAATACTGCTTTTGTGTGGCAAAGGAAAAGTGAGCAAATGTACGACTTAAATGAAGATAAAGTACAAAGTGTAAAAACTCAATCTATGCGAAATTCTTTTTTACTCCGAGTCAATGATATGTTCCAGAATTTTCAATGGGATCGAAATAAATTGCACATTCTCTGAGGGTGAAAAATATTAGTTTGGAAAATACCTATATCGGAAAAACTGAAGCTCGGAAAATTAATGAGTCAAAGAACTTACCATTGCCTTGTTTCTTTTTGTTCAACTATCTGTTTAATGACACACAGGAGGAATAATAATTGATCGATGCGCCATGTTTTTTGTCCCGCTATTATTCTAAAAATATTTAGGATTCCACCGGGCTTTTGTCACACGGAAGACTCCTCCAGAAACTTAAGGGGAGTATTATTTATTTTGGCCATTGTATCATCCCACAAGTACAATATTGCTCATGAAATCGCGCATACATTAGTCAGCCCGGCTTTTGATACTGTAAGCACTTATTCGTTAACATAATAAACACATTACAATAATGAATTGATAATGTCTAAAGCCAAAATATGAATAGCACCGCGCTCTTGCCAAGGATCCATCATTTCTAATCCGCACATTTCATCATTTCCATTTGAATAAACCAATCAAGTCCAATAAATTTTGTTTCTATGGTTCGTTTTATTTTCTTAACTTCAACGAACGTACAGTGAACAAAATGTGATACCAAAACCTATCATTGAAAACTTTTTGAAAGAATATCAGGAAAAGAAATCTGTATTGATTTCTTAATTGAAGTGCTTATATCAGGGAGACTTTATTTTATATAGAAACACTGAAAGTAATATGCGACGAAATAACAGAGTGTCTAACTCAACAATAGAATGTTCGCTATCTTTACTTGGAGGATGACAATAGTCAGTCTTTACAATGTCAGTTTTTGTCGATTCCTCAATGCTGTTCCGGGAGCACATTTGGGGGAAGTAGAATGCAAAAAAAGGGAAATCTTTTGTGTAGCAGGGCTGCGTTACGAGCAGCGTTTTTGCATAATTTATCATGTTTGTTTGATCGATCGGATAAAGACGCTTTCAAACACGTTGTGTGTTGTTTGACCGATGGCATAAGTACTATTGCATGGGGACATAATTCAACAGTGAGATCTTTTCTTATCAGAAACGTCAACTTAACAATAATTTTTTATTGGTCTTATTAATAATTTTGCTGTTGTTGAATTGATCTGTCGTAATTTCCGAATTGGTTTGTATAGTTTCAACCCCTTGTTGTTTACATTCAAAAAGAAAATCAAGAGTTGAAAATTATGATTGCACAAAATTTTTTATTTTTTCCAAAAACGGTATACGGATTGATTACCAACAGTGACAATTTTTGTAGGCAAAGTAGAGCTCCTGCAGCGAAACGTTTACGTTCGAGGGGCATAAATCGATTTTCACACCCTCTGACACCCTCTTGGGTGTAAAAATCTCGTTAACGCTCACTGATCGAATACAAACAGTAGAACATTGGATACTTGTTTTTACCGATAAAGTAGATCTCTTGTTATAAAATTATAATTTTTTATCGAGCAAAAGAAAAAGCCAACTGAAATACTTGCGCCCCAGAGGCACAAAAAATTAGAAAAGATGAATCAACAAATTGGGGATTAGAAAATAATATTGAAATAACTTTTAGAATCGTCAAACATTAATTGAAAAATAAAAGTTTTCGACATTTTTATTTTGTATGAATTAAGTTTGTTACATTGGGGGTAGGTGGTTGAGAAATTGGCTCATGTATAGGCAAAGAAATGTTTGAATGACTCAGCTTTCACAGAAAGTCACAGAGACATAGTGTTTTTATTGTAAAAACATGGCTTTCGAGATTGCTATTCCATGTGACAGTTACAGTATACTTTTTAAAAACAAAATATTCATCAACAAAAAAATAAAATTGTATACAACTCATGTACAGAGCATAACTCTCATCACAATAGAATCATATTGCAGATGCTGCATTATCACTAATTCAAGTTCTCTCGGGTCAGAAAATAACTAGTGGCCGTCGGAATTCGTTCCCTGCAGTTGAGGATGATTGATACCCTGGGTATTGTCCCATCTGAGTAGCTAACAGGCCGCCGCCTTGAACTGAGCTTGGATAGTAGGCAGATAATCCGCCGATTCCTGGACTGGCTGTGGACGATGTTGATGCCGAGCTCCCCCCGGATCCCTGCTCCACTCTAACGTCCTGGACTTGTTTATTGGTTTCTGGCGAGTCTGTAACGGGTGATCTGCTTATGGAGCCAGCACCGCCCGGACTAGATTCTTCGTAAATCTTATTTGAATCGTACGTTCGACTGTAATCAGTTATAATGGGTTTCTGATCCATGTAAAGTTTCGACTGTTCAAAGTACGCTTTGGCCGAGTCGAAATAAGTCCGATCCAAGTACGACTTCGGGCTGGTGTCCAAGTATTTTGGATCGGAATACATACTCATTGCTAAAGTGCTCGGCGGCATGTACGCTGCACGATACTTGTCAGCTTCTAACGAGTATTTCATTGCGTCTATCGAATTTGCTACCTGTAACAAACAAAACCAATCATAAAGTATAATTTTAATAATAACTTTAAATAAATAAAATAATAATCGACATACAAATTTGAAAAAAAAAATTTCCTGACAAATTTTGCAGTTTTTTAAACACTCAAATAATTTGATCAATCAAGAGTTTCACGTACTGGAGTGGGTGTAGCTAATCCAGCAGACATCGCTGATTGTTGTGCGGCTGCAGCGGCGGCCGCAGCCATACTTGCTGATAATGATCCAAAAGCAGCGGCAGGAGCATAATAAGAACTCATTCCGGCTTGTCCCATAGTACCTGGAGGCATTCCTGTGAAAAATGAAACAAATCACAGTTTAAAACTAAAATTTATCATGGGCAATCCTCAAGTCCTAAACCAAATTGATAAAAAAGTCAGATAAATAAATAGCTGAAATAGATAAACATGTTTCATCTCGTGTAGGGTATTGTAATTGTTTTAGACACAGAAAGATATTGATCACGTTGTTTGCAGACTTGTTGTGCTCATAAAAATGACACTCTTGAATACAATTTGATGCTTAATATTTTTTTAAATGATACATTACTCGTGCAGTTACTTTGATAAGCAGACAATGTGTTAACGAAGTGCGGTCCATAACGTTCCTTACATTATATGTAATATTCGTATTCATAACTTGAGCGTATAGGTTTTGACCTTAAGTATGAATGTATTTTACGTTCTTGATCCTCTGGTCGTCAGAGCCATAAATCTTGTGAATTTTAACGCCAATCATTTTCACCATTTGGTACTTCGGCTTTTTATCGAACCGTGTGTACTTTTATTAATATATATTTGTTTTTTTTTTATTCACCGTGATTCGCCATAAGGTGTGGCCAAATCGAAAATTGTACCATGTAAATTCGTATTCATTGTTGGAATCGCACTTGTTTAATGTAAAAGTGTAATGGTAGCACATCAGTCACTGTGAATGGAAATCATGTCTTTTTTTTTAATTCGAACGGAATGTAGAAAAAGAAATACTCAAAAAACAATCGACGGAGTGGTTTATAGGATGTTTCATTTGCAGTCTCTGAAATCGATATAGGTTTTGACAGAGTCTATTGAAAACGATAATAGAAGCCGAGCCCCTCGAGAAGTGAGATCCAAGATTATGTAAGCCAAAACGACGCGAAAACAAAGAATACAATGAACATGGAACGTCAAACAAATCTATGTAAACCGAGGGGACTAACGGTGCAAACGAATCTCTACTTGATTCGAATGAAACATCTGTTCTTATAATCTAGCCGGATTGATAATTCCATAAAAGATAAATCTTACTGATAAGGTGCAGCAGATGTTTTTCAAGATAGTTTTCAACTCGTCTTACCAACTGACCTTACAATTGTCTACAAAAAACGTCATTTCATCTTCATCTTTTCATCTTCGAATATATTCTACATTCACAGCTGTACAATTTTGTTTATGATTTTTCATTTTCATAAAATTCGGAAAAAATTGATTGTTCATTTCCATTTAAAATTGAGTTGGTAATAATATTAAAACTTGAACATTTTGAAACATGAAGATATACTTATTATCTTTTATGAGCTCAAGAAGAGAGTTTCAACAATGTCACTGTGAATTCAACCTTGCGATACGAGTAAATCTCGCGAAGCAAGTGAGCTTCGCACAGCAAGCTAAAAAGGGGCAGAGGGCAAAGACCCCTGATGGGGGTTATATTCTGAATCAAATTCAAGTATGTTTCATAATTAAAAATCACTCGTTAATTAATATTAATTTAATTAATTAAGTTCATCGATTGATTAGGTTTTCAAATAATTTTCTTTTAATTTGAATTGTTTGTTAAACATACAAACATGTTTCAATATATTATAACAAAATTATCATTTTGTTTTTACCAAATAAAAAGTGCAACAAGGGAATAAATCGTTAAACATACCTGCGCGAAATGCATCCATGGTAACACTTGGGTATGGAATGCTATAAGGGTACCCCTCCTTTCTCAATGACTTTGGTTTTCGTCGAGGCCTGTATTTGTAATCTGGATACTGTTTCATGTGGACCATCCTCAATCTTTTTGCTTCATCAATAAATGGACGTTTCTCATCTTCCTTCAAGAGTTTCCACTCTGCACCTGAAAAAATAAGAAACAAAGATCGACCTTTAGTACCCGACTAGCCAAGCGTGTATGTCTTCATTCATTGAAAGACAGTTTAATAAGTCTGATTTCCATCTAGAAAATTTTGTCATTAAAAATTCAGTAATTGAGAAAATTGTCGGAATATCCATTGTGCTGAATCACTTGAAATACAGTTATTAAAGTTTATCTGAATGTGCAAGCCTTACACAGGTTCGCGAATTCTTGCAATTTTCATTCTTCAAAAGGAGTGTTTGGTCGTTGTTCTGTTCATCAAGATTATATGAACTTTATATTATCAACTTTTCCATGAAACTTTTACTTTTCTATTTAGTATACAATTCTGGAAAAACTGTTCTACCTGATGCTTGTTAATTATAGTTATCATCGTTTTTTGAAACTTTCCGGCTCGATCTTTTTTATCATAAAAAAATTTCAAACAAATAATAATAATTGAAGAATAAAACGTATGACAATTAATTTTTGTGTAAATTATGTGAGTTTCGTATCACGATAAAACCGGGAAAAAAGTGCAAGGTGGCGCGAATAAGTTTATAAAATTCAATCGATCAAGCGGAAGAAATAACTGAGCTTGATTCTGGAATCGTTGCGCTGGTATCGTCGACGTCACAAGCATTGTGAGCGCCGACAACACAAGCATTGTGCTTATTGTTTCAGCACTCGGTACACCGGAGCCTAGGCAACGTTACTCCGTGTAGTCTGTTCCGACTTTCTGCAGCATAGCGTCGGATCGTTGAGGCGAGTTTTGTTCATGATTCCGTTCGTCGCTAGATGCCGGGCTTCTCTCTTTGTTTGCCACTCTACAATAAGTGGTAATTAATTCTTGACTGTATGATTGTTCCAACGAAACCAAAGTCTGAGAGAACGTTCAATAGTTCATTCGTTCGTCTATGGTTACACAATTTTCTGATCCATGGCATATTTTGTTGACGTCTTTCTTTATATTACAAACATTTCATTATATCAATAATTATATACTCAGAAAAAAATCCTTTCGATAAAAGAAATAAATCTTTATAAATTCATCTTAACACATCTTGAGTCAAGATTTTGAAAACAGTATAGTTGATGGAAAATAAAAGCAGTGAAATGTCAAGTGCTGCAAAAAGCATGCAAAAATCCACAGCTACACAACCATGGAGTATGTTTACATTGAAAATGTAAAATTACAATATATTTTGGTATTACAATGTTGATAATAAAACTTATCTTCATCATTTTGTATATCAAAAAGCAATTCCCTTTCACTGAAAAAGGAGTTTTTCGTAAGTGGAGCTGTAAAGCAAGAGTAGTTATATGCAAAAGTATCCAAAATTATTGCTAATTATTTATATCATCATCCCTATAATTATTATGTATACCTATAATGATTTTATCAATTTCAATTTACCGAATAAATTAAAAATGCGTAGAAAAGTTCGTACGAAAACTGAGAATTCAAATTATTTCGAGAGATTGGTTTTCTATAATTGGACATTCTTTTATTTTATTATTATTCTATTTAATTTATTTAAATTGAATTTTTTTGTGTTAAATTGAATTTTGTGCTTCTGGCGAGCGCAAGATTACCAATGTTTAACAAATAGAATAGAACTTGAAATGTATAAGAGATATAGATTAAATTACATGAACGATTAATGCCTTTACCTTAAAATTTAATATTCTTAAATTGTCATATTTTGATAAAATCCACTAGAATGTGCCCAAATATCTCTCTTTGTATCTCGACATCTGAAAAATTAAAATAACTTTATTAAGCAAAAAAATGTGTTTTCAAACAAAAATGGAAATTTTTTTTTAGTAAAATAAAATGCGAGTAATGCGAAAAATGAAAGTATGATGAAAGAAGTCTATTTTGTTGTTCCGAGAGATTTTTTAATTACGTTAACAGTTTCGATTGGTTAAAAAATTGGAGACAAAACAATAATACGTAAAAGAACAAAAGTCTAAGAGGGCGGACATATTTAGGCAAAACAATGAAGCACTGTACACGTCAAAAGAAAGGGAAGTCAAAAGTCGTTAGTATTAGTAGGTGTGTTCTCCAGTATATTTTCCTTCCCTTTTTACATTTTCAGACGGCAAGTGAGCTCAAAATATAATGGCTTTTGCTTTTCAGTACTTTCCATAGCACAAAACCATTTATATTATATTATTTATGGATACAATAGCTGTTAATTAATTCACAATATAAAGATTATTATTGTTTTCATTTTCTTACTTGAAGGAAACGAAAATGATTTTCATTCTTTGATTGGGATAAAATTTGTGGTGAGTTTGAAGTTGTCAAATAGACAAAGTGAAATCATTTTAATAACTGAAAATAAAATTGAAAACAGAACAACTCATTTAAAACCGTTGACGTAACTTTTCTGAACATCTTGCTCTTCCAGCGCGTGATGATGTAATATGTGAACGGATTTTGGAAAGCAGCAGAACTGTTTCATCAAAATAAAAGCCCTCTTGCGTGTTTTTTATTTCTTTGTCTTCACAGTTTAGCTTTACAAACACCATTGCTTTCATGAATGTCCGTAGCTTTCTTCACATTCTTCCACCTTCTCATGTTTTATTTTTATCTTTATCAATATTGTCGTCTCTTTTTCTACTTATTCCTCCTTCTACAATCACACACAAAAGAAATTCAGATGTGAGAAAACGAAAAAAAAAAAAAAAAAAAAAAATTATTCGCAGAAAAACGAAAGAGAAATTACGACGATCGATACTGTGAATAGAACGAAAGAACAAAGCCATTCGAAATGCCATTACATTATGGATGCTGTTCGCGAATGTGTTGGCTGCTTCTCGAAATGAAATATTAATAACTGTAATGACACATTTACAATGTGAAATCTTTGTCTAATCAAATTAATGCTTATCCGTTTTTGATTGGTCCTTATTGAAAAACAAAATTTTCATCATTTCATGACGTACTTTTTAAGTCTAATTTATGACTTCCAAAAGATTTTTCAGTCCGTTTGATTCAGTGATTCAACAAAATATGGGGATTACACTGTACAACTAAAATTTTTATCAAATTATCGCAATGCTGTTTAGGTGACAGCACTCATCAGATTAGCATGATGGAATTATCAGATCAAGGGGGTCAATTCTTGAAAATTTTTCGAACGTGACACAAAATGAACGTATAGCATATGTTTCATAGTTCATGTTGGTTAGTTTGGCAAGATTTTTGGCACACATTTAAAAATTAAAGTTGAAAAACAAAATTTTCAGTTTTAAGGGCAAACAAATTTCTGTTCACAATGTTTAACAACGTAATCATGTACTTCCAACGGTTATATACATTAGCTGCCACAAATTATATGCAACTCACTTTACAATTATTGAGTCGTGTTTAAAAAATGTTGAACAATAGGCCACCTCTGATTGAACGTCTAAATTTGTATTTTAAAATTAAAACTCACCGAGTCTTTTTGATATCTCACTATTGTGCATTTTGGGATTTTCATGTGCTATTTTTCGGCGTTGCATTCGAGACCACACCATGAAGGCGTTCATCGGTCTCTTTATATGATCCGGTTGCATTTTTTTTGCCGCCGCTGCCAAAGAACTACCCAACGCTACGCTCATTGGACCAACTCCTCCTCCACCTGTCGGTGATGTATTTGACATGCTTTGCATACGTAATGTATCCGTAAAAGCAGTGTCACATATATTTCCGCCGGCTCTGGAAAAAAATTGTTCAAGATATTATATTTATAGCATTCTGTGATATATTTTTCTGTGTCACTATAAAGTACGGCTTTTAGTCTTTTATACTTCCAATGAAAGCATATCAGAATAACAAATGAATGAAATCATCAAAAACAAAATTATTCAAAAATCCAAATCATGAGACAAATAGTAAAATTTTATCATATCTTTTTTATTTTACTTTCTCTATCTGATAGTTTTTTACTCTTTTACTTCCATTACTCTGAAGTTATATCAGATGCGCGCGCACAACTAAGTGAATTGGCGCTTGTGTCTCACTCATAATAAGGTAAATGTACCCCTTATCGTGACTGTACCCTATATCGTGATGTTTTGGATTTAAATCGAAGATAATTTAGTAAGTAAAAAATTCAGTCAAGTTTTGTTTTCCGTTTTAATTTTATGATAAATACACGGTCACGGTAATAGGTACTAGAATCACGATAAAGGGTACATTTACCTTATTACTAATTGACCAACTGAATTATAATAAAAATTTCTAAACGTTAAAATAGCAAGCTCGAGATTAGCGAATTTTGTGAATCTAAATTTAATCTTACTTAATTGTAGTATATTTTTTTTTTACGGAGCGTTGATCAAAATATGTTTTCCTGTAATCAAGTTTTTCTAACATTTTAAAATTCGAATGATGAAGAGTTCCAGTTTATCAATAATAAACTATAGGAAATCATAATGAGAAGGAGGGCATTCAAATAAGCTACTCGTAGAAGGTGTGCGAAAGACTCAGCGCAATTGACATGCAGTAAAAAGCGATGTCAGAATCATTATGTTTGCACGAAGCTTAGAACGATCTCTCGAATCGTCGTCTCAAATGTCAAACACAGACACGAAATAAGCACCCAAGCGTTAAAATCTTTTGTCCTTTAGAAAAGTTTAGGCGACATACTAGTTCGCAGAGGTAGTTATTATTATTTAATAGGCTCGCTCAATAGAAATTATTTGAAAAATGCCAATAATAATTTCGCAAAATATATTTTATAACAAAGGAGTAAAATAATTTGTTTAGAATGTGAGCCCAATAATTTTACTGTCTTTAAACATAAAAAATTGTTTAATTTGAATTTTTTTTTGTAAAGTTACTTAATTCCAATTATAATTGTTTGAAAGAAAGTTTGTCTATCACTTTTATCATCTAATTAATTTGTTAGAGAATTTAAATTATGATGAAAATATTGATTTTGCAATGTTTAATACAGATTGTTATATTATTTATGTTGAACATTGTAGTTCATGAAATATGAATACTATAAGTTTTATCTTACAACTAATTTCAGATCATTTCATCAGTTGTACACGCAGTACGATTAATTGGTACGTAGGTTTGCAGTTATATAATAAGAATATAAGTATCGTGAACTATACTGGCAGCCCTCAATCACGCGACCAACCAAAATTGCACTGAGTATTTACTTTCTTTATATTTAGAGGTGGGGGCAAAAAGCACACGTCGCCGACAACAAGGGTCTTCAACAAGTAGCGTGATAATTGCTTATTCGTATGCTTTTTGATTCACGAACAAATTAATCTTATCCCTTTATCGTATCAAAACCATTAAATGATCTCGGCGTGTTGCCGAGAACCAACTCTACCCTAAATGTCTCCCCAGTTCAAGTACCTAAGACTTACTTTTGCAATTTAGCACCCCTTCTACAATCTCGTATGTGCGTTCTGACTTATGAGTTTAATTAATTATTCTACGAATCAAAAAGTTCATCATTTTGGTTACTCGAAAAGAATCTTTGATTGATAGTGCTTTCATTTGACAAATTATAATTGGAAGACAAAAAATATTGCATTTTTCCATTTCATTAACATATCCTTCAATTTTATTGGCAATTAATAAATAATTTCTTAATGTGAAAGTGATTATGTTGTTGAGTTTGTCGAATTAAAATGAACATTCAGACAATTTTAGACTGCATTTAAATTTTGTCACCACGCGCATTTTCTCCCGACGCTACGGAATTCAAAACGAATTTACTATTATTAAAAAGACTATATCTTATTCGTATTTCATCAATTTTTCGATTGTTCAAAAGCAAACAAAAAAATTACAATGTTGTATAACAAAAGTTAACTGAACATAAAAACATATACATGCCGCTGCAAAAATTAAAAATATTTCATTTATCAGAGACATGATAATTAATAAATAATTACATATTGGAATCATGCATTATTTTAATCCGTACAAGAAATGAAGTTCTTCATTTCAGAATGAAGGATTTGTCTAATTTTTGTTTGAAGATGTGTAACTTGATTGCTTATAAAAAATTGTAATTTTTTTATATTCATATAGAAAAATAGTGACAATATAGATTGACAGAAATCAACAACATAAACAAAGTTGATAATATCCATCTAATAGCAGCTAACAAAATGTGTTGAACTTGTCACGTGACAACTGTCAAACCCATGAAACGTTCTCTAAAGATCATTTGCCTAATTAGTAGACATTAAATGTGTGGCTTCCGGTAATAACCATACAAGTGGTTTTCAGATTTTTTACTCTAAACGGTTTACAATTTTGAAGTGTCCTTGTTGAAATTATTTATCATTGTCATTCTTCAAACACCGATTTTCGTGGAATCATTTTTTCATGTTGCAACCAATTGGTGATGAAAAACAACATTTTTATAACGTAAATAACATTTTGATCGAAATGGCGGATGTCTGGTTTTTACCGGATGCCACACAAATAAACATACAAAATGGTACAATCACCGTACGGAAAACTTGAATACTTTTCAATTCGTAATAACATTAATTAAACAATATGATTTGCAAAATTCTTAAAAAATTTAAGTAAACCTTTCGAGTATAAGAAATTATAGCAAACAATTTTATCAATTCTTAAACTTAAACTTGAGTAGCAAACATTTTTGCAATTCATTATTTTTCCTATTTGACAGCTATTTGTAAAAAGAAAAAATCATTAAAATCGTTTGTTAAATACTGATGAATTAAACCATTTAATAGTCCGGACCCGATCATAAATCGACAAATACCATCTTCATAACAGGGAATTCCTGACACGAAAAATTTAGCAGGCAAAAATGTTTCCGTCCTCTTCAGGCCGTTTATCAAATCCCTTTTATAGCATTGGTTCCTTTTCTCTGTATAGTCTTGATTATTATTTACCTTATATAGTGGCCGGCGGTTCGCTGGTGTATATCCAGGTCAATTTTGCAGCCGTTTTCGAGACGAAGCACGTCTCAGTTTTAGTTGAATCGTGTATATATGTACAAAATTAAAGCACACGAACAATATTATACACCTCACAAAATGTGCATGGAAAAGACGTGCAATCGTCCACTAAGAAATAATATTGTCATTCACTAAAAAAATTGTTTTTTAAATATAAAAAAACACATTTCGTCTTCCATAAATATCCATAATAGACACCAACACTGATAACAAAATCACCGATTATTACTTACAAGACCCAAAGACATGGCACTTGATATAAATAACGAATTCATGTATCTGCGATTAAAATGGTTCGCGGATATCTATTAAGGATGAACCTGACTGAAGACACGGTCTCGCAAAAGTGCGCAGTGATGCGCGGTTTAACTTCACGTATCGCGACAGGAACGAAACACTTCTCCCACCATTGAGCGACTCAACCGGAGTGGAAAACGGAAGGAACCAATGGGCTTGTACGAGAGGCGGTAACCAGTCAAATCCATCAGACGATAAGAACGCTGACGATTGGCTAACGTTTCATGCCGCGTTACTTTCCACCACTGAAGTGTGACAAAAAAGCGGAACTTGCGTGCGACGGACTTGTCAGCGCTTGTGTTGAGCGGTGCATTCCCATAATGGTAATTATCAAGGTGTGTGTATGTGGGTGTGCATGTATACATTGATGAGCTACTAAGAAATTTCTAAGAACTGCACAACAAGCCGAATGAAACGATCGATATTTTTTAATCATGTTTTTTAAGACATTATTATATTACACTCAAGGTATCTACTGTATACACATTTTCACGAATGTTTAAACGGATGTTTTGTATTTGATGAGTGTATATGGTGTTTTGCGACTATATGTAAAATTGCAATAATTGGAGAAACCAATACTAGACATTGAATTGATAAACAAAAAACGAGACGAAAATTGAATAAACATTTTTTTTGGTTGATATATAATACATGAAAGGACCTGCTGGATATCTTCTTTATTGAAATAAAGCTATGATTGTTTGAAAATGATACTGAACCATTTTTGGACAATCTTATATGAAGAGGTTGAAATTAAAAGTTTGGTATTGTTAGAGTGTTGATAGATAATAATCCTGTCGAGATGAATTATTCAAAAAGTTAGGAAGGGTTGCACGTGCGATCCCCCCAGCAAACTAGTGCGCACGATATTGCATTGTTAGTCGCATCGTAGAACTTGTTATAACGTATGAATATCTAATTCTCCCCTCCACAATTAAATTCGGACAATATGTTTTGTTTCGCTTGAGCCACCCTCGGTCAAATCAGTGGAAAGAGGGGTTACACACAAAACTTCCCTCTTTCAAAATAACACTATATATGTGTAAATCTTATACACTACGCCAAACTCCGCAAATAATACCTTTTAACCAACTTACTATTGTGATTGCAAATCAATTTGAATCGACGTGTGCGTTTGACATAGTATTTGAAAAATGATAGCACTTAGTTGGTACGTGTATTTTTTTTTTTACTTTTATTCGCCCTCATTGTTTATAATACCAACAACCCTCGTAAACCAGATCAACCCCTGTTAAGACCCAATTAAAAAATGTAAATAATAATATATTTTGAGAAAAAAACCTATTGTATTATATAATAATTATATTTCGGAATTGTAATGTACATTAGACCACGAAGTTTATTTCCAGTTCTACAGGTTGAATGTAGAAACGCGGGTTGCTACCTGACTTCTTATTGTGCTTGTCCATCCAATTTGTCAAACTCATTAATATTATTTACTCGTGTAAATGAAATTACTCCATGATACAATCAACTAAAACTCGCCGAATAAGCGAAAACAAACTCTACAAGAAAAGACATGATTTGTAATTCGATCAAAACTTACTTCAATCTCCCGCGATATTAATTTTGAAGTGGGTATCATCACAAAATCAGTGTCGTATATAACTATGCGAAGTGCGATCGCTTAGTACAAATTAAATGTCGAGTTTCACCGATTTATGTCAGGAAACGAGATTTCTTTACATTTCGTCAAGGCGATGTCGTTAAGCATCTCAGCATGAGAATTCAATCAATTTCAAATGTAAATCGAAAACATGAAGAGCCAACGTTTGGAAAGAAGCAACGCGCGGAATCTTAATCAATGGTGTCTAAAAGAGTCGAGCGAACATTAAAAGTAATCCCGATTCTAACAAGTGTCTAACAAACAGACCTGAATAATTATCCCTCTGGTATATCATCCGGTGTTTACTTTGTCCACTCCAAAATAATTTGTTAAACCCATCACCTCGTCACACTTTCAGTGTGATTTACTATCAACTTTTATTATTTCACTTCACATCATATCAATACTGCAAACAAAATTTTCGTTTTTGTATATAACAAAAGATCTTTTGTTTCAATATCAAATTTTGTACGGGTACAATCTTTTGATTTGAACTATTGTCTCGTGCAAAACGAAAACGAAATTAAAAAATGGCATTCACACATTTTTATGGTTTATTTATTAGAAATTATTTATTTAAAATTTCTATTTTATAGTCGTCTAAGTGGCTAAGCGTATACCTCTACCGCATTACTTTTAACTGCGTTAAGGGGAGAACCCTTTTATTAATCATTAGAAGTGAGCGACGCGGAAGTTCGAATGCTTGACGACGGAAATACGTGCCCGACGGGTAAATGCCAATTAGTTCGCTGAATCGAGCGTAAAGGGGCGGTGACATGATGAGGAATAAAAGTCGCTTGACTACCGCACGAAAGATTTTCACGCTTCCAGAGAGTGTTTGCTGATTTAGCGACACCAAAGTGGTAGAAAAAAACCCGGTAGGCGCGTTGGTGTGCTATTTTGGCTCTTTTCATTTTAATCGTAATTAAATTTAATCTTACGTCTCAACCGAGGTGCCTTACATAATTTAAACAAACTTTGAGTTAGCTGACAATCCACTAACATCAGAGTCGATGAGCACTCACTTACATTTCAAATTCAAATAAGATGAGGCTTTATAAATTGTCTCGAAGGGTGGGTTTTCTAATCTTCATAAGTATTGCCACACAGCATACGTTTTCTTTAGCCAACGTTTTGTCACTTATTTTGATTTGATTGAACTTGAATTGTAAAAACGAAATGTCATTGAAATGTGAAAACAAAAAAGTTATACAAAATATGTTTATAACGTCATTATTCATCTCGTAGGGTTGATGTAAAATAAGTTAATGGGCGATCTATTGACCACGTTTAAACATTTCCAACTCCGTGCTACGTGTCAGACACCATTTATCTGTAAGAGTCGCTTTCTGTGTTCTCCCTGTTTTAATCTATGCATTGTTATGGTAATGCACAGTGTTAGTTTCACAGGAACATTGTGTAGTATTAAGGGGTTGAAGTGTGTACTTGTTGTATGCAGTTGCTGTGCTGTTCTAATTTTCGCAGGGGTTTGTTTTATAGGTACTTTAATCCCACGAAAAGCTACGTATTTTCAATAAGATCCGATCCGCTAAAAATAACACCATTGTTATGCATGATATAATGTGGCAATATCAATTTCTCTCTGTGAATTTCAAATTAATCCATATCAAATTCAATTGAAAAAAATATCTCTTTTTAATTCGTTACTGAAAATTATTGCTAATTATTGTTCATTACAAATTAATTGCCCCCGCAGTATTATATTTAATAACATGAAAATTTGTTTTTTAATATTTTTTAAAATAATTTCCCTCAAAAGTAAGGAACATTCGTGAAAATCTTCTAAAAGACGATCATTCGTGTATTCAAATTTTTGACCACTTTTGCTCATGGTCCACGTATACAAAAGCATGAAAGAAGAGATCACATAGGTGAATTCATTCAACTCACCGATCGAATAGTCGTCTGAGAAAAAACGTTTTGTCGAGATTTTGATGTAATGTAGCAGGACAGTGATTGCCTTGATATGTGATGTTGAAAGCAATGGCGAGACACTTGTGATGCATCTGCAGATCATCCGATCGAGGGATCAAGAACTTTTTAGGGTTAGCCACAGAACCTACAAAGGCAGTGAATTACATAATTCAATTTTACGCGAGATTGAATCACGCCGGGCCACAGATTCACTGCCCTGTGAATAAGTCTTTCATTGCAAATCCGTAATACTCTTTTCTTCCCAACTCATATCCATTAGTCAAAGAAACGGCTCAACAAATTTTGCAAACATTTTGCAAGAACGGAATTTTAATATTAAAAACAATACCGACAAAAGCAAAATGAATTCAATCGGAAGTTTTATTTAATAAATAAGTTTATTACTTTGTATTCATTCAAGTTTTTTATCAATGCATTGGTAAATGGTTTCAAGGAAAGACCATCGTCGAATTTACTGCCCCTTGGTGGATGATTATTTGAGAGCACCTGAGTACAGCTTGAAATTTCATCACATCTCTCACAAAAGTAAAGTAACCTGAAAATATCTTATTAAAAATGAAAATGTTAATTTATCTTTTAAGGATGTTTTGTGGAAATGTTAATAGTCGAATCAATTTTTTTTAATATTAATTATTGTTTAATTACGAGCTGTTGATTGTCACTGAAAGAATTAATTCAAATGAAAGTGGTTGTCGAGAAAAATATATCATCAGGTCGTAGTTATGCTTTTTCAAATAAAATTCACTTCTTCAGAGGGCCGAGGGAACATACACTTTTTTTGAATTTAAGACTCCTTTTGTTGTTCAAACGAGTTCAAACATTTGCAGTTAAATTTTTGGGAACTCTTTTTTAAAAGCTAAAAATTTGTGTTGAACTTGTTTTTTTATTAGTAAGTAATTAATAAATAACCTGTAGCGGGTGACCGTGCTTTACTCATTCACGACTTTTACACCGTGCATTGTTCCTTTATGAGGGTGCTAACATTCCGCGCTTTGCCGTTAGTGCTTTCGGCGGATCACGTGTTTCCAACACACAAACTTCTTTTGCGTCAAACGGCCCATTAAACTGTTATGCGTAAATATTCGTAAACTCCCAACGTGTTTAATTAATTAATCCCAAGCTCGTATTACGTAACAAAAAAGCGTTTCACGCATTTGAACCCTTTGCTTATGCGGAACCCGTGAAATGACATTTCAGTTTCAGTCAAACACACAAATGTCTAATTATGAACACAGTCTCAAAAGCCCGATCGTTTGTGAGTATTTTTGTGTATATAAAAACATGTTGAAAGTGCACACCTACACCATCGGCGAACGCGCCTCCGCTAATCGTCGCCACCTTTTTTCAATGCCAATTAGCAGTGCCACCTTTGGAGCGCTTTCCTACGTCTATACTTTTTCAAGGGGCCATATATTTTCACACTGTTTGTACATTTCTTATTCGCGTCATAACGATGAAACAAATCGTGCAAAAGATATGCGCCATATTTTAGTACAAAGGGGCCGCGGAAAAATTGAAATGCGAAAAATTGGTGGTAAAAAAAAATCTTTGAATATTAATTCGCGTGATAAATATGAACAACTTCACAGTGCAGACA
Organism: Trissolcus japonicus; assembly: GCA_030522925.1. Taxonomy (NCBI): domain Eukaryota; kingdom Metazoa; phylum Arthropoda; class Insecta; order Hymenoptera; family Scelionidae; genus Trissolcus; species Trissolcus japonicus. The sequence continues at coordinate 165,909 of JAPYZS010000235.1, read as the reverse complement.
AGGACGTGCAACTAAGCTCTTAAGAGAGCGAAAAGCCTGCTGACTGTTCCTAATTGGCATCAGTATAACTCTGCTAGTCTTTGATGTTTGCCTTTTTTCAACTTCTTTGTAATAATTGGATACTGAATAAATCATGTGTTGAAATTCTCATTTTTTCTTAATTACAAATTGAGCTGATTTCTGAATTCTGCCACATGAATAAGACTCTTATTAATATATGATCACGATATATTTTGTCATCTATTGAAATTACTATATATACAAATTGATGATACAAAATAATATCATCCTAATACATTGTAATAACAATTTTATCAAGTATAAAAAAAACCTAAAATATTCTAAATTAAAAAGTATACAATATTTAGATTTACAAATATTTTAATATCAATTTTGGAAAATAAAATATATATATATTTACATATATATTTATTTTTTGTGTGAAAAAAAAAATGAGTAAATAAAATTAATGAGAGTATTTTCTTATCACCCCCTTTCTGGAGTGAAAAATTCACTTTCATATATCAGCTTGCACTTCATCTCGAGAATTATGAGTTGTAAGTGCATTTAATTAAAGCGCGCGTTAATACCTCCATATTAAAATAGTAGAACTGAAAACTGAACTCTAGGGAATATAAGTGAGAAAGAAACAAACAGAAAGGCATCACACTGTTAGTAGCAAAGGTATAAAGCGAAATGAAAGAAACACACCATGACTAGTACAGAAGATTTACATTGCAAGGGTGCGAAACTGTAAACATTGTCTATCACCGCGTAACAGCTTCGAGGCATCTACTTAATTAGAGCCAAGCGCACACCTACGACGCTCAGGATATTATTCTCCTTTTATTTTGAGCACCACAACTCTCATCTGCATTAAGCTTAAATATAATAATCACCACAATTATATAATTTCTCGCAGAATTTTACATAATTAATTTTTGGCGCACTACGCATTTATCTATTCGCTTGAAAAATATATTTTATTTCAATCTCAAAATTTCATTAGTTGATGAAAGTTTCTTTTTACAAACCCCTTAAAACATTCTTTTTTTCAACACCTCGGCAAGGAATTCTCATCTGACAGATAAATGAAAACAGAATGCCTCGAGTTCAGAAAATAAAGCATTTTCATGGTGAAAACGAGTATTTAAACTTACAAGTCACTCCCGGTACAATTCACATTATTTAAGTGGCCCAAATGAAATAAAAAAAAAATACAAGAACTTGCAAAAAATTTGGAGCGAATAAAATCCGACTTGTAAATCACCTTTGAATTTGTGTCCGTTTTTATTTTCAGAAAAATTAACACTTTTTTGATTGAATTGAAAAGGACCAAGAGCTTTTTATTTATCATCAAAATAATGTAATAAGAATAAAGCCGACGTAATTATTGATATACCATATCGCACAGTTCGCATGTCTTCTCTCGTTAGTAAGTAATGCGCTGCTGCATAGGCGTCTACATTGGTGATATTCTGTAGCAGACATTACATTCTGTGACTGACAATCTTTTGTTTCATGTTGCGAGACAGATGAATAAAAAAGTCTCTCGCGGCAGCACACTGGGCATGTTAAAAAGAGCAAGAAAAATGAACGCATATTCAGCCGAGATGTATATTGGGGTGAGAAGATTTTTAGGATCGCGCGGAATGCGTATAATTACAATATGGTATTATAAAATTACTGCATTACTGTTTTCATCCGTATGTGTGCATTCATTCCACTTTATTTATACATCGGGATACGTACAGTTCTGTACACCGACGTTTTTTTTTTTAACAACGTATCACGTCTGCTTCGGTTTTCAAATTTCTCCTCAACGCCAAACATAAATGTGTAATGCGTGAATGCGAACTACCACCCATCGGTTCATAAACTTTTTTCTGTTCACCATCTATTACTCGCAATCATCTACCTTTTATTATTTCACAACAAAATACATCAAAATAGAATTACGTTCATGAATAACAAAAATTACTTATGAATATTTTTCCACAATTGAAAACTTGTATGAATAAAAATTAAATTAAATTGAAATGTTTGTTGTCTGCTGGGATTTAAAAAAATTTGAAATTTTGATGAATTAGATTTACAATGAAATGTAAACAATTAATCATTTTCTTGAGAATTTTTTTCACACGTAACACTGTCGGGATTCAAAAATATTTTTTATTTCGGAACAATGAGGTGTTCCAATTAATTCTTGTAGAAATAAACATTTCCATCACCAAGGCATAAAATTGAGTGATTATTTTAATTGCATCGAATGACGGGCAATTTCGGTTGAATCGTTAATCTTTTGTATTTGTATCTATTTAGTATTTCTGTTTTTAGCCTCAGATTTTGTTGTTCTTTATCATTTCACGTTTTTCTTTTTGGGATATCGAAAGGATGGTGTGATAGCATGCTAACAATGGCATAGAAAATTACGCTACCCGCGAGAGCGGTAATGGCTGATTCAGCATTATCGTATAGGGAACACGCATTAATGATGCGCTTGATCAACAGTTTTTAGGCAAGTATTGTGAGAAATTTTCACGCCTGCCATTCACGGGATGAAAACTTCGGCTTCTCCTTGTTGTCTCAAAGACTTGGATCCGATGCATGTCATACAACACATCAGCAGGATGTTCAAATATTGCCGCATCCGGCTACAGGAATCATGTCCCTGGAAAAATAAAATGAAATTATTGGTCGAAACATCCGGTGCGTTCGGCGCGTTTATTGTACCGAATTGTATAAGATGCTCTAAAATATTTATTCACCCAAGGAGATCACATACCTGCCTCGATCAGGGGGCCTTGTGTAACTGATACGCTATGGTGTGTTCGATTAATTTTATTGAAATTGACCAATTTACCGGAATTGATTCTATACATATAAGGGCCTCAAATCATCATATCAAAGTCTAATTATCATATTTGTATTCAAAATTTATAATCTGAAACAAATTGAAACTGAAAAAAAAACAATAATTTTTCTTAAACATTTTTTTTTTATAATTTAATTTTTGTAATACGATTGCATTCATCTTGCTCAATACTTTGAACCACAATACTTAAACATAATTTATAAACATTAAAATGACATGTTTGCAAATTTCATTGCCAAATTTTCCAAACTCCATTTAATTCAGATTTCGTACGTTTTGTTATTGATTTATCAACGAACTAGATTTGCTAACCAAAAAAATCGTTTGATTAATAAACCGCATGAGACATTGCTTTTTTAGAATGGGCTTGAGTTACACCTGGGTAGAAATAAGTTGTCATTCACTATCGAAAGATCCATCAGTAAAAATTCTCGTAATGCATGAGAGAAGTGCTACGTTCAAATCGGATCTATTAATAAAAAGCACAATTGGATATCCCATTAGAAGGCCGCGCGATAACCGACGAATTTGGATTTCAGTAATCCATTACGGGTTAGCAGTATAAGATTCCAAACTATTAATCGTAGTTCATAAAGTATGTCGAATTATGACTACTTAAATGCGCGGTACATTTGATGCGTGACACATGAAAAATAATGTATTTCATATTCAAGTATCTAACTATTTTGAAAAAGATATAACGACTGAATTATGTTGGAATAACTTTTAGACATTCGTGATTAGGTCTGATGATAGAATTTCAAAATCATTCAAATCTGGTTCGCGAAAATGACTTGACTTTAAAAAAATAAAAAGAAAAAGAAATTGAAAACCAGTACTTTGAACACTATAAATGAGATAAATTTTGAATAACAATGACTTGTGGTTAGAGTTGATAATAGCTGAAATATCAGTTCGTCAAGTAGACATCGAGTATATGCTATAATTCATATTATATCTATGGTCAGGTGGGCTCGAGTGGGCATTCCACAACCTCCGCGCATTCCAATCTTTGAAAGATGGTAGGTATGTTGCAAAACAGGTTTTTTTTAGTTCTATTTTTATATACATATGAGAGATCCATGAATGTAGACCGCTTTAATGTACCAGACAAAAGAAATATATTCAGTCGTTAAAAAAAAAAGTTCCGGAACACTCCGAATAATAATCCAAACGTTTTTTTGAATGGTCCAGCGTCAGCAGACAGCCTGGTGCCTTATCCCTCCTGCCAGGCAACAATCTTATGTGCATACCACAGATTTTGTGTGCTTTTACAGATTATAACTTATGATACGAGTTCTACACAATGTCCTAAATTAAACGATTCAATGGAAGTTTGTTTCATTTATCACTGTTTTCAGAGTCTTTTTTTGCACACTGATTTGCATCATTGTGTCCCATCTGCGGTACACTTTTGAATCCAAATTGTTCACCAAGATCTCAATTGATTAAAATGTGGTTCCAAAAAAAAAAAAAAATGATTTGGCTATTAGAGAAAATTCAGCGACGAAATCGCCTGGATGTAAAAATGAAGGAAATAATATACAACGTTTATGATCTATTCGATTTTTTGAGTATAAAATTTGACTAACAGCGCAGCTTCATTTTGGCGAGATCCTCCTAAATCCGAACCTTTTCATAATGAGCTTATTATGATAAATCGGGATTGCTTCTATGGCGTTAAAAAGAAACCGGTGTCAGAATGATGGAGGCCATGAAAGCGATCGCACTTTCAAAACTGGACTTCGAATTCTTTGATCCTTTGAGATCGAGGAATTACAAATGACGCAGAGGCAATAAAGAGAACCTGATTCGGAAAGCATATATTGTGCTCCGTGACCCGTGCGACGTATTTGGACAGTGGTTGTTAGCGGCAATGAATCCAACATTGTGTTGTTATTCAGAAGTACAATTGCCCATTATAAGCATAGCTACCTCTCGTGCTTCGTGCAGTAATTACATTACGCACTGACAGAGTTGCTGACATGATTCCGCTACTATTGTAATAGCTTATAGGAGTATTCGTCTCGGCGATAGTTTATTATTTCAGCATATAATTCCAATTTGAATCTTTGCAAGCATGTTTTGCAAAAACTTGTGCAATGTGTAATTGTTTGGTTATTTTCAAAAATCATCTTTCCGTCGAATTTTGATTTTCAACGGACCTTTTTTTCCATATAAGAAAATCGATTTTGTACTGATTTGTTACTGAAGGTGAGGTGTAAACTGGTACGTTGGAGAGAAGTAAGAAAGGTCGCAATAAGAGAGAGGTAGAAAAGCACTATGGGTGACAAAGGTCATTTTTCTAAGGGCATTCGATGTATTGTGTGCAGCATTGTGCGCGTATTCTGAGCCAAAACGAATGCCAGGGTGACTGTATTATGCGTAGGAGAAAAGACATTGACATTGTTGCTGTACGCTTGTTATGAGGAACGATTCACAATGCGGTGAAAGAGTACGGTGACCGTAGACGATTAAAAGAAATACGAAAAGAACATTTTGCCAATGCCCATCATTGACTGATCGCCATAGTTTGTCCATTTCAATCACAAAAATACGCAAGTACATTCCAACAATGGCTCACAAAAATATCGAAGAAAAGAGTCATAGGAAGAGAGTGCCCAAATGGGATGTCTGAATGGACGTTCTAATAATTTTACTCTTCTCTGACAGTTTGTTTATTCCTTTTATTACCGCGACCGCTTGATACTTCCGTTCCTTTATGGTCGTGATTTTTGAACATTGCAAACTATGCCCATCCAAGATGCTAATAAACCAACATGCCAAACATTATTTTTTACATATTTTATTATATATTTACCAACTAAAATATTATATGAAACAACATTTCTAATAACAAACTCAACATTTTTTGCATTTCCTCTTTTTGGTTGTAAAAATTCAAGTCTTTTTGAATTCAGTTTCAAGTCGATGCGAATTTCAGGTTGGGGTTAATTTTTGTTACTAACCGATAGTAACCGAAAGTACATATTGAAATCAAATGGGATAAAAGATGTACCATATTCATATGTAAAAATCAAGATATTCGAAAGAGAGAAACTTGACTTTATAGAAGAAAACGAAAAAAATAAGCCCTACTGAGAAAAAGGGAGAACAATATTTTTATTGTACCTGCTAACTCATCGGCTATTCGTGGGAACGCCTTTGTAGTAGCCAGACGTGACGTACAATATGAAAAATTAAAATAAACTTGTTTTCTTTGGGCAGATAGATATAGCCATGTGGTCAAAGGAGTCTCACCTTTACATTAATTTCGATTATTTTGCATTGTCACTTCTAGTTAGAGTGTATTGATAATACTCAATGTGTTTTATTATAACGTTCGAAAGTAATGCGAAATTTCTTCGACCAACAACTAATTATGTCGGAAAAATATAAAACTTTTATCATTTTTGTAAAAATAAAAAGTAATGTCATTTTAATTTCAGTTACGTCAGTTTTATTTATTTTCTCAAAGAACATAAGATGTATCTCTAACATTGTTAACACGTAGAATGTATTTTGCATTGTTATCAACTATTGTTGCAACTATTAATTTATTTATCTTATGTTTCGTTGTTGTCCATCAGGTGAAACACTTTTATCGTTTTATCGAACACTTCTGTGAAATGCATCGAATGACATTGTTTACTAAACATGCATGGAGAATAGAAGAATTATTTTGCTGTCAATTCATACAATGTACGTGGTAGAGTGATTGGATAATCGATTGCAATCATGTGTAGACCTTTTATCTCGCATTTTGTCTTCGTTAGTATTGTTTTGCTATTATATAAACAGCGGCCTCGACCAACCCTTTCCGGCTTTCCGGTTTAATTTTACTACTATTTGCGAAATGTGCATTTCGCTTTCCGTAAAACAAATTTATCGGTACACATTTTTTTCACATTTCATTAAATACAGATTGATCATTCGAATTTATTTTGTTAAATATTCAAAAGGAGAAATGTTGCAAAACTGTGAACTCAGTATAATTAATAAAATGTTGAGAAATGCATTATGTATAACCCTATTAGATTCATATTGAATTCCAGAAGTTTTGAGCAGGATACCGCGAGTTTTAACGGGACTAAGCTAATATTATTGTATAGGCCTATTGTCGATTGGTGCCAAGCTGTCTACTATAATTTTGAATAGCATATTTTTCAAATAGCATTCTCTCAACGGATTCTTTCATTATTTATTATAGGCTTTCAGTCATGATTGAGTTATGAAAAAAATATAAATACATTTTACAATGCTCGTTTAATTAACTAAAGTCATCAATAAAACGTTTTGGATGTATAACTGATCGAATATTTGAAGTACCCATAAACAAAAAATTGATTCAACTTGTGAAACGACCAATCATTTTTTGTTCCATTATTATTTTGCAAAAAGTTGATCAACTGTAAAAGTTCGTTTATCGCTGTACCATTTTATTTCAGAAAGTATAAATTTTGTCATTCAAAAAAGAATTTACAAGCTCAGGTCACATTCAAACCGACATTCATTCAACAATTTTTGAATGAGATTTTCTTCTATGAATGATCTATTCTTCTGAATAGAATCTGAAAAACTATCACGTTACCTATACCCATTGCAAAACTTAACAAATCATTGTGCGCCACACTCGCAGTGACAAAAAATAAATTCTAACTTGAAACTTGTACCTCTCGCGAAATAATTATTTATTTATTTTCAACTCCTATTTATGATCGAACTCCTCCACTGATGATTATTTGAAATGCATGTTTAATTTCACTGTGACTATTTTGTGCCCACCGTTTTCATCATGCTGGTAGAAAAAAAAACGTTCATTGTAAAAAAAATCTTTTCAAAGGATTCCGGTGTCTTTTAAAACATTTATAATAAAAGAAAGAAAAATTTAAAGTGAATGTAAAGATATGCTATTCACTATAATACCAGACAGCTTGGCACCGGTGGACAATAGGTCTATACAGTGACAATAGCTTAGTCCCATAAGAATCCTATATATATACATATATATATGTGTATATATATATCTCCGAAACTCTTGAGGTTCTACGAATTGAATAAGCAGTATTGTTGTTTCATAGAATCGAAGTGCTGTGATCATTTTTAAGTCAACTTTTCAAAATGAATAATGGCATAATTCCATCTCGGCCATACAGACATGATATTAGATAATATATAATTTATCACAGAGATTAGCGATACACTTTTATGATTTGTTGTATATAAATTTAGATTGATAACTTCGGTTGGTACATTTGACATTATTGAAGGTGTAAAAATTATCCTTTAAGATTAGGAAAACTATTTTTACCTCTAAGATTTGATGTAAATATCTTTGTGTATTTTTTAAAAGAATGTGTTGCAAAATGTTGTTTCAAACTTTTGGCAGGATATTTTTTCAAAACAATTTGCACTTACAAAACGGAATACCTGTCAATGCCAAAAGCAAGAACCTGCAAGTGCCTAGTCAGATCCCAACTGGTATCCAATAATTATGTGACTATGTGCCCAGCAGGTGCTCAATGAGTTTCTAGAATATATACCTGGTTGGTGGTTGGCACATACCGGGCGAATTTTCGGCTTGAACAACGCCGCGTCTCCCACGATTCTTATGTTGTCTATCATTTTTTTAAATTATATGACTGCCTAAATAGTAATTAAACCACAATTTGCTCTCTTATTATTAATTATTACTATTTTCATTTTTAAACTAATATGAATTTTTATTTTTAAACTATTTCAAACAAAGTTTGAAATATTTAAAAACACTTTCGTGTCTCTTGTGGAATTTCTTGTACCTACAATATCAAAGCACAATAAGTTTATTTTGGCGATAGTCCAAAACTTAAAAAAATATATATACATACTGTACGTGGACAATCATTGAAAACTGGTTCCCCTATGAGCACCCAAGTTACGATGTATAGACGAAGGGAGCCACAATGAGTATTGAGTTTCGTAACAGGGAATCAGAACAATATAGTAAAATTGCGTTTCAACAAGGGTTAGAATTAAAAAAAAGTATAATACATTAACAAAGGACGTGTGTTTATGCTTTACACCGCAGAAATCGCAAATTATCAAACCTAACTATTAAAATGCTTGTGAATCGACCCATTTTATAAACATATACGTATACACCACGACCAACACAACTTTCATGAGCTACTCTTTTGCTTCGTTAATAAAATTTTTTGTTACGTCAAGATTATATAAAAAATTATGTGGATAAATTATTTAAGAAAAATTTTATTTCAAAAAGTTTTCAATCAAAAAGCAAAATATAGATATAAACACATTTATCATGCACACTTGATGGAATCACACAAAATTGTATCAGAACGTCGATGAATGAAAGTCCTGTTATCCCTCTCTAATGAACAAGGAAATAACGTATTATGAGTGAATTTATATGAAATGAAAAAAAAACAATTTATAAAAATTTGTGATTTATTTATCAGACATAAAGAGGTTTCATACAGCGTCACAGTTGATTGGTGCGCAGGTGTCGTATTCCTTCACTAGTATATTTTGCCGTTGAAGTTGCATCTTTTGACTAAATTGCAATTGAGAAATTATGAGCCAAAACGAATTTGAATTAGTTATTTATGGTAGTCTTTGCACTCAAGCTTTTTTATCCCTTGTCATATTTCGTTCACAAATATTTTTGTATTGTGCCCATCGAACATTCGATATTTTTACTTTTTTATTCAATATTGCGAATAATGAATAGAAATTTATAATTTTGAAAAAATATAATTTCTCTTACGAATTTTTGGGAAATTCCCTTTTCAATGTTTCAGATACATTGTTCGAAATTCAAAAATTCAGCTTGGCAGAAAAATATATTAGTCCAATGACATCATTCAGTCACATAATCAGACAAATTGTGGATTATTTGTTGAATACTTTTATCTACTCGTGACATGTTCAAAGTGCTTTTAGAGTGTTACTAGAATATCAGAGTAATACGTGTTCTTGACATTTGTATATTCTGTGAGGCATGTAATGTGTTGGAGAAAGAAAAAAGATTTTCCTCGAAATCGAACGACACCCTTATTTTTCGTCGCTTTCTCGTACGATAATGGCCTCGAGAGGTGTCTACTTCTGCTGCAAAACTCAGTCGCGTGCAATTGTATGTCGAACGTCAAAGTAGCTCTCCATTTTTCTTTTCTTTGCGTACGATCGAACCGTCGAACCTTAAGTTCAGTTTGCAATCGGAGTTAGAAACGAAAAACGTGCGGCAAAAATACCTTTTTCAACCAACAGTGTGATTTTATTAGAAAAAAAATATTTTGTTCAACAAAGCCATTTTAAAATTCCTGTACGATGTGCATTCGAGCTATACATTCGCTCATTGAATTCACACCTTTTTTTTCTTCTTTTTGTTCGTGGCATCTCTGAGGAACAATGAATAATTAGTTGGCCATTACACGATATTTTTGAACGTGATTATGATTTAGGTAAAGCGAACACCGCCTTTTTGAAAGTTGTAAAAAGGACAAGAAAGGCCCACGTACAATACATTTCTAAAGACACACTATTTCTGTGTATAATATTATGGTCCACTGTTGAACGGGCATCTATTTTGTCTTCAAAAGTGTCACCTTGACTCCTTTGTAATAACGTTTTATGCATTACTCATTCCCGATTGGTTTTATAATTCTACAACACCTGGCTGATTCTACCGAAACGACTTTATTTGATCACAAAGGCTACAAACATACCTTCGCACAAAGTTGTAAACTCTCTTTTCAGGTCCCTTTTATTCTATTCTATGGGACAATGTTCTTTCATCCCTTCACAAACAAAAATTTCATATATACAATGACCACTGACACTAGCACCAGCTCCCAGATACGTTACTGAAATTCATTCCAATGCTTGTACTTCACCCAAAGAAAACGAAACATTTTTCACAAAAACTATTTTCAGATGATAAATTGTCATCCCGGTGTTATTTCAAATTTACCAAACAACAACTAAAAGTCCATGATCTGTCAATCCGTACAATGAGTTGGCAAAATTTTGTTAGTTTGTTTGTTTGATTTTTTTTTTTTTTTTTATTCTCAGGGACAATTTTTTTGATTCGGCTTTAAAAAGTTGTCCAATAAATTCTTTGACATTTTTTGAAACGCAGTATAATTTTTTACAGCTGTGTAGAATTTAGAAACGTTTCTGGGGCAGGTTTTACAGTTACCCAGTTGCACCATGAAAATTTCAACAACGCCCATCGGTGTTACCCTGAAAACTTTCAAAATATAGGAGGGAAAAAAAAATTTTTTTTTTTTCATTTCGTTCCAATGCGTACCAAAAATACAGGAGTTTTTGTGAGAAAAGAAAATTCACGGTTTGTCCCTCACGGATGGTTACAAATCGTTCAGGTGCGGCACCGCGCGAAAGGACATTTCCCAGGCAGGTATTTGCTGTATTGGTAGAAAATTCGAGGACCAATTTTTGGATACCAAAAATTGAGAAACGTCGAGAGAGAGACCGACGGTGATAAAATGAAACCCTCATCAAACAGTGATTAAAAATAAGCAGAAGACCCAAAAAAAAAAAATAAAAGTGTCCAGCACTCTGTTTGTGAAAAATATGTAGTATAGGGGCATAAAAAGCTGTATTTTTATGCACGGGAGTTGAATTGCGTCGTCAGTAAATATTCGTGATTCTTTTTGGTAGGGTCTACATGTTTGCATCTCTTTGTACGCGATACGTCAAACTGTCGTCGATATGGTTGTTTATTTTTGCATGTTTGACACATGGGGAGAGAATGCGGTGCTGGGCTGGGTCTTTTGATGGGAAAGACGAAAGAGAGTTTACTCATTTCGTGAGTTCTTGAATGTTGCGCTGGCTTGCGGCCAAAAGCGTTGATAGAGTATTTGAAGGTTCGCATGATCCGAAAAGTAAGAGGTAGGTGGACACGGGAATTCGCGGGAAAGGTCACAGAGGGCGATGGACCCACAAAAGCGCGAGGTCTCCGATCGACCAGTCATCTAGGCAACAATGGAGCTCACAATAGGCAGCGGGCCAGCAGTGTTTCATTAAAACATGCATTCAATTCCGAGGAGAGAGGCGACGTAGGGAGAAGTCAACGAATTGGCTGAAACCAACAACTAACACACCCAGCCACCCACTGAGAGTTAGGCATCGGGTCAACCTATACCGGCTCGCGGACGACGCTCATGTCTGATTGAAATGTCCAAAAGTCCGGCTCGCTTGTTTGGGAAAGAGCCGTCAGTTGGCTGGTTACATTGGGATTGTCATGTGAGGGAGAGCGAGGCGGGCCGAAAGAAAAACAACTTGTATAGGATTGAGTTTAATTGTGCGAGCTTTTCTTTTATCGCTGCCTCTCGCTCCGCGGCCTCTCCCCCTCTTTGTCTTGCTTCAAGTTTTTCGACCAACAAACTGTTAACGACAAACCAACGTCATAAACCAAAGACGTCCACTTAAAACGTGCACACAAAATAAAAACAACCTAACTATATTTTAAGAGAGGAGCCCAATAAACCGGTAATTAGAAAACCATTATTAGTTCGCTTTCAGCTTCACCTTCCATTCACCTATCCTACCCTTTTGTGATCCGTAAAAATATCCACCGGTGAATCCACCCGCTCTTTTCATTACAAAGATATTTTTCGACGATAACAAATCCTATTCATTCTCACCAGTCTCGTATTAAAAATTTTCCTTCGTTAGTAAACTTGTTGTTATTGCAATTGATTTATATTTATATTTTTTTTTTTCATTTCGTTCAATCAAATCTTCATTAAGATCAACAATGGACATTAACATACATCATTGTAAAAAGTATTCATTTATTGAATAATATTTTTTATTCATTATAAAAAAATAATTCTATCAGATATAAGTTTTATTTAAACAAGCTGCTGAAATTAAACCAATGGTTGAATCTCTTTTTTCTCTTGAATAAGAATTAAATTTTTGCATCTGAAGATTTGTCTATTCCGCATACCCGTTCAATGTTTTTTTTTGCTGTTCCTTATTTATCGCGCTCCCTGGTCAAGTTGGTACACATTTTTCCAATTTAAAGTCCTATCTTTTAATTTCCTACGTGTCACTTTTGCGTCTGCTATTTTTATGAACACAACGATGTCACATTCAGTGTTCCATTCGTCAATGCAAACTGATACTGTATTCTGGGCTTCGATAACATCTACATTTTCAAACCTTCGGGAGGAAATTACACGTTTTATTTACTGTATTTAAATTTTTTTTTTAATCGGTCGCTTAATAATTTATCAGCGTGACATTTGAATTCGTATATTTTCTCAAAATTGGTCATTTTATTTTCAAGCTATAGATTGTTAGCAAAACTTGTTCAAACACTTTTTGTATGAATATTTAATTAATTTGTATCTGGCGAGCAGAATTTTTTTTCATTCAAAACCCGTTTCATTAATTAAATGAAGAAATTGGACTTTTTTGGGAGAAAAAAAAAAGAAGTTTGTGCTCAAAGGGGTAAAAGAGAAATACAAACACTAATGTATAGAAACAAAAGATAGCTGCGCGTCATATAACGAAATACTCTGGTTTTGTTTGCATTGAAGGGACGCGACGGCTTAATTCGTGTTCTTTTCTCTGAAAATTTTGATTCATTGTTCCAATGGGACTGCTGTTGCATAACAAATAACGATGTGTTTATTGAGTTCATCTAGTTTGCATCATACGTGATGTAACAATATTACGTTATCTTATTCATCTAAACAAGTGACAAATGTTCAAGTTTCATATTTTCATGATTTCTATTCTCTTTATTAACAGGCAATAAAATTGAGTTTTAATTTGCAATTTGCATAATTAATAATATTATTGCAGAAAAAAATATTCACCGACAATTAATAAGAACTGATGTTTCTTAGTTTACATCAAGGTACAATCAAAATGAGAATAAAAAGGTGCATAAATTATTTACAGTTTAGCTTTTATCTCATAAGTTTTGTATCATTGATGAAATAATAAATATATCAAATATACGACCATAATGACATCTCATTTGTTCTCATAAAACGTGCGAGTATCAAACCCTTCAATAAAATGTGTCATAATTCTTATTTAGGGATCAAACGATTTATTAGGGATCAAAGACCTACGAAAATATTAAAGCCGCAGCGTAAACCAATCAATATCTTATCACATCTTGATCAGATTACCCTCTGCGCGGAGAGAACTCACTCCCGGGTGTCTGTGATTTATAATTGAATTTTATTAGTTTAAAAGCATTGTATGAATATCGAATGAAGAGACAATATTTCATTCGATCCCCTTGAATGAAGAGACAACAACAAAAATTGTATCCCTTTTTTTCATTATTTGTATATACAAATAAGTACAATGTTTCCTCGTGTCACGCAAAGTACAGTTTTACAATCTAAAATGCAATCTTGAAAATGATTTCTTATCGGCGCACCGCACTCTTTCATCTATATTTTCTCAGCATATCTCTTTACGAATTAGCATATGAATAACATAGACGGACAAATTATATTACAAAAACAAGATTACTTGTTCGTTGAACACTCATGAATGCAAATGCAAAATGTTGCCGATCTAATAACAAAAACAATAAGAATTCCATCTAAATGTCATTTAGATTAAAAATAAAAAAAATTATAGTTTACAACAAGCCTGTTGTACATTTTTTTTTTAAATACTGGGCTTTTCCTGTTGTTATTAAACTTTATTTTTGTCAAATGGTGGTCTGCTAAAAATTTGATTGAATTTGTTTGTCTTGAGTTGCGTTATTTCTTTGAGTATAAATGAAAAGAGAAGAAAATAGCGAGAGGACATAACGAAAACTATGAATTTACAGAATGATACGTGTAAAATAATCCGGTAGGCGATACTCCTGGCGTATCGGGAGGTGACAATGAGAACAAACTGTATGCTTGTTCGGTTGGTAATACCTCGTTGGGTCGCTGAGCAGACTCATGTCCATTGTTAACGCATCAAGGCACACCTATAGAGCTCAATCATGCATTTGGAGGAGATACTAGAGAACAAAAGCCTTAATATACAATTGTGTGCAGTTGGATATTATCACTGCAAGGGTGGTCAGTAGAAACTAACTCCGTTTGCTGATGGGCATTGAAAAATTATTATTTCCATGCGATCACATCATTTCGATGCAATTTCTTGTGTAATTGTAATCATCCATCATACAAAAAACATCTCAACTCATCATTCATCATTGATAAAAGGATTACAGTACCTCCTGCGGTCTATTCTGCGGTCAAAATAGTTAAATATATGGTACCGTTCTCAAAGCTCGCGTGTCGGTTAACATATATTTAACAAGTTTCCCTCAAATATGAATATACAATTCAGAATTACAAATGTTACTTACTGCAAAATTCATCACGTAACATCACTCTTTCAAACGTTTTTACTAATTAAATAGTTGACATTTCGCGTCGGAATTAAATAAGCTACATCCGAGGCTATACATCTTCCTCTGGTGATGAGAAAGTCATCCAAATGTTGATTACAAAAGTCTCGAGTTAATTTTAGTATACGGTATCATACCGCACCGGATGGACAGAGAGCATGCGTGAACGCTACTGATCCAATCTTACATTGCGGTCAAAGTATGTTTTACAAGATTGTTTTGCAGGAGCACAGATTCATTAAATTGAAACGAATTGCGTCAGAAGATTAGAGAGGATCAATCATCAGAGAAGGTGGTATAGCACGTGTGTTATAGCGTTGTTGTGAATTAGCGACAATGAGTTATTTTATCTGGCGCGCGACAGCAATTGAAGCAATCAATGACGATAAAATGCGTTGAAGCTTCAATTTTGCTAAATAAACGATGACTAGGACGTCGATGACAGAGAGTGACGACAATGGCCGGACTGTTTTGCTGTAACAACAGCAACAGCAGAAACAGCATCTGCCTGTAATCCACAGTGAAGTAGAGTGAAACCGCTTGTTGTTTCGTTGATCCCTGCATTGTGCGCTTTATTATACCTCACTGTTCGGAAACTCGCTCTATTGTACACAGATTGCGTACACCTACCTCGTCTATCGCACACAGTGCGTGGCACGGATTTTTTTTTTTTTTTTTTTCAACACTGCCGCTCTGCGGGATTAAAGGTCCCATCCGCCCGTAGAATCGTCATCGTCGACGTCGTTCACGACTGAATTAGCCCGAGCTATTCATTGGCCCCGTAATCGTCAGCCAAGGCACAAAAGAAATCGCCGAATTACCTATTGCGCATGACCAGCGTACAATATGTGATTGTCATTGTCGTCGTTAAATAGTTGTGTGTGCATATACGACGATACACATTTTATTAGGAATTAATACGCCGATTGAGTCTGACAGAAATCAGTGTATACGCGTGTACAAGAAGCTACCCCCTACATTGTATATTTGTCTCCCAATCCTCTCGTATGTGATGCGTTTAATCATTCCCTTTTGTCGTCACCAGTATCTATTTGAATTCAACCTCAATTCGTGTCATTATAGATTACCTTCATTATTTATGTCCCAAAACATTCGCCATACATTTGTCTTGTTCTTTTATTCTTTCTGTATTTTTTTTAAACGATTTCAATTTTTTTTATTTAAAACAAGTATAATAAAAAAAACTTGACAAAAATATGAAATTAACTTTTGATATTGTTAATATATATAGACGATTTGCAAATTCGTATACGTTCCGTATAAGCGCAGGAAGCGCGCTTTATCTTTAGTACATAATAAATTCAAGTAGTCCGAACCCTTCCGAAAAATGTATGATATATTAACTAATGAAATAAATTTTCGCTGAGGTTTAACAAATTGTACATTAAGAGCATAAAGTATATACTTAAAGTACACAACCAGTGATTTAGGCGACAAGTGGGATAATGGTGGAGTGCTAAGGGTGAATTGGGGAGAGAGGTCGGTTATAAATGGCCATAAGCATATGTGGTACCGCTTAAGAGCGAATTTTATGCTTGTGAAGGTGTGAACAATATGGGCCTATGTGTGCGTATCACTTAATACATATGTTCCTCGAAAATCATCCATGCGTCATTTTTTATTCGTGCAAGCATCAACTCTGCATATTTTCGACTTTTAAAACCACTATATTGTTTCAATTCATCTCGTCGAACGGGGGAGTTAAAATCAAGTTGGTTTTGAAAAGAGAAAGAAAAAATGTTGCTTCCCTTTTATGGATAAACATTCTTAACCCACATTATTTATGGACATTTTTTGTCACTTATGCATGTGACAAAGTGAGATATGATTTCGCAAAACTACAAAACAGAAGCGCTTGGATTCATGTTGTGTTAAAAGGAAAAATAATCAACATTAAAGAACGTGGGCTTGCCCAACACTCACTCACTAATCAGGAAAATTATCATTTATAAATAAAAACGATTTCAACGAGCGGTATTTGGCATGTAAAGAAGCTCGCGGCTGTTGGCACGTTTCATTAACACTTCTAACCGCACGAAAATTAGTGGTTACTTAAAACATAATGTGTCTCTTACTGAGTATTTACGTTTGAAAAGTCACTTTAACTACATTTAACTATGTAAATTTTGTCGTGTTCAAAAGCATCAGAGCCATAGCTATAAAAATAATGATAAAAAAAAACATACTTGACATAAAATATATATGATTCAAAAGTATAAAAAAACAGCTGTCAAGCGATGCTTATGGCTAAAATTGTATTTCTTGATAAAGCTTCCACTTGCGTGACATCTTTTTTTGTGTTTGCCTTTTGGTGCATGGCGAAGGAATAATAAATTGTATCGGGTCATTACACAAATTTCATCCTCAGTCTCGCTTGCAAAAAAATGCATTAAAACAGTAAACGCCATTATTTGTCGCGAAACTTGGTGAAAAACACTCCATGGACACCCCCGAGTCGTCTTTTATCACGAACATATTTTGACCCTAGAGATTGTGAATACCAACCTTTTAATGGCCTCTTCAATGTAAGGGATTCTTTTGAAATTTCTCTTCCGTTGAACAGTCGCAATAGAATGTAAACTTTCTGAACGCTTACCCACTGCGGTACTTTAATGACGTACTCATAATATGCGGATAACATGTACGTCAAACAAAATCGTTCCTCTTTTTTTTTTTTTGCCAAAAAGGTTATGCCACTCTTTGACAAGTTGGAAATTGTTTGTCACAATTAATCTATCATAGCATTATAATCAATATCCATCGGTGGAACGAAAAAAAGTTGTTCAAAACGTGAAAACAAAAATATAAGAGGTTAAGTTTTTTAGGATATGTTTTTGAGTGATGTGACAGAAAAGATGCGTTCGGTGTGTTAACAAAAATAAGTAAAAGTTTTGCGGTCAAGTTGGATAATAAAACTGAAATGGTCGGGAACAATGGATGAATGTTATCAGTCTTCGGTGCAGTGCAAACAAAGTTGTACGACTGTTTGAAGCCTGAATGAAAATTATAAACCCAAACTAATGCGCTTGTGACTTGTTTTCCAAATGAAACTTCTTTTTTCTACAATCCCTCCATTTGTGACGGCTGTTAAACAATTTTTAACACTAACACCAATAAAATGGAACAAAACAAAATTCTTCTATTCTAGTTCGTGAAAGAATCATAAATCGAGCGTGCAACAGAATCCATTGTGTAAATACGTGACCTTTAGGCCGTAAATCACGAATTCAAAACAATTATATTAGTATCATCAGCCTTTTGTCATTCGACAAATTTTATTTGTTCCGTAGAAAATTTTTCACAAAATCGTATAAAAAATATCAAGAAATCCCCTTGAACATTTTTTTTTCTATAACTCACCTTTGATGTTATAACACCTACTAAAATAAAACTTTCCGTTTTTATGTGTTTACAACCAGGGCGTCTGATTTGTTCAAATATTATTGTCTTAGAAATAATAATTTTGAATTGACGAATATGTTTTCGTTGCATTGACAAAGAAAAAAAAAGAAAAAATTATTGTTTTATCTCAATTTGTTGATCTGAAAGTTTGTGAATGAAATTTAAGACATTAAAAGGGGTCGCATAAACGTGTCTTTTATACTGTGGTTATCGATGTCAAATGAAAAAAAGGAGAAAGAATAAATCTGCAAGTACTCGGCAGGAAAGTTTTCATGATGCGAGACACTTGAAAATGGCGTTGCAAGTCAAGACTTTATACCCGAACTTAACATAATATGATCGTGCCACTTGAAGGCTTTTTTCTCCTCGCCCCCTCCTTGCTCCCATTGAAATACTATTATGCTATGTTCTTACAAATTGTGGCGTCGAGTGTATATAAGCATTGACCTTTAGATCGCGTATGAAAACGCTAGGGGTATTTTTTCAAGTGGTATTTCTTCTTAACCCGCAACAGGACCAAAAACGCTAAGTTCAACATTATATACGTTTCTTGCAAACCAAACGTCTTTTATCAAAATACCTTTGTACGTTTTATATCTCCAAAATAATATAATCAATTTTTGTTCTTAATTTTACATCTTTTAAACAATTTTTTTTTCAATCCTATATTCAAATGGAAAAAATTATATTAAAAAATGTTTTGTTTTTTTTTTTTTAAGTTTTTACATTTCATATTAGACTGTAAAAAATTGATTTGAAAATGTTATAAAATTGTATTTCATTTTTATTCCTTTTTTGAAGCATTGTCACTTTCTCAATTATAACGAGAACGAAATAATATACAATGGCGGGACTGTTTGAATCCACGTTGTCAATGAAAATGTTGATGAATAGAATAACTGGAAGTTTGCAATAGAAACAAAGGTACATTGAAAGTGCCTTTAATACTCCTGACTAAAAGGGAAACGAATTATCAACAGCGTCTTGTGGATTGACTTTTATATACATTAGATGCTGGTGGTAAGAGTCGTCGAAGCCCTTGAAACTTTCGTATACATTCAGCATGACTCACAGATCGTCACTTTTTCGGTTGTCAGATAAATTCAAATTTAATACCAAACCTTTTGAACACTTTTGATAAATTGACACTCAAATGTTCATCACTAAATTTGGTACAATCAGTGTGCTAAATGTACCGATTTATTCGTTAGCACCAATTTAAAAAAAAGTTTTTTTCTCACTCTGATTTTTTTGCTCTAAAGTTTGCATACAATGCATTAATTTCAAAATGACATAGAATTTTTGAATCTGTGACTAACAAGTTTGACATTAATGTTCACCAGTAAAATGATAAAATCTCAAATTTTTCATAAATCTTTGAGTTGAAACAAAAATGAGAGTTTTCATGCATTATAAGATTGAACATTTTTTGGTATTGAAAATGGAGGTAGAAAATGTTCGTACTGATAAAAAAAGTTGTTAACTTTAAACTAAGAAATGATATTCACACGGTGAACAATGCACTGAAATGCGTGATCTTAAATTTTCTTACGTGACATTCGAAGCCACCTATCAAAAGCATCAATGTCAGGTTCTCGTCAAATGGCAGTCCGTTGAATTGAATCGTGAATTGAAATTTTAACCCCGGCCATATATTGATTCTTTATATTCTTCTGTATTATATAAGGCTGAGGTGACCACCCTTTATTTTTACCCTTTCTCAAATTTTTTTTTCATCTCCCATAACTCCCTCTTGAGCTAGTCCAAAAGCATTGCGTTTCACTATAACTACCCTCTGTTTAGAAGCCAATTGTATGGGCGCGGGACCTTTTTACACTTTTCACCCTGAGAAACCCCGCTGGTTCTGTTGCCTATTTCTTAACCATAGGATCATTGCTACACTAGGTACTTCGTACTTGTTCTGCATTTATCTCCCTTTCATTTTTAGCCTGTTCTTTATTCCCTGCGCGCTTTCAGCGTCTTTTCAATTATTTTGAGAGACATTAATACATTGCCTTAAAATTAGACTTTTCACACCATCAAAAGTCACCTGGGGCTCGCATTTCCAAGTTCACAATAATTTGTTTGTTTTGCTTTGTTTTTTTTCGGAACCTTTTCTCTTTGTCTCGTTTTTTTCCCGTCGTGTTTCCTTTCAATCTTTTTGTTCCGTTTAAACTGTCTAAAACTGTTAATCTTTCATTCAGACAATGAAAATCCTTTCTCACAGTTTCCAGAAAAAACAATCCACGAGCCATCTCAATTCCAAAACAGCTACAAGCGGATTATAACAAAGTTTGAAGAACTTATTGACGCGAATAAGGAAAACGTATGTGCAAAGCGTGTGCGCAAAGTTATATTTCTGTATTGAATTTTGAACAGTGAGCAGTAATCACTTTGCCAACCAGTTGAGAGAAAGTTATATACATTTCGATTCAGAAAACGACCCTAAAAATCCATTTTATATGGACATATATTATGTCCCGTTAATGTGTTTCATTGAATCGTACCTATATATAATATCCATATGAACTATCGATATGGAATACCTATTAAATCCATTCAATACCACGGATATGTTATACATTATTGTTATGCAAATGCACTAAAGATTGGGAGTTACACGGTTCTGGTCACAATCGATTTTTGACAATTCTAAGATTACAATTGGATTGGCAAATTTCGTTTCACAATCTCACACACGCAGATGGAATTTTTATGGGAGGTGAATATATATATCAGAAGAAAAAGAAAGAATCATTATGTAAAATAAAGGAGAAAATATAATATAATACTGTATATATGTTGAATAAATTTTTGTTCCAAAGTTTCACACGTGAGTGTATCAATATCTCGATCAAATGGATCTGTGAAATTATAATGGTTTCGATTATGCCTATTTTCACTCACATGTTCGCGTCAACAAAGTTAATTATACATTGAATAATGGTACAAATTAGTCAAACAGAATTCCATAACTTTACACGTGCACCAACACCTGAAAGCGCTTGTTGAAATCGTACAACAGGATACGTAAAATGTACTTTTGCCGAATACATTCAAACAAAACACTCACAAATAATAGTACATAATAGGAAATTATTATGATTATTATTATTTAAACACCATTGAATTTGCAAACAAAAACTCGTTTTCTAAGACTGAAAATCTATTAACAAAAGTTTTAATTAAACTATTCCCTCTATTAGGTTTCGCCAGAAATGGCTGTTTTGAATCAACAAATGGTTTTCTGAATTTTATTTATTAAATTAAACACTTTTAATTTTTGAAAAGGTTTCTGAAAAAGTGAAAATAATTTTTAAAAAACTTTGATCATGTAAATTCAAAAGTTTAAAATGTTGTAGTTTAACAACATGCCATATTTATTTATATTTATTTAAAGGCTCAGGTTTGAGTTAATGAAAGAAATGAAATTTTCGAACTGATAAAACGTATATTTCGAATAATAACGATACGTAAGTAACAACATCAGACTTAATGCGTTGCAATTTTCATCTAGAGAGAGAAAAGTTTTCTAATTCTCGTTACATTTCAAATAAATTACATACAACAATTTCTTAACGAACGAAGCTTTTGCTATAAGCATTTGCAATTACAAAAGAAAATCGATTCTTACAAAAAAAAAATATCCCACATACATACAATATACACACACATAACATTTGTAACTAAATAATTCTCTTTTACTCTCTCATCACGCGTACACTTTTTGTCTCTCCAGTTTTTTTTTTACGTACAATATACGTCGTTTGCATTCGGAATTAATACAGACTACTCTCACATCCTACATATATACACATTGATTATTTTTAAAAAGAAATCAATCTACAAGCATACAAAAATTGTATCTCCATATGAATCCCAAATGTTTCACATGACTAAGTCCCTCGATCGTACAACAAAATTTACATTGATTCGCTTTTCAACACCTTGTTTATCTCAAAAAACCTTTTTTGTCTTCGTAATTGACAATAAATAATGCTGTTGCAATCGCTTTCGTTGTGTTCGTTTATAACTTGACGACAAACATTTCAGAAACATATATAAGTAAAAACAAATGTCGAATTATTACTAAAAAGTGTACTTCTCAAATTGATTCGACAAATTTTTGATTAATTCAAATGAGAATAAACAAATTAACTAGGCGTTTAAAATGATGGATCGCATATTTTGAATTCAAATGCGTTAAAGTTGACAAAGTTCACATTATGGCACAGAGGAGTCACATATTTAGCCAACTATATAGGTTCCGCAATGTGTTAGGAAACAAATGTGTGTCCTCAAAGAAAATCAAATTAGGGTCCTACACCATCAGCGTTACATCAGAACCGAGTGTATCCCTAATAAGATTGCAATGCGAAGTGTGACATTTTTTCCCAGTATAAATCATCTCGGTGAAGTGTAATAATTTCATGGCGTATCAGTGCCGAATGAATGTCACAGACAATCAACGTTACAACGTGGAAAGTTATGGAAATAAAACTTGCCTCTTTTTAGAGTTTTATTTCCACATTCAATATTGTAATGAAGATTTATTATCTCGCTAATAAAATAGACACAAGAGGTATTCGTTTGAAACGTGTCTGCATAATCAACGAAAATATGTTTTGCTTCGATCTTGCTTTTGATATGTAAGCGAAATTTTGCGATGAATCAACGGGATTGAAATACAAAAAAAATTGAACGTAAATCAATAAACAATACTGACACGTGGTTAAGAAATTTTCGAAACGTAAATAACATCTCGGCGACACAAAAGTTAAGCTATTTACACAAACCAAAAGAGAACATTAAAAAAAATTGTTGAACATCAGTATTCGGAATTAATTTCATATAATAATACACGACATATTTAATTTCTTACCAGGTTGAATCTCTATGTGCTCGTTTATGTTTCAACCATTTTATTTTGGATGAGAAAAAAATGAATAAGAAATAAAGAGGTAATTGAAAAATGATAACTTTCGCAGTTTGCATGGTCTCGACTGTTTTTACTGTAAAAATAGAGTATCATTTATTCGTATCTCGCCTCGTCGTATCAACTACCTATATATTATACAACTAAAAATGTTTTTCCTAAATAATATAATCGCTCCATTTAATTACAAATTAGTATAAAATCACAGATCATAATTTAATCATATCGACTAAAATACTGGCAATAGCTGGCTGTGTATACATTAAGAGTCTCGGCGTGTTTTTATTTATCGAGCCAAGTAAATAAAGCCGACCGTGTTGCAGAGTCGTAAAGATGATTAAATTCACAGGAGGATATTGACTGCGTCAATATCCTTTGGAAAACTCTCTTGGAAAATAAATATAGAGTTGAGTTGAGAAAACGTGTCCTTGTATATATATAAAATCGTCACGATAAAACAAATCCAAGTCACCCGCAGAACGGCGGGTGGATGAAAAATGGCCCGTATCAACGTGTATCTAGATTATTAGATCAAATAAATTGTCAAACGTTGTCAGACAATGACAATTGTATAAGTTATGGAAAATGAGACGAAGAAAGAAACAGTTGAAGAATTATAATCTTGTGATTGTGGTGCAGCATGGAAGTCTGTCCTTGTTGGCAGTATCACAAAAGAACAGGAAACGCGTGCTGTCTGTTTAGAGATGGACCGGTACCGGCCTGCGTAGCTGGTCCATATCCGGCGGGATGGAGTTGTGCGCGGAGATGGACGCGGTGGAGCTGCCAGGGCTGCTGCTGGGGCTGACGCTGACGTTGGTGGACGGCGGGAAGAGGAGCGGCGGCGGCGGTGGTGGCGCTGTGGCAGACGAGCTCTGCATGGCCGGGTGGTGGTTGTTGAAGAGCGGCGGTAGACCCGAGTGCGGCTGCGAGTAGGCCTTGACGGCCGCGGCGACCGCGCTCTCCGAAGAGGAGGCACTCGGGTAGAAGCTCGAGTAGAAGCTGCTGACGGCCGCGGCGGTGGCGGCGTTGTTGTTGGCAACGTCGGCCGCGGCGGCGGCGGCGGCCGAGCCGGCCTGGCCGCCTTGAGAGACGAGCTTGTTGAGGTGGACCGGGTCGAACGCCGAGTTGAAGTAACGCGGGATAGGCGTGTACTCGAGTGGGTGGTGCGCGGTGTGGTGATGCGCCACCGGCGCACTCGCACCCGGGTAGTATGCAGGCAACGAGAAGCTCGGGAATACGCCCCCGGGGTTCATCGGGCCGGCTTTGCCTGACATCCCCGGCACCCCGGATACCGCCGGCATCTTCGGCTTCCGCCTCGGCCTGTACTTGTAGTCCGGGTGTTCCTTCATATGGTCCTCCCTGAGACGCTTCGCCTGGTCGATGAACGGCCTCTTCTCCGACTCTGAGAGCAACTTCCACTCGGCGCCGAGCTGCTTCGAGATCTCGCTGTTGTGCATCTTGGGGTTCGCCTGGGCGATCTTTTTCCGTTTGATCCGCGACCAGACCATGAAGGCGTTCATAGGCCGCTTGATGTGTTCCTGCGACACCGCGCCGGAGCTATGCTGCTGCTGTTGCTGCTGCTGGTGCTGCTGTTGCTGATGGTGGTGATGGTGCTGCTGCTGCTGCTGTTGTGCCATTGACGGCGAGCCAAGCTCCGAGGAGTTGATGTGTTGTTGCATCGAGTGGAGGTCCATGCCGGCAAGAAAGGGATACTGGTGAACGTTCATCATCGCGCTTCAAACTGATATTGTCTGCTTGAATCCGGCGGCTCTCAATCACTGGTGCCTGGGGTACAATGGTCTCGCGCACCAACACACTCGCGCGCTCACTCACACACACCGCACCACTGTCAAGCTAATTCATCGAGCGACGCACTGTCGACTGTGCTTACTGTTTTGAGAACTGTATTTCGTCGCCAACCTGTGTGCAACGGCAAAATCGTCCACTTGAAAAGGTTGAAGGTTGCCAGAGAAATCCCAGCAACTACTGACGAAAAAGCGCCTTGAAAGGAACTCATCCCTGCAGCATTGCTCAAGTAGGCGTCTACCTCTGCCCCACCAGCCTCCCCAACTACGCCCAATCCCATCCCACTCTCACAATTGGTCGATCGCAATTCAACTCCCATCTCGGAGTTTCCCGCTTTTCTGTAATCATTGCTGCTGCGTATTGTTACCCGTCATTCTTATATTATTGTTGTTATTATTATTGCTATTATTACACTTGTGTTTGTTGTTGTTATATTGACTTTCTGTGTTATTGTGCGCTGTCAGGCCATTGTCGGCGAGCTCCGCATTTTCAAATGCGCCAGCATTGTTTATTTTATTAATTAGTATTACGGTTATCGGGGATCGATAGAAAATGACGCTCCTCGATCTCGGGGCGGAGGGACCTGCCTGAGCGTTACTTTTAATTGTAAAATTAATTAAACTTGATTGTTGGGATTAGAAAGAGCATTGAAATAGTGTCGTCGTCGTCTATACTATACCTGACGAAAAGGAGAACAATGGCGCGACTAACAAAGGCCCCTTTAGAATCGACGAATTCTTTCAGTCCAACATTTTACAAGCTTGACCTTGTCGTTTTATTCGTCTCGGACCGATACACAATACATTTACAATATAATATATATACTAGTATAATATGAAAAACAGTTCCACCTTCACACACACTTTTATTTCTGTCCCCCGGGTGGGCATTATAATAAACAGATGCACAATCGACCCAAGGTACAAATCGACCACCAAAACAAGTCAACAGTTCAAATCGCAATTAATTTTCTATTTACAATCGTGAAAACAATGGTCGACCAAAATTTTCTGTCAAAACGAATAACAATTTCTTTTTCGAACAGAACAAAATTCAATTGTTCAACATCTTACGGTTGTTGACTTTGTATGAGTAATGAACACAAATAGAACTTAATTGATGGAAGAAAATTATGATTTTATCCGATTATGATCAACTTTTTATAACAAAATGGAAACATATGAGATGGAACACTAAAAATACGTCAAAACGGTTTTAGACAAATCAAAATTAATGAAATGAAAAGATAAATTGAATCGAAATGTCATTGATTGGCAAGAATTGAAACACTCGGTGTATATGTAGTGCGTTTAGCACTACGTGCGTCTCTTCATCTCCCGTCTTTTAACATGACTGGTATTTTATCGTAATTGAATTTCACTCCATTTGTAGTGAAATAGCAATTTTCATGGGAATCTATGTACATAATGTTTTTGTACAAAGTATAAAAGAATGATCAATTGGAGCATATACAAAAAATATATTAATTTTCGAACCTAATTTCTCTGATTCTAAAATAAAAATGATTTAAAAAATGCATCAAATTTTTTTATTCACATTTTTTTGTCTTATTAGAAACGAATTGAAATTTCAAACGCTTTTTTTCTCATGTTCGAAAACATTTTTAAGTCTCATAAAATTGAAACATTTGGCAAATAAAATTTGTTCCATTTTCAGGTCATTTTCAGTGCCATTGATGGTAAAACAATAAATGTTTACCCTATAATAATGTAAGTCATTTCAATTTTCAAAAAAGGTATATGGATTATCATAATTAAGGGAAACACCTCATTCAAATAGATATCCAAAGAAAAACAAAACCTCTGAAAAGATTGAAAATGTAAATATTATACAATTTTAATTTCACATTATAATGCAGTCTTATGTTAAGCTTTAATGCCCAAAATATATTTGCTGAAACAAAAGATAAGTAGATAAACATATATTAGTGTAGAAAAAGTGGGGGTCCAAGGGCTTAATATCGGAATTCCTTCTGGGAATTTTGAATGGAAACGTTTTATCATGCAAATTACACTTTTTTTCTTTTTGTTTCACACAGATCAGTGATTCACAAATCAGTGAAATGTTGTCCAAAATTTTTTCAACTTGCTACCCTTTGAAAAGAAAATCTTTAATAATATAAGGGTGTTCGAAAAAAAGTTTTTATTTTTCCAACTGTTCCAAAAACAGGTATGTATGTATTGTATAAACTGAAAGAAGACCACTCGATGTAGATGCATGTCTGTTCAAACTGTTACAAACATACTAACAATATTAGTACGTCAATTTTATAGTATACCATTTGTATGGTTTCCAAACAAATGAAACTGAACGGTCATTTGGTCAACAGAACGTAAGGACGTTTGGTTCAAACTAAATTAGCCACAATTTCTCGCTTCATTTGATCGTAAAAGTATAGAAGAAAAGTTGACGCTGTGAAAGTTTTTCCCAGTGAAAAATCACTGGAAAAATAATTAAAATGACCAGAAAAGATAAACATGAAATTGTTGAATGACGTAATCGTAATTTAATTTAGCGTTGTGAAGTACGAATTGTATAGTTTAGAAAATGCCATTAAGACGAATAAAAGGATTGAGAGTTGAAATTAGTGGAATGAAGATTTTGAGGCGATAATTTAAAATGAGTTAGGAATACGTGTGCAATTAATATGTGGAAAAAGCATTGTGATCTCGAGGGATTGTCTAGCAGACACCTCACTCGCACCCGCTTTATTGCAAAAATAGCTGTGAGCGCGCAGATATAGGGAGCTTTATTAGGTAAATAAGTGTGATTCGAGTGCGTATATAAGCGCCCATCCATACTAAGCTGCCTCGTTTTATTCACTTCAATGCCTAATGGAATTGAGTTCTTGTAAGCGCCCGTCTACACAACCGATTCGACTCGTCGAGCGAAAGAAGAAAGGGCATGCGAAATAATTGGTATTTTGTCTCACTAAATCTTTTGTTAACGAATTTTAATTGACTATCGTACTTTTTCACCATCCAGTAAATTATTATATTTAATCGCGAACCAAATTATTATTATTTATAAATATAATGACAAAATACCCATTCATAATTTAGATTATTATTATACATTTTGTGATGAAAAATCAATTATCAACGAACCACAGTACCAACAGCTTGTACAGGCAAACTCTATCTCCAAAGAAAGAACCACCCTTTAAGCCCGTCACTTGCTCATTTTTTTATCGACGTGGTATTGATTTGTTGTTGGAAAACCTACAGTCGGCCTAACTATCAGATGACGAATAAATTAAGTTTTACCGCGCACTCATGCTCTTTTTATACAGTTGCTCCAATAGAGTGATTAATTAGAGAATTGAACGAAACGTCGTGTCATTCATCGCTTCTTTTATTTTATTCCATAAAAATATTGTACAAGCCCTTAAAACCGTTTTCAACATTATTTTTCATAAACCTATCAATCGCATACATATTTGGTGAAAGATATTTAAAAATGCTCATTTACCACTTGATATATATTATCATTATTAAAGTAAAACTATTCAAAGCTTCGCTTTGTTGGCGTCCAATAATGATTTTAATTTTTGCGTCAACATTACGTTTCCTTTGATTTTCAATTTGCCTTTCATGAATGCAACTTGAGGGTTCAGCTTTCCCAATGCCTTGAAAAAAGGAAGCAATTTAATTAAAATTGATGTAACTTAAACTAATTGAAATGAAAAGTGAACAATTTAATATTTCTTTACCATCTCTATCATATCTGCATCTTCTATTGTCAAATGTGTGTCCACTTTTTCAGACTTTGGTTCTCCTTCGTAAACCTTTGCATTCTTCAAATCAAGAGCTAAAAGAGTTTCAATAATTTAAAAACTAAAATCAATCATAAAAAATATATTATGTTTATTTAAGACAAAATTGCAACAAACTTACTCCATTGTTTCTTGACGATTCCTTTTTGTAAAATGTTATATAAAAAGACTCCGTTTATTTTCTTCACTTGACCAGGATTCTGGTCGACGTAATCAGACATTTGTTTGAAAACAGCATCGCTTTCCAAATTAGCTTGTGCAGATACTAAATTCTTCATCGGTTTGGCTGCCATCTGTACCTCTTTCAAATCCACATACGCGCCTGTCATCAACCAACTCGGATTATCAATTTAATCAAGTGGATAACTGATCGAACCATTACATAATCAAGTTTTATAATTATATTGTTAACCTGTAATAACTGGAGTGTGAGTTTCCTCGACAATTGTTTCGAAATGGATTCGATTTCCACTGCGCCACATATCCGTTCTTAACGTTTGACCTGGTAAAACTGGTTTGGCAAATCGTACCTGATAAAAAGTCAAGTATTACAAATATATTCTGAATGTTAAAGAGACTTATTCACAAGAAGAAAAATTGCTGTTTCATTATTACCTTGATAGCTTTGAACAGTTCTGCATTACCGGCAGCATACGTATTCAGTACATGCCGTGCTGAAAATCCCAGCGAGCATAGACCATGCAAAATTGGTCTCTGAAAACCAGCCATAGTTGCAATATTAGCATCAATGTGTAATGGATTCAAGTCTCCGCTCAATCTGTACATAACAGCCTGAAAAAATAAAAGAAACATTTTCCTTATTTTTGAATGGTTCCTATTTTGCCATGACGAGATAAGCCGTCTATTTTTTTTATTATAATTTTGTTTGTTCGACAATTGTTTCTTCTGTTTGAAGAATAATGATGTTTTTCTATTAATTTTCAAAAGTTTTGCTAACTTGGTCTATGTGGGTGCGCTGTTTAACTGAAACATCGGGTTTTCTTTTCGGTGGTTCCACAGTCGGTATAGAATGCTGCGACGTTCTTGCACCTTTGAACCCTCCAGCTCCTAACACAAATACAGACATTTGGCCTGTTGCAATTTTTTCATTCGTTTTATTGTCATATGTTTCACCTAAGGAAAATAAACTTGATGTAAATGATTAAATGTTAAATTATTTTTGCAAAGTTTCAGTGTTAACGATTAGGAAACGAGTTCCCTGTAAATATAGATAAAAGATATTTACATTGAATGAGAATCACAGCTCCCTTGCCTTTGTCCATTACGTCCTGGACTTTGAAAACATTTCTAACTTCGGTTTCTACTGGGATTGATTTATGGATTTCTAAATACTGTTCGCCATGCAGTATCTAAAATAAACAAAATTATCGGTTGAAAATTTGGATCTAAAATTTTATATTAAAATTGTTTCATAATTTATTTACCCTTGTTGGGTCTACTTCCATCCCAGGAAAAGCATCTTGCAAAACATTCGACGACATACAACCTACGGGCCCATATATAACATAGTAGGTAGGAAATACTGAGAAATCTTCATGATTTTCATATAAAAAACGTAAATCCAAAGGCTCCTGAACTGTTGCACCAACTGAAACAAAAATTTGTTTTACAGCTCTTTTTCTACTTTTTAGTTAGTTTAACATATTTATAAACTCACCACCAATCGCATAAAGAATAGCGTCGCGGAAATTGTAAACATGGTAATGGCTCGCTTCCTAAGAATAAATATCATACATTTGTAACATCTATATGACATCGAAAAATTAAAAGAACTAGTTTTGCATCATTTCTAACCTTTTCATTCATTTTATTCATACCGTCAATAACAGACATCAATTCTCCTGTCACTTCCTACAAATAAAAATATCTAGTCAAAATAAAAGTTTTGCGCTAAAGAAATAGGAATGTTACAAATGAAACATTACCTCGATTGAGTCGTAGTGTTTCGCGTTGGTCATATCGGTAATCTTGGACCAGTTTTTTTGAACGGCCTCAGGAGTGACCAATTCATCAGCACTGCTACGCAAAATAGCTCCAGAGGAACGAATCAGGTGGCCTAAAAGTAGTACAGCACATTTTTCATCAGAACAATTAAAATTACATGCAATATTTTTATATTCCAAAAATGTATATACAAACATTTTCCAGCCCAACCAATAGCTGATTCAATAACCGATCCATTTTCAGTACAATCTTCATGACACATCCAAATAACAACTGGAGCAATCAATTCTGGTTTCAACTCGTTGTAAAGATCTATAAAATATTATCATCATTGAAAAACTAATTATTAGTAAATGTGAACAAATTTCTGATAGATGCGTATGATGTTATGTATTAATTACCAGGAGGAAGAATATCTTCGGTTAATCTTGACGCTGCAGTAGGTACGATGACATTTACATGAATGTTACTTCTCCCACCTTCTATTGCAAGAGTATTTGCGAGACCTACCAAACCCGCCTTAGCAGAGCTGTAGTTCGCCTGACCAAAGTTTCCGTACAATCCACTGTTGCTGGAGGTGAATATTACTCGGCCATAATTTTGTTTCTTGAAATATGGCCATGCTGCTCTTGTCGTTTTCACTGCGCCCTTAACGTGTACGTTTTGAATCATGTCTAAAAAGTTACAAAATCAACATCACCTCAAATAAAAATGTTTAAAATTAATTTTAATCTCATTGAAAGACAAAACTAATTTTTACCCCAGTCTTCGTCTGTCATTTTGATAAATGATTTGTCTCTAAGAATCCCAGCATTATTGATCACAATGTCAATCCTACCAAAGGCATCGATTGCAGTCTTAACGATGTTCTCTCCGTCCAGGACAGAGTCGTAATTAGCTACTGCTGTACCTCCTGAAATGAAAAAATAAATGAGCAAAATCGAATCATCAAATTAAATAACAATGAAAATTTTTAAAAATGTCTGATTTGCTATTTGAACAACCATTTCTGCGAATTTCATCCACGACGGAATCTGCAATCCTGGAGTTGCCACTACCATCTCCATGTCGTCCACCTCCTAAATCATTGACAACCACTTTCGCTCCTCTAGATCCGAATAGTAATGCATATGCTCGTCCGAGACCTGCAATGTGATAATTCATTCATTAATCGAATGATTGAGCATTTAGTTTTAATAAAATCAAAAGATATGCAAAGATTTTGATTTATTTATAATCTTTTGATATTGTTTCATTTTTCACTAATGATTTATAAAATGTCCATGATATCAAGTCCAAACTGAAAATAATATTCTTAATTCAGGATCACGTTCTTCAACAATTGCATAATAAATTCTCAAAGGAAATATTTCACCTACTTGATATGAGCGCAATCTCAAGTCTAATTACAGTTTTTATAAATAAGCGCTTTTAAAACAATAATCAACATTATCAAGTCAATGTTAGAAACTTGAACGTTTTTTTAACTTTATAGACTTTATTTAAAATTACAAATAAGGTTTCTTTTAATAATTTTATAACTTAAATTAATCATTAATTTATGATTGAAAAAAAAACATTAAGATCAAATGTATAAAAAAGGATTTTTCAGAAACAATTTTGAAATGAAGTAAAAAATTACTTGAATCTCATTAATAAACGAATGATAAATGTAAAACATTTATGCTAACCTGCTCCAGCACCAGTTACAATAACAACTTTTCCATCGAACCTCATTTGATTTGGATCCCTCATGATCAGCAAATTGTATTTTTGTTATTTAAGGTTCAGTTGTTACAAGTGACGGCCTCCACGTTGATGAACTGAGCGAATAAAAATCAGAAACTGAGTGAAAAATGTTGACTCGTCAAATGAAACTGCGATTCATGTATATGTACACATTCACAAGCGGAATAACTGTTGTACTGATCAGTGCCTCGACTTCGACCGTGCATACTTGTTTGAACTTCGGACTTACGTGGTCATACATCGAGTAACATAAATGTCATTTAAAAAAATCGGTCGTGCAAAATCATCATGTGAAAATTAATCAGGATTGATCGTTGAAAGAAACATTGATCTAACTGTATAATAAGCATGAACAATTATTTTCCTTTTCACAAAAAAAAAATGAAAAGATAGTAACGAGGATGTTTCTTCATTCATGCTATTTTGTAAACAATGTTTATCCAAACATTTATCTTTATTGGTCAATCTTGCAAGGATGATACCAATGTTTATTGAAAAAAAGAGATTTGAATATTTTTTGCATTTAATAATAAAATAAATAAATGATAAAATTATTATATATGCTTACCAGTCGGTGTTCTTTTTATATGTATAAATGAGCTTAATTTTAATAATGTCAGTTATCTAGAGTTTAGCTTGGCAATGCGTAAATCTTAATGAACAAACGTCAAAAAAACCGGATTTAAATGGTGTCCTCTGACCTGACAACAACTTTGTTGCGTAGTTTAGACAGTGAACACATGATTTTTCATGCTTAACCTATATCAAGTTATCTCTGAAAAGTTTATAATTTGACACTATAATAAAATTATCAAGATGATATATTTTCTTTTTTTTGTTTATATGATTGTCAAAAAATAATAACGATTGTTGAGAAAACAAAAAACAAAACAAGACAAGCTGTGTTTACATATGCACTTTTATTTTGACATTTATCTGAGAGAGATGGAGCGAACCTAACATTACTTTTTTCATCGACTGGAATACTTTCATAACTCCAAGAGCTGCCACCAGAGAGCAGCTTTCATTTGACGAGAAAACGTGACGGGTAACGGTGAGTCAATCCACACTGTTTTGTCAATTATGACAATGTAATAGTACACGCGTAGTTAACCTTGAAAGAGTACTCGTTTGAATAATTTTCTTCGCATATAATACTTTTTTGTTCCTACTTTTTGTTTGTGCTTGTTTGTTTTCGCAATTATCCAGGTTTGACGATTGACAACGTTCATAAATGAGTAAGATATGGCCAGCGACCTTTCGAGCAATTGCACGGACTCACTGAGCAAGTTCGATGAAAGAGAGGAAGGCGAGATCTCGCTGGAGGACGTGAGTTCCTCGGAGGAGGGTCAGCCTGCGAACTCACTATCGAGGTTAGGCGACTTGTACAGATGCGACCACTGCGCTTCCACAAACCAGTGCACTCCGTGGTGTCCTTACCATTCGAATTACTACAAATCCCACAACAAAAGAGGTAAATCATCAGCTAATTATGGCCTTTGTTTTGAATCATCCAAACGTTTGTTTGTGTCTCTTGGACGAATTTCATTTGAAAAAGATTTCCATCCAACTGAATTTATGCAACTTTCAGCAAATCTTGAATCAGGTCAACGTGAAATATTCATTGTTCAATGAACTATAGCATGTTTACAGAAATACAATTTGTATTATTTTGCAAACAATATTCTAGTGTTTTTTATTTTAATCTACAAAAATATTTTAACACGTTATATTTTGCAAAAAATTTTTATTATTTAAATTAAAATTAGTTAGATAATAAATTTGTTATGAAAAACTGTTGAAGTATAAATCATTATGTAATTCGAAGGAATTCGTCCAGGTCAAAAATAGACACTCGAATTTTTAGGGAAAAAGATTCTTTTTTTTTTCAGATAGGATAATACCAGGCAGTAAAACAAAAATGAATTCTTACTCTCCAAACGAGTTTTCAGAGAATAGCTCTCGTGTTTCTTTGCATTATCTCTTAGTTCTCTTGTTTGCTTAGGAACTACTTTCTTTTTGTCTCTGTCACAGAATGGGAATCGTAATTCCAAATGAATTATTCTGTAGTTGAATATTGTTTGATTCTATGAAACTTTGTTGACTTGTTTTGCTGACGAGTGTGATCCTTGAAGATGTATAAGATGTTTAAACATAAAAATGTAACACACCCAATTGTTAAAAAAGTAGAAGTACATATTCTTTTCCAAGATATAGCATACGGGAAGGAGAACCGACAGCTATCTAGGGAATCCGGAAACCTAGGAGGAAAGCATGCATCCTCAACGCTACAGGAGAAGAACGATGACCTGGTGCCAATCTCAAGCGACAGCGAGCTGGAGATCATTGGCCATGACAACGTCACGGACGGATGCAAAAATTCAAAAAGGCCAAGAAAGAAAAAGAGAAAAAGAAAGGCCTACAAGGATCTTGATCGGAGTAACCCCATGATTGTTGTTAACGATGATAGCACAGATGATATTATAGAACCTGTTGAACCAAAATTAGTTGCTAAGCACGAGCTCCCGAGGTTGCGGAAAATGGAGGTGCGTAGATCGCGAGAAATCAGTCCAAAAAGGCACAAATCACCTCTGTCAAAGGTTAGAAAGAAACGGTCGTCCTGTTCAAGTTCAAACTTCATGAGAAGAGTGCGACCCCGAGAGTCACGTACCAATCATCCGGGAATCCGAGAGACCGAGGCAAAAAATTACAACTACAAATTGCTGAAGAAAGTGAAGAGGCTGGATAGTTCCAAGTCACAAAAGACGACGCCACAGACTGAAAAACATAGAGGATTGTCGCTGAAGGATAAACTTCACAATATGATCAATAAAAACAACGATCTCAGCAAGGGCAAAGAGAATATGGATCTCAAGGGGAAGGGTGAGACGGACGATGAAGATGAGCTTCATCTGAGACAATTGGCTCTACAGACGAAACCGGCCAGAGTCGACGAGCAAGTTTCAAAAGCAGCCAGTAGCAATGAAGAGGAAGAGGATGATGAGGACAGCGAAGCTCTGAAGCTTCGGCTCATCGCTCTGAAATCAGCGATCCAAAAGAAGTTCCAAAAGAAGGACAAACTCCAAGTGAAGAACAAACTAGATAAACCTCGGCCGGACAGTCCCTTCGACAACTTGCTCGCCCAAAGCGACCTGAAAACTCAAGAGACCGAAGAAAAGTCGAACGCAAACCATGAGAAAAATTGTCTAGAGGACATGGATCTGGACACCGACATCGAAAGAGAAAAAGAGAAAGGCGAAGACGGCGACTCTCCCTACTCCCCATCCGACAACCTGAACTGCAGATTGAGCTTAGAACGTGAGCTCCTTGGCATAGATCCCTCGGACGTCTGCTACTTGGAGAACAAAAGTTCGAGCGCAAAGGAAAGCAGTATCTACTACGACGACCCCAACAGCTCCCCGTATTGTCCTTCCGAGCCCATCTCCAACAGCTGTGATTTTTCACCCTCTTCTCCCACGTCTTCGTATCACCTGTCCAATGAGCTCGATTCGGATCGAGATGTCCTGTCGCCTACCGGGTCCCTTCTCAATTTCAATTCCTTCGAGGTCGAATCCACGCCTTTACAAATCTCCAGAACCCAAGATGACGCTCACAGCCTGCCCCTATCACCGCCGCCAGCGCCTCCTCAGATTTGCACCATAACCAATTTGCTGTGCGCTTCGTTCGTGGATGATCTTGAGAAGGATTTGGATGGCAGTCCCTTGGTTCCAATCGATGAAGTAAGCCCGTCCAGCAAAGTCGAGCAGACGAGTCTGCCTTGTGATAATCATTCGAGTCTACCCAGCCTGAACCTGATGACTGAACCTGTCATCACCAACACGGTTCAACAATTTATCGATCCACCCGTGATACAGCCCAACAATAGCTGTCGAAAGTCGTTGAAAAAATATCGTGCTTCCTTGTTGAAACCTGTTGAGCGTACGAACTTGAAGCCTGTTCCGCTGACTTCCATTACACCATCGGATATCACAATTCCAGTAAGACCGATCACGAATAACGAAGTTGTAACTCAATCCACTGAGGTTGGAAAAGAAACAGCACAGACAGAAACAACCAAAAAGAGGGAAAAGAAAGGAGATGATGATGATGATGACGATGATGATGGTGAACCATCGATCAAAATTGCAAGAAAGTCAGATAAGGAGAATCCGCCGCCACCATCCGGTGTTCAACGTCCAACTAGTGCTAATCCTCAGAGAAAAGTGAGTGCTGATGAGGATGAGTTGATGCTCAGAGAGATGCTTATAGCTTCGATGGGAAAACGCAAGACCGATCTTCAGCTGGGACATTCCAAGGTTATTATTCCAGATGCAAAAACAGGCGAGAAGAAAGCTCCAGAGCCACCTAGTACAAAAGTATCGACCACTGCACAAGTACTTAAGAGAATGGTACTGCCACCCACAAGGACTGTTATTGTGACTAAAGAAGCGAAAAGCCAAATTTCTAAACCATCGTCCAGTACAGGACTACCAGGCAAGGCGCACATCAGTGCGATTGCAAAAAAACGAACCGACCTTGTCAATCCGAACCGATTTGTAACAAAAAAACCGGTCAAGTCCACTGCGTTCTCTTCTTCAGCGATGTCGAATGTTGTTAGCAAAGTCAACAAAGCGGTTGAACTTGGTCCGGCTAAAAAAGTTAATATGCAGAAGGTGTCCGTGACCTTCAACACCCAGAGTGCCATCAACCCAGCTATGAGGAAGGTCAACATTAAAGACAATTCTAGCATGCTGAGTCCTCTGAATGATTTATCCGAGTTTGTAATTAAAGTGAGTGAAGATTCAAACAGCGATTTTAGCGAGGAGGATGCTCCAGCCACTGCTGACAAGATTGAGAGGCCACCGTTGAAAATTCCCAAATCAGAATTTGAAAAACGAATAGATACGTTTTTAAGGGAGGTGCGGATGAACTCGGAGAACAACAAGGCAAAAAAACCCGCCGTCACGCCTATCAAGCCAAAAAAAGTTTCTGAAACTGCCATGTCTACTCCTGCTGTAAGTGAATTCAACTTTTTTGTTATTTGTTTGTAGGAATGAAACAATTGTATTTTGTTCTATTTTCCAGGCTGTTCGGCATTTATCAGCCTCCAAACAAGAAGAGTATCGTCGTTTGAAGCAACAAATTCTAGAGAGGGAAAAAAAACTGCAGAAAACCTCGAACACTCCTGCCCAAAGTGCCTCCAAAGTAAACCCAAAATTAGTCTCGACACTGTCATCGACTCCTGTTTTGAAATCAACGCCACCAATGAAAATCAATACCGCCTCTAAATCAGATAACTTTGAATCGGACAAAACTGTTCCAAAGGCTAATCAACCTGAAGTAACAGCATGTACAAAGGAGGCTGCTTTAATGGGTTTTACGATAGGAATCAAGTCGGCAGTAGTCCTTGATGAGCCAATGAATCCTACAGGTTCAAAAGAAAAGTCGACCAGTAGTGTTGAACCAGGTGAACCAGAGAAAGGAACCAAAGATGCAACTAGTTCGGAAGTATCTCTGCAAGATGCAAAATTAGTCGAGAAAACAAGTGCGAATAATACACAAGTAGCCAAACATTTGGAAAATTATTGTATGTTAAACAACAAAGTTAATACTGCGGAAGCTTCAGAAGCTCAAGAAAAATTAGTAAACAGTGAGATTAGTCAGCCAAATGAAAATGTACAAATTGTTATCGAAAAGGATATTGACAAGTCAAAGGATGAGTCTTCGATAAATGTGCCTGATGAAGATACGACCAATGTTAAAAGTACAACTGAAACTAAAATTGTTGATATTGAAATTATGAATGGGTCGACGACTGTAAATGTTATAGAGATGGTTTCTGAGCAGCCCCCGGAAGAATTAGTATGTACAAGTCCAAAAGTTTTGGAGGAAAAGAAGGAAGACGATAAGCGAGGAGGGGGTGTACTAAAAGTTTTGTCAATTCCGGAGCTCAATTCGAGATTGGAGCACAATCAGTGCGATATCAGTCCTCCATTAAGAATAGAGCATGAGGTCGACGATGACAGGTCGGAAAATGACAGTGTTATCATAGTTAAGGACTCTGAGAACACGGAATCTCGCAAGTCACCGCAAAATGACAACAGCGGTACGAGAGATTTGATGAAATGTAAATCAGAAACTAGCGTGGCTCGTAACGACAGGAGAGAAATTCATCGCGAATTGCAACAAATGGCGAGTTTGCCCTCAAAGGAACAGCAGGAACAGCTGTTGAACATGGAGAAGGATTTGATATCCACTCGGTGAGATTTCCATTTTATAGCAATATATTTTAAATTAATTTTTCACATTTCCGTTTGTCTGCAAATATTGTTTATAAAATTATCATTTTTTGTTGTCAGGTACTCATTTCTCGATGACTTAACGAAGCTGGAACAGGTGTATAGACAGTGGGAACTCGAAAAAGAACAACAACAAAATCTTAGCCAGGAGATAAAAGAACTTCGGTTGAAACTGAAATTAGCCGAAGAAAAGTTTCAAAAACAAAAAACACGCTTAGGTGAGATGAATGCATCTGCAGCGGCATGTCACGACAAGGTCAACCATGGTCGAGAAGAGTACAACAAATTATCAAGAATCTGCAACGGTCTAGGACACCGATTACACGGCTCCAATTATAAGTACGATACTTATTTTTATTTCTACTTGAATTTAAAATTGATAAGTATTCTTATTACTACTATTACTACTACTACTACTACCACTACTACTAATGATATACTCAATTTTGTAGAATCCCGGCAGCAGGTGCTCCGCTTGTAAGCAACAAACTCAAAGTCGTCGCGGCGTATTCGGAAAAATTTTACAGTTCGAGGGGTGATAAACAGTTCAAAGAAAAGACTGACAAGAAGCCGAGCAGCATGATCAATCCATATGCGAAACAGCAAGATGCAAATGACACAGAACCAGCTAAGGCAGCAGGTATAAAAAGTTTGAGGTCATCAGAAAGTAACGATAAGGATGGCAGATATACTGCAAATGAGAGCACAGAACCAAGACTGCAAAGTGAACATCAGAGCTGTCAAGTTGATCAAACTGATTTGAACAACCGTTTGTCCGGGAGCGATACTGATAGACTTCAGAAAGAGCAAACCACCAAGCCGTCAAAAGAAAACGCAATTACGAGTGATTCTCCTAGACCTTATGAGTCATGTTTATCGCATCTTAAAGATACGAGGTGGGTTCAGAGCAGAAAAACATTAATTTATTTATTTTTTGTAATTTATTTAGCTGCTAAATTTTCAAAGAGACTGACAAGACTAATTGTTGTTAAATTGTTACTTCTCCTATGTTTCTGACATTTCATATCTAGGAGTACTGCAGTCGATGGGATTCTTTGTCCGTTTGAACTAAGAGGGACCTGCAATGACACAGAGTGTCAGTTTGTCCATCACCCAAATAAATGCTGACTATAAATTTTTCGGCGCAAAGTTCAACGTAAAATTCATATGTAAGGTGGTTCTTATATCCATTTTCAATGGGTTGACTTTCCTTCTTCTGTCTTTTCCGTTTCAAACTTTTATTCATTTGGCTTTGAACTGTTCTTTTAAATCAGCACCAGCAATTTATATTTTCGTTTGTTAAAAGAGAATCATTTCAAATTTTTAGTATTGCTTCTTGTAAAAAAAAAATAATAAATTCAAGATTAGATTTTAGATTTTTTTATGCAATTTTTTTTTATTTCTGTTTCATCATTTTATATACAACATTTATAAATCCTTTTTCGACATTTACAGATGTGCCATTGCAAGTCAAAAAATTATTTTATAAGTGCAAGCGGACAGAGTACTTTTACAACTGGTAAGTTCAATTGAAAACCGAGCGCTTATTAAGAAAATTAACAGACATTTGTTTTGTTTTGTATAGATTTGAAAAATAGTTTTCCTATATCGTTATTTTTCTTCGAATTATTAGATTCATTTTGTTTTTTAATCCTAAATTGTAGGCGCGTGTAAATACTTAATTATTATCTATCTACCTAATTATTGATTTGTTCATCATTATTTTTCAATTTCAACACAACTTTGTTTTTCAAATAAGAACTCGTTTTTGATTATACAAATATTTATTTTATTGTATTTTTGTAAAATAACGAGCTTAATCTAATAACACACAATTACTTACCTCATGATACGATTATAATAATGTAAAATAAATATTCTTTAAATTTAAATATTTCTGGTGTATTTATTGATTCTCCCTTTCATTTTATTTTCATATTTACAAAGTTTATTATCACAATAATTGACGGCATTTTTTAAATTGCTATTAAAGATTGATCGAATTGAATCATCACATCATAATTAAATGTAAAATCAATTATTAATATTTTTATCAATTTTGATAAATTTAATTGATTTATTCGGTAATTAATTTAATTATTTCATTATTAATCAGTCTATAATTTTTAACTTCTGATGAATGGAAAAAAATATAATATTTGATTGTCCTATGGTATAATTTTATAATTATAATCACTAGAATAATTTTATTTTGAAACAGTTGCAAGCCTGCGCGGTAGACTTTCTCACTAGATCTTGGAGATTTCGATAATCAATCAAGCGCGGCATTTATTAGAGCATTCTTTGATTGAAACCAAAATAAAAAAAATTAGATTATTCAATAAACAAATTTGTAAGTAAATTAAACGTTTTTAATTATTTTTCATACATTTGTTAAAGTCTCTCTAGTTGGTAATTTCAAATTCCCCGCTCAAGCTCAAGACCCATCAATGGTGTATAAAAGATGCATTACATATTCTTTTTCTGTAAAAAATAATAAATAAGTTTACAATTTCTGTAAGAATAATTATTAGCAGTAACAATTTTGGTTGCATCTTTTTGTCGAGAAATATAAATAGAAAAAGGTTTTTCTGTCAATTTAAACACTGTTTGAGTTTAAGAACGCATAAGATGCACACCATAAAAATGAGAATTGAAACGAGGGGTGAGAGAGAGAGAGAGAGAGAGTAGGGGGATTGTTTTCCTTTACCGTGAATGAAAATGAGAAAACTATTATGAGGTTGGCAACACCGTAGATGAGAGCTATTTGTTAGACGCATGAATATTGCACGGATTGCAAACTACGTTGTGTGTTCATTGCTGCAACATATCTGCTGCAAAATCGCAAGTAGCCGCGCGCATCAGTAGCAATCATCCGCCATCCGGACTGCGAGTAAACGCGCGTCCGGAACAGTGCTGCTGAATGCACTTATCTGGTCGCGTGCCCGCGCCCACCTACTCTCAATTTGGCTCGTCTTTTGACTTGCAATTGTTTACTTTTTTTTTTCTTCATCGAAAAATGCGCGGCTTTT
Organism: Trissolcus japonicus; assembly: GCA_030522925.1. Classification (NCBI taxonomy): domain Eukaryota; kingdom Metazoa; phylum Arthropoda; class Insecta; order Hymenoptera; family Scelionidae; genus Trissolcus; species Trissolcus japonicus. The sequence continues at coordinate 123,619 of JAPYZS010000235.1, read as the reverse complement.
CAATTTCGATTGTCATGGCCGCGTCAACACAATGAACCTGTTCAGTGTTTTGTGCGCCAAAAGCCGACTGATAGTTTGATGTGTAACAAGTGAGTGGGTGAACTTACACGGTGGACAAGATGGCGGAGTCCAACTATTATCAGGTGAGTCGCAGGTCTTTACACGGTCCCTCTCGGCCACCATTTGACATGTTTTCGTTCACCTTGCCGCCAATTTGTTTGACTTGATTCGTTTAGTATTTTTTGTTTACACCCGCGCACACGCTTCTTTCAGCCAAAACAAAACAATGTCCTATGAAATTGTATGTTGTTTTTCAATTGTACAAAATAAACATGATTCATTAACAAAAACTATGACTAAGAGTTTGTTTCCCTGTTCCGTTTAATACGGCAATTAAAAATAACTTTCAACTTATCCTTTTAGTTTGTACCAAATATGTAAGCTTTCCTCTTGTTTTGTTTTTAGAAACATCCAGTTTTATTTGAATTGTCAAATAAGTATGGCGTGGCTGGCAGCGACCAAATTCCTCTGCCTGCTCGGTTGGATGAACTCAGGGATCACATAAGACGTGAAATTAGAAAGGTGTGTTTATTATTGAATTCTATTTAAAAAAAAAAATAAAAAAAACCTGAACCATGAAAAATGAGAGAAATATATTTTTGACATAAAAAATGCCCATGTTGTAGGAACTAAAAATAAAAGCTGGCGCTGAAAAATTACGTGAGGTTGCAACAGATCGCAAGGCTCTGTCGGATGTTGCCATGATTGTGAAAAAAGCTAACAACAAGTTGCACGAGCTTCAAGCTGAACTTCAGCAATTGGAGAGTCAAATTATTTTGACCCAAGGACAGCTCCAGTCTCCGCAGCAGAACCACTCTAATGGCCAAGGTGAATGTGCTTATCAACTTGTACTTATTAACTTATGCTGATTATCGACCCAACAATCATGTTATTATCTTCAGCCGCTCATCATATAATCAAAAACGTTGATCAAACTGAATATTCGAATTTATTCATTAATATAAAAGGAAAAATTCAAATGTTTATAATTTTTTTCATTATGAATTGTTAATAATTTTGATTGTTTACGTTGTTTGTTTCAGATACCTCTTTATCGCCTACAGGTCCATCAACCCCAAACCAAGAAAGCCATTTCACCGCGGACTTGAGACTTTTATCGCTGCAAAAACAATTAAACATTGAAATGAAGGTAAAGATGAAATTATAGTGGACAGATCCTTGAAAAGGATTACAATTTTCACTTGGAATATAAATACGATTAAAAAAACGTCGAGTACTTTTTGGGTACCTTGTGTTGTTAATCATACCGCTGTGAGGCTTCTATCAGAATCTCATGCTTAAAGTTGCTTATTTTTGTAAACTCGTGTTTATGTATACTATTGAACGTCACCACAAATCTAATCAATTTAAAAGTGTGCTGGCAGCGAAAACCTACAAGTTTCTCGAATTCATGTTATGTTGAACAGAGATTCTTCATACTTGCGGAGAGAACCTCCCAGTAAAAGGTGGGCGATGGTGAAGATTTTTTTTGTTTCGTAAAATAGATTTTTATGCATTCATTCATAATCGTTAATAATGACGTAATCACGATATTGTGTTAGCCTCTGCGAATATGATACATAGAATGTACCTGGTAAGTGTTGAAACTGCGAATAAAAAATAGTCAACGCAGAACTGACGTTGGTATAACATTTGTTCACAGGTGAAACAGGGCGCGGAGAACATGATACAGAGTCTGACGAGTGGTCATCGCGACAAAAAATTGCTCCAAGAGGCGCAGCAGATGTTGGACGACTCTCGTGCAAAAATTGAGTTCCTACGTATGCGAATCATGAAGATAAACCAAGCGCGTGATCAACAAAACGCCAGAGGTGAAAGTGCACCACCCAACGGGGAAGCAACTAGCAACAAAGGTTACCATCAATTTTAATTTCAATCAACTAAAATTGCAATAAAAGTTTGACCTTTATTTGAAAATTAACTGTCCGAATTTGAATCTTTCTTCAGACAAATATGAACCAAGTCTCGAATTGGCTTTGGAGGAAAGAGTTGAGGAACTTCGACACAGACTGAGGATCGAAGCAGCGGTTGTTGAAGGAGCAAAGAATGTGATCCGTCTGCTTCAAAGTGCCAAAGTCGCTGATAAGAAGGCCTTGGCCGAGGTACGAACAATATTCAAGTTGAACAAAATACTAACGACACATTTAGAAAAATGATTGAAAAAAAAAAGAATTCATGTTGTTCTGCTGGCATTGCCATCCTCTCGCCTTGGTATCAATTGTATTTCTGTTGATGAAAGGAAACATTTGACATGAATAGATAGAGCAAGAATATCTCTGTTCCATTGTTTTATGAGCAACGTGCCATATCAAAAACTTTTATAATACTGAACATTGTTTGTATCATCAATAAATGCCAAACTCCAAGCAAAGGACTCACGTGCGATTTGTACTTGGGTATTAATCTATTTAGATGAAATGTCATCTGTATTTCAATAATAGAATTAATTGAAAACGGTCGGAATTTCATGACTCTTAAAACGTGACGTGTCAAGCAGATACTGATATTAATATCAGAGTTTATTTTTCAAATAATACATTTTTTCAAACTGTGGGTGTAATGTCTACATATGATTGTACCAATTAAGTGAGTAAGTAAGATTTTATTCCTCTACCGACACCGAATCGTGAATGAGAATGTCGCAATCGACACATCCCAATGCGTTGCTTTTGGAATTGGTTGAATTTTCCAGTGTGCCTGATCATAACACGCAGATATTGGCATGAGTTGTGGAGCAGCTATGACGACGTAGATATAGTCTTATCCAAAAATAGCTCGCGACCGTTTCCTCTCCCCAAAATGAGTTTTTCGGGTCGCTTCAGCGCTCTCCCCAGTCCTTTTCAGTAGCGCTGGATCGCAGCGCAGATCAATGTCTGCAATGTCAATTGACTAAACGAAAATCCAATACGAATTTCGTCAAGCGTGAACCCCCATTTAATCTAAACGTCGTGTGCATTGCTCGAGTCCCGTCTGATATTTACATGAAAAATATGAAAATAGAATCGTGAGTGGCTTGCAGTCGAAACCAGACATTTTGAATCGAGCCATAATTAGAAACGGGAATAAATAAAGAAGAACCGGTAAGGCGATCCGAACTGCGCGCAAAGATGATGACCAAAAAACAAGAGTCACCTTGGTCGCTCAAGGCAGAGGTCACAATTCAACATACAAACAATCAACCAAATGTGGAGGCTCGATTTACGCGTCCGAATGGGCAGCCAGGGCTACAAATGATCTGCAAGTTCGGTCCTGGTCAAGTGGTGACGTCCAACCATCAGACGAGGCCTCATTCGTTCAACTTTCAACGTGGCAACATCTTGTTCACCTCTACGCCGCCGCCACTCAGGTCTCCCCCATTGAGATGGAACACGATCCCGAGAACAGGCTCGTCTGGTAACGAAGGTTCGAGTTGCTCGACCACTCCAAGAGTGGGTTTCTCCGACTCCGGTTACAACAGCGAGAGGTCCAAATTGTACAGACCTCCTCATGAACACAGGTGTAAGAGCACGTGCAAGATAATTTTGTCCGCGAATGCCGATAACAAATTGAGGGGTCCGTTTCGCGAGGAGGTGATGAGGTACAGGTTCAGCACAGTGCCCGAGGGCTGCGAAGAGTGCACCTATTCCGGCAACACCACTTCGCACGTCTGCAGCAAGGACATTGCCAGGCTCACGATCAGCAAGGATGTGGCATCGCAGACAATTGATATGGACTCCAGAAGCTCCTCAATCTCGCGGGCCAGTAGAAGTCGTAAAAAAAAGGCTCCCGTCGAGTCCACCGAGGACGATGCCAAAAAGAAGACGGTACACATTGATGTTTACTGCACTGGGACCGAAGAAGACCAGAGCACCGATTCCTCGGTTGACACCGAAACAATAACACCGCAGACTGTGTTTGAGGATAAGACGGTCAAGGTGACTCATGTCCGAGCAAGGAACAGGGACCTGCCACAAGGCTTTCGAGACAAGAAGGCTTTTTTGAAACGCGGACAGCAGAGAGTGCCTTCCATTGCTGCCTCCACGAGCTTTGAGAGCGACGGCTCCCTCTACCCCTCGCAATTCAGTTCCTACAGCGCTATGCGCAACTGGTCCACAGCGTCCTCGACAAGTTTGCCTCACGAGGAATGCGACTCCACTTCGTGGAAGGACACGGTTTCCGATTTTGAATCCATCTTGAACACTGGAACTGTCACTCCGTGCGACAGTTTCGAGTACCTCAATTCGACCGATCGGTTGAGAATACAAAATTTGACGCTGAAAAATGAACCAAATGAAGTCCTGTCATTTGTTGGTAATCAAAGGCGGAAATGCAGAGATGATGACGATATGTCTGACGAATCAAACAATAGCGAGGATATAAGTTGGGGTTTCGTACTCAGCGATGAGGAACAGAAAAGTTGTCAATTGAAGAGAGATGCGACAGTGAAGAGAAGTCCTGCGAGAAGTGTCCCGCTCGAGGAAATAGCTGCGAAATTGAAGCAGTACAAAGGTCCTGGCAATGTTCCATCGAGGGCACAGAGTGCCATGACCTCTCCGTTCGGTGAAAGGACGGATCACATCACGAGGGCTTCCAAGTTTGGTCCCGTGATAACTGCTAGCAGAAAACCCGGCCACCACGTCGGGCCGTCGAAAAATCCGTCTTGCTCGTGCGAGCACTGCAGACAACACTTTGACGAAATCACGCGAAAACGATCGTTATCACTTAGCGAATTTGAAAGACGAATTCTGAAACCCGGGAGAAGTATACTTCACTGATGAATTCAAGTTTGCGATTATTTATACGATGTCAAGCTGACTAGATTATGAGAACCTTTCCTTACGTTTATAACTCAACAAATGAACAAATAGAACAAAGTAAATACGAATTAAACATTTCAATTACGCTGAGTTTAATTTTGAGAATTAATAATGATGATTGATTTTTGTTTCAGGCTCAAGTAAGTCTCGCGGAATCAAGTAGAAAACTTGACTTATTGAGATTGTCCCTCGAGCTTAGAAGACAAGAATTACCCGCGAACAGTGCAATGGCAACTCAATTGAAACGTGAATTGGCTAGTGTGCAGTCTGCAAGTCCTGTTCCAGTAACTTACACTTCCTTACAACCGTTCCGGGGACCTATCGAGGGACGTCCAACCGTTCCTGCGTCTGTTACCAGATGTGCAGCTGTTACCGGCCAATTAGAGGTTTCTAGTTTTTTTTAATCTTTACTCACTTTGTTTATTGCAAATTTGTTAAACGTGCACACTTTTGCAGGTAAGATTAATGGGATGTCAAGATTTGGCAGAAGAAGTACCTGGACGTACTAGGAGAGAGCATCCTGCAAGTCCAGATTTACGCAGCTTTGTGAAGGGAGTTACTGGTCGCAGCTCTAGTAAATCTTACAGTGTCAAAGACGAAACGAGTAGTTAGTGGACTAGTATTTTATGTTTACATGTTTCATTGAGAATTGTTGAGTTACCAGATTGACATTATTTCATTCTTTCAGACGATATCATGGCAGTTATTAAGTTAGATAACCAGACTGTAGGCCAAACAAGTTGGCGACCATGTTCTCAGCAGGCTTGGGATCAAAGGTAAACATGAATTAAATGGACATTTTCTCTATGCATAGAAATAAAAAGAATGCTTGAATTGAAAATTATCTTCGTGATTCAATTTCAGGTTTTCAATCGAACTTGACAAGTCTCGAGAACTTGAAATCGGAATTTATTGGAGAGATTGGAGATCTTTGTGCGCGGTTAAGTTTCTACGTTTGGAGGAGTTCATCGATGATGTTAGACACGGCATGGCTCTGCAGCTAGAACCTCAAGGACTGTTGTTTGCTGAAATCAAATTTTTAAACCCAATGATCTCGAGAAAACCGAAACTACAGCGTCAAAGAAAAATATTTAAGCAGCAAGTTAAGAATTTACCTCGAGCCAAACAGATGAACATTAACATTGCCACTTGGGGTAGACTCATCAAACGATCAATGCCTTCCGTTCATAATTCAAGGACTTCCGAAAACCTGCCTTCTAGTGAGTGATTTGATATAATTTTTTTATTTATTTTGATTTATCCCTCTCAAATCAAATAAATTTTTCAATTTGTTAATTTCAGATTCACAATCGTCACAAAATATATACGATGCTAATGTTGAAGACAAAGCAGAAACTCCTGGTGAAACTCCAGATCCAGAAAAGGGTGGTCTGGGGGGAGCTCGACCACTAGGTGTCAACGTTGCGAATGAAAATGTAACTTTGCCGAGTCCACCGAGTTCTCCGCCTCCCCCTCCTCCGCCGGTGCCTATCACAAAGAAACCATCAATGCAAGCACCGCCGCCGCCTCCGCCAAAAATTGATCAAGAGGTAAACCTTCTCTTTTATTTTACCATGCACAACAATATAATTTATTATTGTATCACTACTTGAACACAGTTTGATTGTCCTCAAGGTTTTAATCTTTTTGTTTGATTTAAAATGTTTAAGCCAAAATTACAATTGTCTGCGAAATTACACAATTAAAAAATCACACCTGCATATAACAACAAAATGTTTAAAAACTGAAAAAAAATATGTATATTGTCAAGAAACAAGTTAACGCTTTTGCGAATCGCATAAATTGTTCAGTTCTAAGCAGAGTAGCAATATAGTTGCAGAGCGCATTAAAGGAGTTTGATTTCCTGCATATTGAAGAATATGAGGGGTCTCAGGGAGCGATCTTGAGGCCTCTCATTACGGAGCCTCGACCTGTGTTGATAGCACCACCCTCTCCACGCACTCCTTCGCCCCAACCCATCGTCGAGTTTCCCGAGGATGAGGTACTTGCCTCTAAAATAAGCAGTTGCATGCCACTTTGAGAGGACATTTATTTATATATCATTATGTCATTATTGATTCAAAAACAAGATTCATCAAAATTCATTATGTTTTTTTGGTTTGAATAAATGCAAAGGCTTGTTTCTACTGTTGTTCAAGTATCTCCTGATGATAATTTCCCTAGATGTGATTAACCAAAAAAAAGACAGGGCTCTCACGAGCATTGCAGGAACAACTGTTGGCTTCGGAGAAAATTTCGTGTGATTAACAATTGTTTGCAAATTGTCTGTTATTTGCTTGTAAAAAGTGTATTGAAGACCGTGGTGAGTTGGAATTGTCCATCAACGAAGTGAGTGTTGTTTTCAGATTGTTTACGAGATGCCTTCACGACCGTTGCAGTACCGAGACAGTGCCTACGAATCAAGAAGACATTCGCAGCAAACTGGAATGACTCTCGAGAATTTCAGACTGTTATCAGTACTAGGACGGGGACACTTTGGCAAAGTGATCTTGTCGCAATACAGGAACACCGGCGAATATTTTGCAATCAAGGCGCTTAAAAAGGGAGACATCATTGCCCGTGATGAGGTCGAATCTTTGCTATCAGAAAAGAGAATATTTGAAGTGGCTAACGCAACTCGGCATCCATTCCTTGTTAACCTTTTTGCGTGCTTTCAAACAGATGTAAGTATATCGAGCGAGTAACTAATGTACTCCAAGCCCCCCCTGCACACACATCAGTTGATACTATATGATTAAAATTCGATGTTTTGCAGGCACACGTTTGCTTTGTAATGGAATATGCTGCTGGCGGTGATTTAATGATGCATATACACGCGGACGTCTTTGGGGAACCACGAGCTGTTTTTTATTCAGCTTGCGTAGTTTTGGGCTTACAATATCTTCACGAGAGTCGAATCATTTACAGGTTTCTAGAATTTTGTCATTTTTCAGAATAAAAAAAAACGATTCAATTTACAGTTTATTTTATACTGATTTTGTGGTGTCAATATAATTTTTCAGAGATTTGAAGCTTGACAATCTTTTACTGGACACTGAGGGCTATGTTAAAATAGCTGATTTTGGATTGTGCAAAGAAGGAATGGGTTTTGGAGATCGCACTGGAACATTTTGTGGCACACCTGAATTTTTAGCTCCAGAAGTGCTCACTGAAACATCATACACCAGGGCAGTTGATTGGTGGGGACTTGGTGTTCTTATTTTTGAGATGCTTGTCGGCGAGGTAAATTCAGTTTTATTTCTTTGTTCATTCTCACATTTTTATTCTTTTTTTTTTATTTTTGGAAATATCATCTTACTTTAAATCATTTCTTTTTTTAGTCTCCATTCCCTGGCGACGATGAGGAAGAAGTTTTTGATTCGATTGTTAATGAAGAAGTTCGCTATCCGCGATTTTTATCTCTAGAAGCCATTGCTATTATGAGAAGGGTAAAGATCTTATTAAAAGGAACATTCGTACAAATAAAAATAAACTTGTTATTTAATCTTGTCAATATTTTTTCAGTTATTACGAAAAAATCCAGACAGAAGATTGGGCAGCAGTGAACGAGACGCTGAAGATGTCAAACAGCAAGCATTCTTTAGACATATAGCTTGGGATGATTTATTGCAAAGGCGTGTCAAACCACCATTTGTACCTGTTATTGTAAGTTTAAAAATTTCAATAGTCATACAATGTTGGTATAGCTGCTATACAGTAACACAAACGTTTTTTTGTTTTAATTAGCATTCAGTTGAAGATGTGAGTAATTTTGATGAAGAATTTACGTCGGAAAAACCTCAATTAACTCCGGCGAAGGATCCCAGGCCACTGAATGATTTGGAACAAGGTCTATTCCGGGACTTTACGTATATGGCCGACTGGTGCTAGACATGCTAAATCAATGCAATGATAATTTAACATTTACAAACTTTTTTTTCATTAATCAGCTCTATCGCAAATTATACATAGTAATCTAAGGTGAACAAAAGCTGCTCATAAACGAATCAAGTGTTTGATCATCAGGTATTTAATTATTAAAACTTTTTTATGTTCAAAAACCATTCACATTTTAAGTATTTTTGCAAAATGAAATGATATTGAGCAAAACGTTGATTTGTCTGTTGAATAATATTCGTTTTCGAGTCCGATCTTGAAACTAGGACGTTTGACATTGTATAAGGTATCCATGTCATATTTTTAAAGACTTGCATTTTTACTTGCAATTTTTTTGCAGCAGATGGATGAGAATTAACTTATTTTTTAAAATTTACGCATTTGTAATATGTAAAATATATTTACATAAAATGAATCAAGAAGGGGTCAGATTTGATGTATTTTAATAAGAATTTTTTGAACTGAAATAAATATTACTTGAACAAATCTAGGGAAGAAAATTCGTCGTCCCTTTTACAAAGGAATTAGTAATAAATATTTCCTATAAGATGAAATTGTCTTGCCACATTTTCTATTTTTGTGGACCAAATGTATAATGAGGAAACTTCATAGTACACTTTTCAGAAACAGAAAAATAATTAGTTAAATTTTATAACTTATTGGATTTTATGAACCCGTGAGAACCTTAATTTATCAAATTGATATACATCATTAAATTTTGATATTAAAAAAAAAGAATCTTTTTGGTATCTTCTTGATTCTATAATGGTCATCAAAAACTGTTCTAAGTTTTACGATGAATTGTGGATTTTATGTAATAAAATTTTCATCTAATAAGATACATAATAAATTTGATTCGATTCAATCAAGTCGAAAACAAATGAAATATCAAAATTAAATTTAGAAGATGCAAAAATGTTGGACACATACAAATTGTTTGTGAGATACTTCCCTAGAATCAAATTTATTTTATATCTTTACCGATTTATCAAAACGCCGTTCTCCATTATAAATTATAATGTTTTGATGTTACCTATTGTTAAAATTGTAGGAAATGTAATTTTATCAGAAACATTCTTTATATTCTATATACATTTTACAAAAGAAAAAAAAATCAGATTTTGGGAAAGGTTGATTATAGTCATAACTTTTATATGAAATATACATGTATTTGTTATATAACAAAATTTGTGTATACATATATTTTATCATTAGCTCAGAATTCATGTCGGAAATTCTATCATTACCGATATTCTGTGACACGTATAGAATCTCATGTTTGATTAATTTTTATAATTTCCACAAATTTTATTGTAATGGTTGAGACAAACATTTTAATAGATAATTATTATAAAATACATATGAATGAATAAAAAACAAAACTTGCAATATTAACAATTATTATTATTATTATTACTATTCGCGTTTTTTATGTCATGGTGATTAATGAAGATTTGAATCCAACTGGTGAAAACATACGTAAGTATGAGAAAAACGAAACAAGTTTAATTTGTACCTTTGAGTTTATTTTCACAAATGAAAAGTATTTGTTACAAACAATTATCAGCTTAATGTTGTACATGTTATAAATTACAGTACATGTAACATATGACGCATTTTGTAATGTCTATATAAACTTTTTTTCAGTTTGTCATCAGAAATTTTTGTTTAACTTCCGTTTGTAAGATAAACTTATTTTTTTTACTTTCTCTCTCTCTTTCACTCTTTTTATCTCGCATAAACACACGCGCACAATAATTGTATCTCTCTTATATATTTCTCTCTCAATACATTTATGATGAATGTAATAATGCACGTGATTTCTAGTTTTTTACCTTCGCCAAACAAAAAATAGAAAACAAAATGGAAATAAATAGTTCACAAAATTATAAAACAAAGTCTGCTAATATAACTTTTGGTCTCAAATGTTTCATCACACAAACATTTGCAACTGTTAGAAATGTATCGAATAAAATTACTTTGACACACTGGAAGAACATAACAAAACCATAATCAAATGCATTTGGATAACAAAATGAAAAATGCCCGTTTATAATTACCCTGAGGTTGATTTCGCAAACTTGTTGGACGAATCATATTCGAGGGTAGGAGAGGGGGGTGGGATGATGTACATTCATAAAAAAATGCTATTTGAGCAGACGGAATGAGTACAAAAAATTAAAAAAAGCAATATACATACTGGTATACAAAATTTTTCCATCATGTAAAAATATTTTTTTTACCAAGTTGGTTCTTTTGAATTGGCTTTGTTGTTTATATTAAATTTTTTATATATTACATAAAACCCATAGAAATTGATTCGAGTCTTCATGTTTCCAATTAAAAACAAATGAAACAACTTGTTCATCAATTAAACAGTGGATTTCAATTAATTTTACAGGTCTTTGTCGTTTAAATCGCTCCAATTGACTTCAATGATATATAAAAGAATTATAGCTTGTATAACAGAAAAAGCAAATCAAAATACAAATATAATAAACGCGCAATAATAAAAACGAAGATAAAAAAAAGATAAAAACTGAGTTGATTAGCCATTGAAAGAAAATCTAAGCATAGCTCCGAGTATGAACTACCAGTGAGGTTTTTCTTCCTCTCAAACTTCCTTCATATATTCATAGATTTCTATATAATATATCTTTGCGTTGTGACAAGTTGAATAAGTGTACAAAATCTTAACGTTCGTTTTTGTCTAATCAAAAACAAAGGGGCGTCTTCAATAATATGCTTAAATTTAAGGTAACTGTAATTAAAATGATATTATCCTAATAATAGTATAGATATTAATGTTAATAATGCTTTCTGCAGAAGTGCAGTTTTTCCGCTAGAAAATCAAACGGAAAGTAGGAGCGTTATCTCTTTTTCTCTCTCACTCTCTCTCTCACGCGCTCTCTCTCTTTCTCTCTCTTGCATTTCATTGATCTCAACTGTATTTACATTTTTAATTTTAAAAATCTGTCATCTTCCTAGTGCGTTCGTTATTTTTAATCAAAAGCATGATAATGATACGTTTCTTTGACCTCGCCACATCTGAACAATCACAACTGGTCGATTGCTGTGAAATGAACTATGATTTAATTTTGACATGTATAAAATATGACTCCCCGCATTGAATGTGTATCGTAAAAAACTTCGATTATACAGCTGTTAGTTTATTTCACTGGTCAAACGGTTGTTTATCGTAGTTGCATAATATCAATACGCCTATATATCAATATATACGTTAAGAATTTCGTCGTTTGTTAATTTGAAAAGAAAGAAACAAAAATCATTGTAATGGATCTTTCCTTAAAAATTGGAATAAAATGTTCCGCACTTTACAACAAGCCCTAATGTCGTGCATGAAGGAAAAGGCAATGCACAAAGTCACTATTTTTCTTATCGATGTTACTACGAATTCTACAAAAATCTCTTTATTTGAATATTATATAACTATATATTTGTCAAACGAACAAGAAAAATAGTACTTTTCAATATAACAATATTTTTTGTCGATCGAATAACATTTTCCTGTTATGCACGAGCTCAATCCAAGATAATCAAGAAAACCAAGTTATCGAGTTGTTAAAAAAACTTAGACAATTTATTCAGCGCGAGTTGCAAAATAAGATTGACGATCTTCAAAATCAAAATTTGTACATATGAGTGTATAAAAGAATTCAACATAAATGAATACCAAAGTAAAACTTTCAATCGTATGAGATGAAAATTGTTGATTCAACATTTTGGTTTTCAATATTTGGATCGAGCTTAGGGACAGAGCGATAATAAATGCATGACTCTAAGTAAACCTATTGTTTTGTGTGCAAAACGGTTTGTTGGATAGCAATGGCGAATTTGTTGGGTATTTAGATATAAGAATATATAATATATATTATAGAAGAATCTCCACGCATTTCTTCTGTTTGCTTTGTCGCGTTAACTATTCAACTCTTATTAGTTTATTTGTGTTTATTTGTGTATTTTTGTGGACCGCATTTCAATAATGGCCGACCTTCTATAATTTCGTGCACTTACTCGCTCGCCATTTTTCATTTTGATAACGCTTTCTTTTTATTCACTTCCGCGAAATAATCCTAAAAACTGTTAGAACGCATCTTTGGCTCCTCTTCTGCTTGTTTCCGCTCTGCGCCTCGCTGGATCACTAATTTGTTGATCCGCGTTTAATTTAGTAGCGGCCAGAATTCTCGCGAACGCTGAAACAAAAGCAAACAGTTGAATATAGAAATCCATTGAAACTATTATTTCACTAATGTAATCTAGTTTTCGAAATTGCTCTTTATTGCTCATAGATTAAAAAAGTTTCATTTATTAACAAGCTTTAGGCACGCACTGTAAAACAGATATCATTTTACTGATTTCATTTGCACGTATTTGTAACTAGAATAAATAATTTGTCGTCATGGATGGAAACTCGTTGGCCTTGCGTAAATCGTTTTCGCAATGCAAAGTCTCGATGACAAACACATATATTTACATTCGCTTCATTGATGAGTAATTGCAAACATTAATACCAGCTCAACTATCGAATACACTTTTGATAAAAGAAAATAATCAAGTAATTGAAGAACCTTTCAGGCGACAGTTTCTTTCACCAAATTTCTATAGACGCTAAATTGATTGAAAAAAAATTAGTGCTATTAGTAAAAGTGCTTTCTTTTACATTAATTTGATGAAAGCGGAGTGTAATGGCACTAAACATGATACGATGAACAATGAGAATGAAAAATTGTTAATGCACAAAAAAAAATAAATAAATAAATAAAGAACAAAGAACCAGAAACTCAGAGTTAGATGCGATGAGCGTTGAGTCAGGCGATGATCGAGTTAAACAGCGGGTTTAGTGTTAGTTCCAAAGCGGATGGTGGAGTTTGACGATGGAAGGTGCCTTTGTAGGATGATTAGTGATTCCTTGTTACATTAATAGTAGAACAACAAAATCACTAGTCTTCCACACAACGGGACCTCGAGCAATGCCTCTACTCGCGATTTCCTTCGTCCATTCAACATTGACCTCCTCCTCCTTCACCTTTGCATGGATCGTTAGTTGTTTGATTTTTCAAATGCTGGTTAGTTTGTTTACACGCATACATACTTTATTGACTCGAGTGACATTCTTTTTCTTTAATAAACTTTACATATCAATAATCACAAATAAAAGGAAACACAATTACTACATTGTTATCAGTAATATCTACTCATGTCTTCCTTGTATTTGCGGCACAATGTTAATTGTCTAGATTATTCTGATTCTTAAATTATATTATAAAAAATGAGTTAACTCAGATAACAAGTTAATATTATTCTTGACATGAATTTTGTTCATACATGTACAGTTGTTTATATTCTTATATTGGCCACCAATGTGAATTAATTAAAACGGTTGTTAATTTTGGTATAAGAATAGAAAAAATTCAACTTGAAAATCACCTTTCTTGTAACAGGTACTGGGCCATTTGTATTTGATTAGGCATGCCGGAAATCGTGATAATCCGGTCGTTGCTTCCTGGCAGTGGCTCGTCGATGGTGATGCCTGCCCCACTGTCTGATCTTATTTTACGGATCCTCGCTCCTCCTTTACCGATGATTGCTCCAGCCAACTGTTAAGAAATATGCACATTATTCCCTGATTTCTCTCCATTGACGGTTTTACTTTTTTACTTCCACAGAAATTGATATTCAGTCAAATTTGTAAATTATAAATGTTGTCATTTATATAATTCGACTCGACCATTGTTTGTAACTTGGAAAGCTCTCCTCTACTTCTAACTTTGTAACTTACGTCTTTTGGAATGGTAACTTGAGTGCTTGTCTTGTTTCCTCCTTGATTGCCTTGGTTTCCGCCGAGGCCACCCATTCCTGAATTTCCGCCTCCCATGCCATTAGGAGCACCTCCTTGCATGCCCCAACCATTATCTGCAACATACGAAAAATAAGAATCAATATTTCTCCATTCTTATATAAACGAATCGTGACTTTCGGTTTCCAATTTTGCATTTCCGACAGACTCAATTTCTCTTGGCGCCACGATTGTAATGAGATTTAAAGAAGGAATAAAAATGAAATTCACCATCAGCATTCACGGAAAATGTCGATACCATTAGTAATTTAAGATGAAATTAGTTATAGTGCAGAGTAGACAGAATTTAGTATATTTTTCAATGACGAAATTAATTTGAAATAATTTAACGATTAATACTATTATGTTGATGAACACAATTCAGAACAAAACTAATAGCGCTACCACTTGATTATCATGTGGTTTTCATTATGCCTCGACTTGTCACCAAACTGAATTACTGAATTTAATGCTAATTTTGATTCTAATTTGACTGGTCCCTTTTAACCATATAAGAAACGAAACGAAAATAAAATCTCAACTATCAATCCCTCTTGAGAAACTTAACTAACTTAATAAACTGATTTTGAAATCAAAGAGAGCAGTACCTCCACGTCCGTTGAAGTTGCCTCCAGAGAACGGCGGACCACCAGGTCCTCCACCGCGGTTGCCATTAAAACCACCGCCGCCGCCGCCGCCACCGCCACCGCCGCCACCGCCGCCCCCTCGGCCGCCATCGAAATTGCCTGCAGAATTGTTACGCGCATTAGCGCCGTATCCACGCTCAGGGGGGCCGCTCATCGCTCCACGAGGTCCACCTCGCGGCCCGTTATGCGGACCGCCAAATCCTCGGTTCATCTCGAGTCCTCCACGGTTATCGCGACGGGACATACCTCCGCCACCGCCTGCATTACCGCGTCCGCCGCCGAATCCTTTTCCTTGGCCGTTGTCCCCACCGCCATAACCTCCATACTCTTCGGCGTAGAAATCATCGTAATTGTGTGGATCATAGGGTTTATTCACGCCTTTCAACGGAGACTACAAACATTGAATGTTTTGTTATGTTCACATTCTACTTTTTTGTAATCAAAATAATACAACAAATACAATGAAAATAATACAATAAAATAAATTTAAGTATAACAATGTAGAGGGGGGGGGGGGGGGCAGTAACAGGTCATATTGATACAAAGTTTATAAAGGTGAAATTTTAATGTCTATGTTTTTCTATTATCAGTTTAGTCTTTTGCTTACATATTTAGCATATAAATTGTAATAACTCCGATAAATCATAATAAATAAATAACTCAAAGAATGAATCCTCCAACAAATTGAATTTTTTTTCGTGTGATAAGTATTGATACCAAACAGTCCTCATTTTTTCAGTTTTAACTTAAAATTTGTTCAAATAATTGTTTAAATGATTGACAAAAAGTATTATGCACATGGACGAACTATTTAATATACATCATTAAGACAGAGGCATTTGATTGGCATTTATATTTGAGAAAATATATATTTGAGAATATTGGATGTTGATATACAATTCATTTATAATGAATGTAGATCCACGCGAGCTTAACGGGTTGAGGTTCATTATATGACGCGTTGCCTTTAAAACATGAGCGAGAAATAATTTAGAGGTTAATTAGCATGCAAAATCAAACGGCTTTTTCTCTTTAGTGGAGCATGATTTATTTCATCGCTCGTCCGTCTGGACTCACCGTTTTAATGGTAGCCATGAGTTCGCGGATGCATTTCATGCACGTATCGGCTTTTCCCTGTACGCTAATGAGACGATCCGTGCTATG
Source organism: Trissolcus japonicus (assembly GCA_030522925.1). Taxonomy (NCBI): domain Eukaryota; kingdom Metazoa; phylum Arthropoda; class Insecta; order Hymenoptera; family Scelionidae; genus Trissolcus; species Trissolcus japonicus. Next base: position 107,177 of record JAPYZS010000235.1, on the reverse strand, counting down.
TGGACAACAGTTTGAATAGATCTTGATTTTGACACCAGTTTTCTGTAACAAGAAGAAGAAATTAATATGTAACTCGTTTCTGTTGAAACTGATTAATTAAAACAAACACCACTGTCATTTCAAAAGAACAAGTTACAAGAGTTCATGGAAAAGAGTATGAAACAAAAGTGGAGAGAAAAATGTGACATTTTTTACAATTTCTTATTGGAAATGAAAAAAAAAACAACAAAGGTTTTTTCAGCGATTGTGCAATATTATATAATTTAAGCAAAATAACATTTCACGTGCTCTTCGCACTAAACAATGAACTGGCTCTCTTTTCTTGGCCCCTTCTGACTTCGATCGAGCCAACATTCATTTTCATTTCTTGTTTTCCTGCTGCTTGCAAAATTGAAAAACCAAATCAGCAGCGAAATTGGAACTCTGTATATATTTATTTACCTTCTGTTTTACTTAATGCTTACTGTGGCACTGTGCAGCTTAATATAATTAGGCTTCCACTCAACAGCCTTTCACAATTGCGTTCAAGTTAATTCATTCAGAATCAACAGTCCGTTTCAGGATTTTATAATAATTCATTTATTCACTTACGTCATACACAATTATACTTGAAGCAGTTCAGTTTGATAATTTTCACTGCATTGTTAATACAAATTTGTTTATATTGTTCGAAAAAGTGCTAACTTTTTCACCTGTTTTTTTTTCAATATTTATTAGAAGCTCATTTATCGAGATAGTTTCATTCATACTAGCAGTTTTTAGCGGCGTCTCTCATTCTAAATTATGCATCAACTGAACTACTTTAATCCCAAACAATTTTTATTTTTGTTATTTTTGTTTTTTATTTTGTGACAAAAGGTTGTTTTCCTTAAAAAGATTCTGAAAAAAATGTTCGTCACTGGAAGTAGACTAAATATGCATACAAGTTTGACATCGCGACGAATAAATTTCGCACGGAAGTTGACTTTGAATTTTATCCATTCTGTGCAAATCTAATAGTGGGTTTATTAGCATCTGCTTAGCATTTGGGAGCCGATCAAACTCGTCGGCAGTCAGTTACACACGTTGAAGCCAAGCGAAAGTAGGAAAAGTTGGTGAGCCTGCAAAAACGGAAACGAACTTTCGCTTAGAGCGATCTGCTAGTTTGCACGTCGATCTTATCGAGCCGTTTTTCGCAAGTCTGGTGTAATTCCCGTTGTGCGCGGCGCGATCGCGTGGACCCGCTAGATCATAGTTTACGATAGTAAGTGAAATCAACATTTGATCTCTTATCAATCAACGTAATTTTGTTTTCATTCGCTCAAACCGAATGAATGAAATCTTCAATGAATTGTGTAAAAAATGTTGTAAGATCTCAATGGAAATTTTTTCTTTCTATTCCATTCAATAACTGGATCTGGGTAAATGAAATTAAAATTCAAACTTCTTCTCTAATTACGGCTTTCTTCGTCTCTTTCAATGAGAAATTCAAAATTATAATACAAACAAAAAAAGAGTTAGCCAAATTAAACAAAATTCCTAATCTTGCATATCTCATACAATTTCCAGCTTAAAACTTAAAAATGAGTGTAATTAGCAAAAATTCGAGGAATAGCACGACGTTAATTGCGGTCCGCGCTCGGCTGCGCACACGGTTCGAGACTGTATCATAACACGCGACAAAGTCAAGGGCTCGAAAACACAATCGGCGTTTTTTTCCTTCCCTCGGTATTGCACTTTTCATTGGAAAATACGCAGTGCATAATTTGGCACGCCCACAGCAGCGCCATCTGTCAAAGGGTTCAATGGCAGAGTTGCATCCGAGAGAGAGAGAGAGAAAAAAGCATATCATATTTTTGTATCAAACATCTGGTCAAAATGAAAGTTGTAAACTTATAATTTTCATCGGTTTGCCAAATTTTTTGTTTTCGAAGGGTTTCCCGTTGCACAACTGTGGTTATCCAAAATTCGCTCATGAGCTTTACTCCAACACTTTTAGTCAACTACTCTGATTCAAACTTTCCTAAACATTTTTCAACTTTTTAAAGTGTATTTTTTAGGATTCCCATCAGCATGAACATTGTTTCCACACAAATATTTGAAATTACTTTTATCCTTGCTTATTGAGATAAGCTTTCTTTTTGAATTTAAATTTCATTTGTCCATGAGATCTCCATGTCCATGAAAGAAATTCGTTATTAAAATTAAACAATTTAAACGATTTTTGAGTCGAATTGTTTTGGCAACAGTTCGAGTATATCTAACTTGTTCGTTCCCTAAATGTTAGAAACTTTTGGACTGATAACTTTTTGTTCTATTTAATAGAGAAAAATTGCGGAAATATGTCGAGCATTGAGTATACTCCGGAAGACGTGGCACGTCACAACAATGCAAAGGACCTGTGGATAACAATCCACGGACATGCTTACGATTTGACAAAGTTTTTAAAAGAGCACCCAGGTGGCGAGGAGGTGCTGATGAATCTCGCGGGTCAAGATGGAACTGTGTGCTTCGACGACGTAGGCCACTCGCAAGAGGCCATCCAACTCAGGGACTCATTTCGGGTTGGCCCCGTTAAGGGGAACGCCTCATTGGTCACCGGCCAAACTTCCGCCACTTCGGGCACGATCGATGACGATGATTGGGAATACGAAGAACCCAAAAAGGAGAGCTCTGGATTGCTGCCCGTCTTCATTGGATTCGGCGTTGCGGTTTACGCCATTCTTATTTATTACATCTTCTGGTGACCCGCGGCCCAGTCGAATCCTACAATTCTTAATTCATTGTGAGTTGAACAAACATTTTTATATATCAATTTTAAAATCATTCTTTTCAAAAGAGACGTTGGATGGGAACAAAAGAAATAAAATTGCATTTTCAGCATACATCTATTTATGAAACGCGCGCAATTGGCAAATTCATTATTATTCATTTATTTTTCCTTAATTGTGTCATTCCGTTCGGTCTCAAAGGTTACCCGGTGTGAACATTATTCAAAGCTTTCAAATTTGAATACGATCACATAAATAAGAGACAATTTATTATAATTATCATCTTAAATAGAGCGCGACTAATGAGATTTAAATTTTGCGATGAAAAACAATTAATATATTTGTCAACAAGGGAGGTCGCTCGAGGACAACATTTCGCGCCCACCTCCCATGTTTCACATTATACTTTTCGTATCCCGTGGGCGCGAGAAGAGCCTTTTCGCAAAGCTTCCAAGGGAGCAAAGTGGTTATACGCTCCCGCTGGTACGAAAAAAAAAATTTTGTCTTGAATTCATATACTCAAAGGTTTAAAAAAAGCTTTTCTACACTGGAACAGAAAGTGCGCGAATGAATGTAATTTCTTTGTTTTCCACATGATCCATTAAATTTCAATTGATCATTGAAGCGACTTGTTTATGCTTATACGAGTACGCGATTGTTCCACGATTCTTTTTTCCTTGAAATGAAAATAATCAGACAACTATTTTTCTTATAACTGGATTGCTACTGCCGCTTGTCTTTTATTCAACATAAGCAGACAATTTAAAATATCCTATATTTATTAATATTTATTAAGTTAAATATTTCGTATAGTTTATAATCTGTTCATTTATTTTTTATAGAAGTTAGAAAACCAGATATAATAATGTTCAACAGAATAAAAACAATAAAAACAATTTACGTAATCCTTACCCACAAGTACCAATAAATAAAATTAAAAAAAAAAAACGTCGTTGGGCTTTCGTGTACACGCAACAAGCCCACATAAATCGTCCGAACGCCCGAGCACGAGTTAAATAATGTTATCTATTTGCTTGTTACAGGAAGATCGTTGCGTCAGCGTGACTTGGCGTTTGCATTTGTCGTGTTTTTCTACAACCCAGTGTGACTTGATACCAAGGACCGCGTCATAAGTCCTAACTGGACGAAACTTAGATCTGTACATATACTTGAATCCTACCGCCTAAGATGAAAAATTTGAAATAAAAAACTAATCACTCCAGTGACAAATCTAATGTTTTTTAATAAACACATCAATTGTTCAAACTGATCGGTCATTTACGTCATTGAAGTTTTGAGCGCAGCTTCGAGTCTCGCTTTTTATCGTAGATAAGATTGTAATAAATAGCAAGAAAGCTGGGGGAGAGGGGGGGAGAAGATGAATCGGTCTAGGGCCCGAGGTGGGGATGCATTATCTACGTGGCCGATGGCTCGTGATGTCGCTGGTTGTTCGCAGTGCGTGTCCGCGACTCGACACACGAGCCGAAGTTGCTGAGACCGAGTGACCTTGCTCCAGAGGTGGGTAAAACGAGATTCAGAAGTTTCATCCATGGGGGGCGCCACTTTCGCTGCTAATTGTGGGATTGGCCTTGCACACGACTTTTCCCAGGAGAAGTCAAGTTTAATTGTTCATTTGAGCGGTTAGATGGCCCCCGGTGACGTTTTACCTGACTGAGTGTAACTGCGGAGATAAATTGCAACTTGACCTTCGAGTGATTGATGGCTCAGAGTGACTGTAATGAAAATGATTAACCGATGTCGGTGGTTGTTTTAATGAATCTTATCAAATGTCGAAAACAAGAAAGCAAAGTTTTTTACTTGTCTATTTTGTTTCGACATTGATCAAGAGTTTGCGAATCATTTGGTCTTTGCGGTTGATTGAGCCTTTAATTTTAAGTAGTTCCGCCGTCTGTTGGAGCTACTCAACTCGTTCGTGTCGCCCTTTTGCAAGCTCCTTTATGTGCTTTCTTTCGTTTCCTAGCTTCTTTTTTTTTGCTCTTATTCTGTTCGACTATCGCGTGCGTTTGGCCTATTTAGTTCTGCCGTGTCGCATGTGGCGCCACCACATCGATCAACACGCTTAGCTCATTCAAGTTTCACTAATTGTACCTTTTTTTATTATCAGGCAAATGATTTCTCTTTGTTTCAACAAATATTTTTCATGTGTTTTTCTAATTGTTTAACTTTGATTCGATTTCACAAGATATTTTTTTTCCTGTAATGAGTATTTTGTTCACAACTATTCATAGTCATTATTATAGTTAATAACACTGTAATTTGTAATGTTTTAGCATTATAAAATAAAAATCCTAAAATAAATTTGTGAATGCGACCACAAATATAAAACAAACTGATTGGGCTTTGTTCATTTTATATTTTGTATGAAACGATCGGTTTAAATTTAGTTCGTTAAATTATAACATAATATAAATTACGTTGAACTCGAAACATTGCTATTAACTTATCACTTTAAGAAGGATTGATATGTCATTGCGCTCAAACAAGCTTATCTTTGAAAAAAAACAAAACTTCTCATTACACACAAATATTTTCGGACTTTGTTAATAAACAGTGATTGAATCTTAAATGGTTTCCTCGCGAATGATCCCGAAAGAAATTTCTAATATAAACGAATCGACAAAATTTGAAACTGTAAAAAAAATGATAAAGTCATAAAAGATACAAAAAAAAAAACAAAAAAAAAGATGATTAAAAAAGGAAAAAGAAAAAAATTGCTTCAAGGATGCAAGATGATTAATCAAAAACATTTTGTTTTTATTCACAGACAATAGCAATGTCGTTGAAGTTGTACACGCGCAAAGATGTGGAGAATGAGTCGACGAAGAAACTACTTATTATTCACGACCACGTGTACGATGTATCAGTTTTTCTGAACGAGCATCCGGGTGGAGAGGAGGTGCTGCTGGAGCACGCGGGCAAGGAGTCGACTGAGGACTTTGACGACGTGGGTCACTCCCAAGATGCGTTGGAGCTCATGACCAAATACAAGATTGGACAGCTCGTCGAATCCGAGCGCATGAATAAGCAACCGAAGAAAGGCTGGGTCGCCGGTCAGAATTCCAAAGAGAATCAGGCGCCCCGACCTGGCATGCCCGTCACCCTGCTAATCGGAGCCATCATCGTTCTCAATCTGGCCATCTACTATTTCATCAGCAGTTCATGAATCTTTTCACACAGTTTTTATATCTTCGAGACAACGTCAAATGCATAAATGTTTGCTTTCATTTTTTATATTAAAAACCTTGTTATTAATTTTTGGTTAAGATCAAAGTTGTGTTTGATCTTACAAACAAACAACAAATTTCATTCCAGTTTGTAATAATGAATAATTAGCTAATGTTTATGCCAAGTGTGAGCGTCACAAACTATCTGACTGATTTGTTTTGCAATTTGGTAAGGGGGCGTTGATAAAACCGATTATGTCGCCAATCACCGACGAAAGTTTGCCTGCGTTAATTCTTACTGACACGTCTGTCCGATGAACAACAAACCTTTCGAGTTTGTTCATACGCAAACATATTTATTTGCCAACAAGACGACGACAAAATAAAGAACAAAAAATTGCTTCGTTTAATACCAAAGAGAAGAAACATTGAAAAATAAAAGAAAAGAAAATAAAAAAAAAAGTATATAATCCGAATGCATAGAATTGTTTGTTTTCTTTGATGGAAAATAAAATTGTAAATACCTGGAGGCTTTCTTGTTTTTACTTGAAAAATTGTGAGATCCATCATGCGTCGGCGAGTACTATGAAAGGACACCATCGTTTGTGAAGCGTGCACGATCGCGGACCGAGACAAACTGTGCGCACAAAAATTTTTCAGCGCTCACTTGGGCCAAGCGCGCGTGCATTACAAAAAATACAGTAGGTATACGCACGCAAGCACGCACGCACGCACGCAGTTCGACATTGAGTGTCATTAAATTTGCACGACTGCCAATTACCGCTCACGGCTTGTTGGCCAAACGAGCAGCACAACTCATAATTGCAATTCCTTTTGTATCTTCACCCAAGCTCGAAATTCGAATCGACTTTCCAAGGCACGATTAGTTTCTCTGATTGCTAACCGTTTCATTAACAATATTAACTTCAATGGCAATTGAATTGTACAAGTCGAACAATTTATTATGATTACTACTAAAGTTTTCAATTGTTGGTGTATTTTGCAATTTCGAATTGAACTTGTGAATAAAACACAGGCAAAAGAAATGATTTTCCTTGTGACAAAGAAAAAATGCGAGATCTTTTGGGGATCCTTAAAAAAGTGCAGACTAAGAGTTTTGAGCGTGCGCACGTCGCGACACCTGGCGTGGCAGCTGTTCCGGAGCGTCCGTTACTTGGCAAACAGAGCACCTGTTTGCATTGCGTGCCATGCGGGCGAACCCCCGTAGCAACGCACATGTTGGCCCAAAAGATACTCGCGTGACGCAAACCCCGCGCGCACTCTTTTACGCGCACGTTACAGTGCTACTTTTGTTTCCATAATTTTTTTTATAACTCCCGTTTATGAAAAGTGACACAGGAAATTCTTAAATAATTTATACATTATTGTCTAGTTAATTTAGAATTATTTGGGAAAAGTGTATATTTTGCAAAATTATTGAACTGTTATTAAACAGAAACTGTTTGTCATGGCCAAATAGTTAAGAAAAGATAAGTCAGGGAGGTCAGAAAATTTCTGTGACACATTCACAAATAATTCGTATCTAATAGAACATACAAAATTATAAATCATACATATTTTTTCAGCTTATTTGTTCAATTGCCGTTGTTTTATTTGCACAATCGCTGAATTGTACGTCTTTTTTCAGAAAAAAAGTGGTATTTTTTAAAACAAAAAGGGGTTATGATATAAAATAATTGTGCCAATCACTCACCTCCCGGAGCTCCTTGATCTTGAGGCCTCCTTTGCCAATGATACAGCCAGCCTGGCTTTGGTGCACCAGCATCCTTAAATCGATTTCGTCAGAGGAGTGTTTTGCAATGCTCTGAAAACAAAGAATCAACGAGGTTATGGGATCAGACCAGATCAAAGCTCATATCGCACCTTAACATTATCCACAAAAATAGTATAGAAAAAAGTTTATTGGAAAAACCTGTCAAAAAATTGAAAAGAAAAAATAAGAAACAATCGCAATATTTTGTTAGAAGTTTGGATTCTTTTAATTACCTCTTCCAAATTAGGGATCATATCATGTAACACCTGAAGCACAGTTTCCAAATCCGAGCTGATCGTCAGGACTCTGTAATCAGAAAGAACTCGTTTCAAATTTTGTATCCCTTTGAAAAATTTCCCATGGATTTAAATTATATCCAGAATCTTTCTGAACAAAATTTCATCTTTCTTTTCTAATCGAAACGTCGGCATTTCTTGTTTTCTTTATAATATATTATCAAAAAATCTCACAAAGTTTTCGTTTTTGGACATGGGGAAGGGGGATTGTGAAATTTTGTTTTGAACCATTAGACAGAGGTTTTGTGATAATATCTACAGTGACGTGACATGACTTGACGAGCTTCCTTTCTCGTCAGGTCAGGGCTCGTATTTTCATCAACAATCAATATCGTCAGTACCACCTGGACCACGCGAGACATGGTTGGGTGCTACGCGATGCGGCCACCTGTTTGGCCGGAACTCAAACTCTTAGTTTGTACTGTTATTATTATTTCAACCTTTTGACAGACCCAGGGTGTCGTCTTCCACATCAAGTGCCAGTGCTTTTTTTACTCACCACTTTTTTACCGAAACAAAAAAAAGAAAAAAAAATCTTGAAAAACATTTGGTTTTCAGGTGTTGAACATGATCTAAATCCTAAGTGCATGGATGCAGAGTGTCGAAATAGCATCATCTGTAGGTGAAGGCGGAGGGGGGGCGGGCGATTGACATCTGAATTGTGCTTTTAATTGAACCCAAGAGCACATCGACAATGATCGTCTAAAAATGCCATTGGAAGATTTCAAATTCAACCGACAGCAAATTACAATTAATACTCGATGGGGTCGAGGTGAGGGCACCTCACCTTTTTTTTCTCACGCAAACCGTGCAGAAGATAAGGTCTTCGTGGAGCAACATCGTTAGCAGAGCTTGTATTTTCTTCTTGTTGCAAAGTGCCGCGCTCGGCTCATAAAAAATTGAGTTTCGTGTCTCCTGATCTCATCAGCTCAGTTATTTAGTTGGGAATTTGCTTTTTTTCTTTATTTTTTGTCTCAGAGATCAATTTTTGTAATCGCCTCTCCTCTCTTTGATTTTCCACATAAATTAAATTCGGTTGTGGAAAACAGTGAGAAATTGCACAGTGTTCGACAACTCACATCTGGCAGGAAGTATTGCTCAATTTCGAGTTTTGTGTGACACAAAAAACATTTCGAAATAAACAAAATTACAGTAAAAGACGATCGGTTTGAAATGCGAACAGTTTAAAATTTTGATCCTCGGCTATCTGTAGACGGGTTTTATTTTGATGATACGTTCTGGATCGATGTATCGGGAGTGTTAATAACATGTTCATCGGGCAAAGGCGATTCGAGACTCGCACATATCGCGTGTCGTTGGCTGGCAATCGATCAACAGGGAGACGGTCGTTCAAAACACACTTTCGTATGTACACGTGAGTGCTCGTGTGCTAGTGTGCGCGTCACATACACTGAAACGAAAAAAACTGAAAAAAATAAAACAAAAAGAGTGAAGAAAAAAAATAACAGATAGTTGCAAAAAAGAGAGGACAAGTTACGTGTGTCCCGGTGGAAACTCTCTCTGTCCTTGTCCACGATGACCCGACAAGTGGAATGATAAGAATGTCATAAGACCCTCGTAGAGCAGGAGGATCGGGGGTTGAATAAAAAACGGGAACAAAACTTAAATAACGTCGCGGCTTATTGATTGCAGTTATGTCCGCCCTGCATGTTAATATTAAATGGAACTGGTCGATTTTTTCAAAGAATTACGCTTTTATCTAGAGGCCGAGTGTGTATCGTGCAATGTGGAACGTAAGTTGATGTATTATTAAGGGCCATCGATCGAGGCCCCCAAGATGTGACAATTATTCTAATTGTATCTTCTGATATTGTTGTGCGTTTTGTTCTGCCTTTTTTCATTTTTACTTTCTTGCATTTCTAAATTTAATAACTGGATTCTAAATATTACAGACTTGAATAAACAATTTTATGATAAAATGAAATCATTCATATTTATTCAAAGCTAATATTATTAAGAATATTATGGACAAATTGTCAACACTTATAATAGCTCAATTGAAGCACAAAAGTTATGGCAAGCATATGAAATTAATGAAACTGCCGAGGCGATATCTACAGTTGAACGGGCGCAACGAGGCGTAGCGTCACCTGGTGGAAATTTTACGGACAGAGAGAAAAGACCAGAAAGCAATTTGGCTATAGGCCTTTCGGGCGCTGCTAAAATCCTCTAAACAACGCCTGTGGTGGAAAACTATTAAGTGTTTATAAAAAAGAATAAAAAATTAAGTGTTAACACAAAACGCTTGTATTAAACGTTAAGACGTCTTTTAACGTGTATATATATCAAATAAACCAAATAATAACTCTAAAAAAAAATGAATTGAACAAAATTAAAATGAAATGAAGAAAAAATGGAACAAAAAGAGGATGGTGAATGTAACTGTTGAGCGATTGGCACATAAACACAGTGATAAGAAGAGTAAAATAGAAATAAGTAGAGATAGATTAGAGAGAGAGAAAGAGAGAGAGTAGAGAGAGTAGAGAGATATATGAAGATGAATGAATGAATGGTGTGATGTGTAGTGAGAGAATAATCATTGTAATAATGGCACCGTAAGAACGCAGAATCGAATAATTAGAGACAAAGAATTAGACATTAAGTATTTGGTGTTGGCATTACCGTTCGGGTCCGGGGCAATCGGGTACAGTGATTGAGGCTTTGTACTGTCGGGCCGTGGTTGGTGGTTGGTTCATTGGTGATGGTTGATAGTAGTTGTCGATTGTTGGAGGGTTGGTCCATTTTCCGATTGAGTTTGGGTCCGTCGAAATCCGGGCAGGGCACAGGGCAACGGCACAGGGCAACACCAGGGGGGCAACGCCGAGGGGTCAGGGCCAGGGCACAAATCATCAACCAAAGTTAGACCTATGCTTACTTCCTCCACTAACTATCGCGCCCCGCTTAACGCGTCTTATTCTTATATTTTATTATCAACTTTTATCTTTTCTTTCAAGTCTTAATTACACTATCATAAGCTCCTATCGTTTACTCGTATCATGCACAGGTTAGCGAAGGTTTCTTGATAACTGTTAGGGCGGCCAATTGAGTGGCTGTCTTTATCAGTACAAAGCATGACATATGTTTTCCTTTAGTCTTTCATTCTTTTGTTTTTGTTACGATCATTTTACAAGTGCAGTTCAAGTTAGTCGATGGAAAAAAGCTCAACTCCCTATGGTTATTGCAAATTGCAAGAACCACCTTGAACAAACCTAGGGCAAAGTGCACGAGCTATTTGAATTGCAGCGACATCTGAACCATTAGCACAGCCTGCCTACAGTGCTCAGTGAATGAGAACTCTAGCCCTAAATCTCAATTCAAACAAATTAAAAAAAAATTAAAAAAAAAGAATTGTGTAATTTAACAAATGATACATTTTTTTAAATTAAATTAAACAATTTAAGATGAAGTTCCAAATTCAAACAAAAATGTGATTGGCAAAAAGTAAACGAGGTACGCTTTCATTAGATGAATCATGCTTGGGCTGTTAAGTGCAATCGACAGCAGAGCCATTGTGAAGCTTTGTCTGACGAAATCGCAAATGAATGCGCGTGTCACGGGCGATAATGACAATGGCGAATCGATAAACCCGCGTCTTTCGTAATTGCTTGATAATCGTGGCAGCGTCGCAAGTGGAAATGTCAAAACGGATACACTTGGAGCCGTTCGCGCTCACCAAGAAACCTTCTAAGCGGTGCGTTGAGCCTCACATCATTTTTTTGAACAAAAGATGTCGCAGATCGCCTAAGAGTTCTAACGATAGTCGGAGCTTATTTGGGTGACTTTTCTTTCTCTGCGAGAACTCATCGAGTTGCAACTTAGTATAAATTATATTTAATCGGTTAATCATCTCACCTGACTTCGCAGCTTGGCTATGTTGTGTCCACCTTTCCCAATTATGGAACCCGCCACCTAAAAAGAAAAAAATTTCATTTCTAAGTTCCCATTTAACTGATAAAACAATTAAAGAAACTGCTTGAAAACTCTTCTTGTGAACCATTTATCGGCTTTTTTTTTTCTTTTGTTTTCAGCTACCATTTAAAATCGTATTTAGTAAAAGAAATTTTCATCAAGATACTGAGTTATTTGTCTCCAATTTAGACATTGGATGTAAATTTATTAATACATTCCAAGTATCAGTTTTTGTAAACAAAGAAGGTGATATACTCATGAAGGTGAAGGGAGCCAAATGAATTGACATCGTCAAATAATGAGCGCGAATTTCAATTAAGCGTGCGAGAAGTGAGCGAACTCACTTTCGCCTCGCGGTTACGTAAGCTCATAAATATTTTGTCTTGTGTCAATATCGTGGTGCATTCGACTTACGCATCTGTTGGCGTTTATATTTAGATTAATGTTTGATTAGTGAAAACCTAGGGTGTCGACAACAAAACTGGGTTACACGAGAAACGCGAATATTAAATTGCATACTTATGTACATGGGTTCGGAGTATCGCTCGCTTTATTAAAGTCTTAAATTAATTTACGTTCCTATTCCAATTTACTCCGAGCGATCAGATTTATCGAAATCAAAATTAAGTAGACAATTAGTCGTCGTATCTAAACTGAAATTAAAAATATTTTCAATAACTATCCAATTAAAGTTTTACCGTTCCATAATTAGAGCTTTAAATATTTATTAAAAATAAAATTTCATTTAAAATAATATGACAAATTGAAAAAAAGTCCATGTGTTGTTTTCAGTGTTTGGATCAAGTTTTGTAAACGTGAGGTTCAGTTTCATTAATGTTATTAAGCCTACCTGCTGTCAGATTGAGCTTGTTATCAGACTATGCTAGATCGAACATAACCATTTGAGAAACAATTTAGATACTAAGATACTCTTAGTTGATTATGTCTGTACATGTTATCGATACAGAAATATATATTCCTATCACTTAAATCTCACCAAGTCTAAATTGTCCACAAACAATTTTACACAATCAATTAATTTGTACAGGTTGATGTGCTTCTTGCAAATAAAATAAATTATCGTAATTGAAACAGCTTAAGTGCACTTTGAGATATTGCTCCGGAAAAAAGCTATGAAAAAATTCAACTTCTAATAGACAGTGGTTTTGAAAATATATTTCTTTGATAATTGAATTCATTTAAAAATGTTCAATTTTTTATTTTTTATATATTTTTCTCTTTTTTTTGTGAGATATTTGTATTCTGAAATCCGTATGAGAAAAATAAGTGTGAAATTTCCGGGATTATTAATTCAAGCGTAAAAACAATGCAAAAAGCAGTTCCCAAGCAGTAGAGAGCTATTAGGTTTTGTCGCTACCTTGCTGGGAATAAGAAGACGGAGTTCATCGTCTCCATGTCTGTATCGTTTGTTGGGATTTGTCGGGCCACCGCCGCCCATCGCACTTCCGTCTGCTTCTCTCTTCATTTCGTCTGTAACATAAATTGCAGCGACGCCAAATTAAATTCACCTCTTTCATGTATGTCAAGTTACATTAATTGCTGTTAGGTAAATTGGGAAAGGTGTTAAATTGATTTATGAAAAAAAAATAAATAAATCAAAAAACGCCTGTTCATTTTGATAAGCCTAAAGAAAAACCACAGTCACAAGAAAACAAGGAAAAATTGATCCTACAAAGCAGGTCATGTCATAAATATGCAAATTGAGTATCATCCTTTGGGTTCGTTTGCAAGGTCGAACTGAGAATCCAATCGTGATAAGGTTATCGAGTGAAATTTTTGTTTAAATGAACATCTCCGCAAGATTTTCCATTTGCAAGTAAATATTATTAAAAATTAGATTCACAAATCTTTGAAATAATAATAAAACAATTTCTTAAAAGTATATTTTTTTTAATTAAAAATAATGGTTCAGAGATTTGCTTGCTAGAGGTACATTTTGAAATAGATAATTAATCAATGCAAATCATGCAATTTAACAGAATGGCAATAAAAGTGTTAACACAGAAACGCGGGGTGGAAAGAAAGTCAATAAAATAGAAATTGAACGAAAAAAAATATAAAGAGTTAAATAATCTGTTTAAATAATATGGTTCATCAAGGATGACTCATTTATACCGTTCGGTAGCCTTTGAGCAAGTGTACCGTTGATTATTCATGAGAATAACATTTTTGGCAATCTCAGAGGGACCGATTCTATCCGGTATGATAAAATAAATCTAATCGCCTCTTTTCAACCGAGGCAATTTTTCATGACTTAAGGAGCAACCCGTTGAACAATAAAGATAAATTTTAAAGGATGGGCAATCAATTCATTCGAGGTCGGGGGAACAATAAAAGCCATGAAACTTAATCGGGAACTTCCTTCGATTAAAACTCGATTGCAAAATACACAAATCTTAAGAGGTGCAAGACGTTCTTTAGTGCCCAAGTTTCATGCAAAAAGTTAGAACTCGATTTCCGAGAGCAATTATGAAAAGTCTTTTTGATGGTTAAAAGAAGTGGCTTGAGGACAACGACTGCTGCCAATATAGGTGGTGGTGATAAACTACAAGATTACTCGGAGCTTCATGAAACTGACGTCCTGTTACATCAGTCGAGCGCAGTTCTTTTATCGAGCGTGCCAAACTGTAATCTCAATTTCATTGACTCAGACAACGAGAATAAGCTTGCGACATAACATTCTTGTCAAACGGGTTTTCCGAGCCGGATGATGCCTGCCAAAACGCAAGCTAGTATGCAACGGAAAGAACAGAGACAAGAATCAAAATTATTCATCTGGTTTTTTCCCTTTCTTTTTTTATATAATATATAATGACAAATGTTTCAAAAGAATATCATTTTCTTTCACGGCTTCCGTAATTAAATACACACCTTTGTGCAAAAGTTTACTAATACATTTCAAGCAACATAATATAATCAACCATGGATTATTTATTATTATATAATTATCCGTGTTTTTAATTCAAATAAGATGCAAATTGAGAGAGAACTTCAATTAGAATGATCAAGTGAAATTAAGGTTCGACGGTAATGGCCAAGCTCAACAATTTACTACTTGAATGTCGAATATCAATTATTTTTTCACAATACTCCTCTTCCGAAAAACATTTACAAACTTTTCTTTTTAAAACTTTAGTTCTTTCGATTATTAACATTGCGATTATCCATATATTACATATAAAATGGATATCCGGCGGTAAATCTCGTCAGGTGAACTTTCTCACGTTGGCTCGATTCGCTTAATACTTTGATTAAATCTATCTTTAATCTTGAAATCACTTGACTTCGCAATAACGTACCACGGCGGATGTTTATTGGACACGTTTTTCTTCTATGAAAGCACTCAGTTGATTTTTTTTTCAACATCCCGCCGGACGCATCGATTAATGACTGCAAGAGACCTGTCGACGTTGAAATTCTCGCTGTACCAAAAAGGAAAACTCGTGTAATCGGAGAGATGTGTCGCAACGTGCTCGCTCGCTTAGACAAACTGTCGCTTGACTTTAATGTTTATAGGATAATAAGTTTATCCTCTTAGAAATGAGCAAATCTCGTTATATTTATTGTTGCGGCAAGCTACTGACTGAAGAAAAAAAAGAAGATATTTGAGAAATGATTTCTCAACTTAGAAACCAAAGTTCAATAAATGTCACATTCTCAACTTCGGCAAGGCTGCTTTAAAATAATCTGCTAAGAATTTGACTGTTTTTGTTTTTACATCCCTCATAGGCTCTCTCTGAAGTTGAAAAAATTGGCGCCTTCATCCTTAACAAAAGGTTGTCCTTTTTTGGACTTTTTTTTAGAAAGAAAGAGCTGAGAAATATTTTTTGCATCAATGACTCTAATTAGTATGAACTCTGAGTTTAAAGAATGTTCCTCAAATCAGTCAGAAGAAGGTTGGGTCAAGTGAGAACCGTTGTTCAAATCCATGTTAAGGTGTGTATGACCGAGAACCACTTTTTTTTCCATCAAAAAAGTTCCTTCAACTTAGTTTAAAATTTAAGTTTTAGTCTGTAATCTTGTATTGATATTGACCTGATGTATTGACTGGCAGAGAGAAATCCTCCGGGTTGAGTATCCTTTAGTAAGCCTGTAACAAAAAATCTATCTTATAGTTTTTCACATCTTAATCAAAGCTCAAATTAAGTTAAATTATTCACAGACTTTGATAAGGCGAATGTTTAGTTATGTATAATAATGATAATAATAATAATAATAATAGAATGCTAAGAAAAGTAATAAAAGAAAAATGTTCGGGAAACATGAGTAAAGTCATCGGCTAATCTCGCAGCAGAAAGCTGTTTGTAAGGAAAAAAAAAAGTCCCACTTGGAGGGAGTCTGAGTAATCAGCGAGTGGAGCTTGAATAGCAGGTCGATATCCTCGAGCAAACGAAAACAAAGCCACAAAGATACGCAGGTTTTGTCTATCTCTCAAGACGCTCTGTTTCCTTCCCCCGCATGCAATTAATCACCGTTATTGTATAAATTCCCTTCATAAAATCCTAATTTCAGCTGTTACAATTTTGTTTTTTCAAATTCGTCAGTAAGTGACAATCAATTCGATTGATTTATCTTGAATCAAATTTTCAGATTTATTTTCGTTTTATATAAAAACTATATATATTTCTATACAAATTTGAAATCATAGATGGGCCGAATTAGAAATAGGTATTAAAACGTTGGATAAACAAACGTTTGTTTTAATGCCAGGCTGACATTTGATTTTGAAGGAAAACGCTCCTAAGATTCTACGGGCGGATAAATTGGAAGAGGCAGACACTAAGTTTTTGTTATTAATTGAGTGAATCGATATATTAGTCCGGGGAACAATTTATTATGCAATCGATTGCATAATGGGCAAACCAAAATATTTCATCAATTAGAATTTATGTAACGGGCATTGTGATGCGGACTTTCTAGCGCACGCAACCAATTGAAAAAGTATTGAAAACCACCGAAAACCAAACAAAAAAATCATCATTCACATCGACGCTATCATGGCGACGCGCACGTTTTCCAAAAAAGTCTCCCCCTTTGGGAAAATTCAATCGATAAGCACAGCGCGCGTCGTCTATAAAACACGCCACGCGCGTGCATAACAAACGCTATACACCACGCTACCCCGCACAGTTTTTAGGTTATAAAACCACCCATTAGAGGTTATGTCGGCCACGAAACTCCCCCTACGTAATTAAAGAAAAAAAAAAGATTCACTGTTGGTTCATTTTTACACTCAAAAATCGTTCACTGCACTTGGATTGTTCTAACCTTAAAACTGAAGGGTTGCAAGAGGAAGGAAGAAGAACAATTCTGTTTGTTGTTTTCGACTTACTGGAAGACGAGCGTAAACAAGGGCGAGATATGTTTGAGAGGGAAGCCGGGAATCCGAATGCGCGCCGAAGCGAGAAGGAGCAGTTGCGACGCTCGCAGCGACTCGGCCGAGATTGAATTGAAGTAGTAAACGCACGAGTTTTGCGCGGGATCGGGATCCCGATTCTCAACCAGTGTTCCTTCTCTAGCGTCCGCAACACAGAATACACGATTATAAGTCAAGCCGGCGGAGAGAAGGAGGGGAGCGTGGAGGTACGCACATACCTACATGTCCTGTCTTGCCGGTCTTGCCCTACCTCACTCCCCTCCCATGACCGCGTTCCTCGGCCGAGAAAGTGCGCGCGCGCAACTTCTTCAACATCGCGAGAAGACGGGTGCCCAACGATTTTCAAACTAACGCTCCACCGAGCTTTGTTTACGATCACATTTACGCTCCTACAATGATTCATTAACAAATTAATTCTCATCTCCCTTTATTTTAGTAATTAACGTTCCTTGTTGTTATCATTTTGACGAGCACTTTTTGTAACAACAATGCTTTGCTCAATTACCCAATCAATTCTGTTTAAATTGTTTAAATATTGCCTAATGAATTAACTGTATTTCTTATCGATCCATATCATTTTCTTTCAGTTTGTTTCAAGTATTTGCTGAATTGTTCAATGATTTTAAGGTTCGTATTGAATTTCAATAAAACAAAATTTTCGAAAAAAAAAAAAAGAGAGTAAAAAAAAAATAAATTTGGGTAATATTAAAAAAAAAAAAAAAAAAAAAAAAAAAAAAAAAAAAAAAAAAAAAAAAAAAAAAAAAAAAAAAAAAAAAGAGTAAAAAAAGTGTGTTTACTTTAGAGATTGACTTGAACACGTTCTATCTGAAATGCGTTTGACTAAATTTTGATTGTGGGATAAAGAGAAGATGCGAAACCTGCGTAACGACGCGAGTACACAGCTACAAGAAACTCGACACTTGCCCATTAATCATGAATCACGCTCTCCCTTATTCCGTGCAGTTTATATTTCGCGAGAAGGAACGGGACGAGAGGGGTTGAAAAACAGCACAGGAGAGACGGCGGCGTTGAACTAAAAACAAAAAGGGATTCGCCGCGCCAATTAAAACGAACTTGATGAAACTGAAATCAAGGTGAGCTGCGATTTATAGGCTTTTGATGTTTTAACTGTTTTAATTACTCGTTACATGTTCTTCGATATTGTTTGTTTCTTCTTTCAGGATAACCAGCAGAGCAGTGTTTGCAGCTTATAAACTCTTGGTTATCATTTGGAAACAACTTCATTTGAGGCGAATGAGATTTTTGGGACTGATTTGATTATGTGAAATTTGTTAGCCGGATTGCAAAAATCTGTGGCACATCGCGATAACGATTGTTTGCATATGAATGGTGGAGGGGAGTCTGTTCGAAGTATCGTTCTTTGACGAGCGCTGAATTGTTTTGCAGATGTACGTAAAGATACGTCTTTGTGCCATTTGAAAGTCAAGATTTATCTCGACACGAAAACTATTGCCCCTTGCGTCTTGAGGTTTGCTTGCGGTCACGTAATGACGTACAAAAAAGTAAGAAAGGAATAAATAAAAAAAACGGTAAAACGTTGCCTACAACTGCGGCAATAAAGTTGCGTTTCAAATAAAACACGACGATTCGCGCGGCTTTACTCTTTTTCTCTAGACAAGAAGCTCACGAACTACGGGGATACCGCACGATAAAATACGCTCCGCCTGATGGCAAATAATAATATAATAATATAAATGAAGAAACTGGCATGGATCATTCCGAATCCAATGATTTATTTTTGAAGCATTTTAACTCGTGCTTTTTAGTTTTTGGTTGTGTAACGATGAGAATTTTCGACGCGCCTGGACAACGTCCAAGTTTGGAGAGATGATGTATTACCACCAGCTGACCGATGTATTTTTATTTTGCCCAAAGAAAAATACAATTCCCGGAAGGAAAACATCACATTCTTGGGATACCCGCTGCTTTTTATTAGTTATAAAAATCATTTTTTTTTATATTTATGTATACAAAATACCGTTCTCATTTATTTTACATCAAGTTCCTTTTCGTTGGTTGCAGGACATCTTATACCAGTTTCATGATAGGAAATATGCTTAGTTTTTGATCCCATTCAAGTTTTTCAATTTCTGTTACAAATTTTCATCATTCCTCTATTTTATCTGATATATTAATAAATAATGAAAGTGTGTTTTTGGTGTGCTGGCGAAAATAAAAACGGACAGCTGCAAAAATAAAAATGAACATATCCGCACTATACGTGACATAATTATCTCCATCGTGATGAAGAGGAGGACCAGAGAGGGAGAACGTTGATCGCGGACTAATGAAATGACATCATTCCGGCTGCGCCAGCGAAATAGATGGAATCAGATCTCAGTTTCGAAAACGGATGTGTATGTTTATTTATCTGATTGTTAAAACCGTTCGATCCCTTCGCGTGGCAGAGAGATGAATAAATAATTGAGCGCATAAAAAACCGCCGTACGCCAGTGCGGCCAATTTAGTTGCTCCATACATAATATACGTCTTAGGCAAAAGCTCGTGCTTGTGCTTTGCGCCGCGTGCCACGCGCGTATTTCGTGACACACGGAAATGGGTTGTACACGCAAAACGCATATTGATTAGGTGATCGCTAGCCTGGATACTATACTAATTTCCAATTGTTTGGAAATGAAAGCAGAAAAAAATTGTCAAACCTTTCAAAATGTATATTCATCATTCAAACTATTGTTCAAAAATGTTGAATTTAAATTTGGGCTTGAAAAATTTAAATTTCAAATTAGCGTTCAAAATGGTTTAAACGGAAACGCAATGTCCAAATTGTTTAATTGCGTTGGGGTAAAAATGATCAGTTTTGTAATTTTGTTATTTTCTCGCAAGACAAAAATGGACGTGAAAAGATAACGTCTGTAGTGAACCGTCGGTGATCTCATTGAGAGACTTTCTTCTCCGGGGCGAGGTTTTACATTCGCGTGTTATGTAATTTGCGGTGACTCTTTGCTCATGCACGCGCGTGCTTGACAAATAGGCTTTGCATCACGCGCTCATTAAACAGAACCCGCGTGCATTTTATAAAAAATGTTCGCGACGTCGGTCTTAATTGACCGTTCAAATTTCAACCTCGAATTAAAGAAAAAAAAAATGTTGCAAAGCTTTTCTGATTACGTGGCAACCATGCACGTATCCCGGCGTGTTAATTGCGTGTGTTTTGCGCCCACGAGGTCCAACTTATCGCGCTTATTAGAACATTGTCGCCAGCTATGAAACTGTGTCGAGTTCTGACACTTTAGCATATTATTTTTAACAAACAAAAGTTTTACATAGAAGAAAAATGGTTGTAAGATGAAAAAAAGGTATGATTTTATATATTACTTGTTTATACATAATCAGATTTGATAATCCAAATTCAATATCTTGTTGATATATAAATGTATTTATATTTCTTATTTTTTGAAATGTGTAATTGTATTATTTCGCAGTTTGAAATGACAGAGGAAGCTGTAATTGACTTGAGACAGATATTTGTGAAAGGAATCTAGAAGACACTTGGAGGGACGCGATTCCGGTCACGTAAAGTGGAGTAATTTTAGAAGCGTAAAAGAATTAGCGGCGTTTCTGACGAACTGGCTTTCACAAGGTTCTGAAGGAGCGCGTACGGTACGTGATACGAGTACCTGTGCATGCTGACGCAAAGAGAAGAATCCCGGCGGGTACTTGGCATGGCAATGCCCGATCTTATCGGGCCCCGTGCGCGACGCTCGATCCGCGAAAGCGAGAAGAGATTGCAAAAGCTGATAGCGCGATCGTAAGTGAATGGGAAAAGATGAGCTCAACCTCGATTCCACACCGAGATGGAAATCAATCGTCCACCTGATTAGGAGAGACAAAGAACGGATAATTGGGATTTATGAAATTTATGTATTCGCAATTTACGCGCGGCTCGAACTTGTTTTATTCTGCGCTAGATCCAATCTTCGTTTAATTAATGCCATATATATTCCTTTGCTCTCTCCGATTTTCATTTTATTTCAATTCTTATCTCAAATCATTATTCCATATTTTACCAAAGCTTCATTCTACAAGTTCGATCGAGTCAATTTGAGGGCTTGAAAATTCCAATTCAGTTGATTTCAAATGTGCCAAAGATATTAGCGGTCACTTGTTGCTGCCCGCGAATCGATTTTCTTATGGACCGGGGGTGTGTGTTTTACACCAAGTGCATGTAAACCGTGTCAATATTTTATGTCGTTTATTTTATAATCCATCAATATTGATTTATTAATCTGTCTATTTGAATTTCATATAAATTTGCATTTGATCAATCTGCATTTTTTTCCAATCTATTTTTTTCTTTCTTTCAAGGACGCAATTTTCTGAGTAGGCAAAAACATACATTTCCTCTGGTCTCAATTTCACAGCTGATTGTGCTGATTTACGAACACCGCAAAAGTGTATACCTACGGGTATACATAAAAAAGGTTCAGACTGATTTAATGAAATGGACTTCTAGAATGTGTGGAAAAACGGGAGGGGACAATATCGCGGTCGCGACGAATCGATTACAACGAGTTCCTGTATGTGCGTGCGTGAATGTCATCCACCGTTCTAAGACACGGGGCTCGCTTTGACCTTCGCTTTTGTGCGATGCTAAAACGCGCGATCAAAAGAAGGGCCGGCTCGCGCGCACCGTTTCACGTCGTATCTCTTGCGTCAGACACACGTTCCAGTTGAATTTTATTGCGGTTAATTGCAATGTGCTGCAAATCGTTGCTTCAAAAAATCTTATGCACAATTTTATGACAGAATTATCTTATAATTTCAATCCTCGAGCATTTTGTGTCACTTATTGATGATAGAAAATTATAATAACAAAACTTGATTGATTGTATGACATTACGTTTCTTTTTAAAAAATAAAATTTTTATTCATAAATTCATTTTTTATTTGTTTGTTAATTTGGTTTTGCAAACATCTGCTTACCAAACATTACGAAACGTTTTTGTATGCAACATGTACGGCAATAAAGCAATGTGCATAAGTTACATGAAAAAAAGGCAAAACAAGACAACATAAAGAAAACGAACGCGATTTCAGCTTTCGATTTTTTTCATACCGACTTCTAAGAACGGGGATTGTTTTCATTCAGATGAGCGAAAAATTTTATTGGTCAGAAAAGGTAAAAGAGTTTCTCTCGCGGGCACAAAAGTATCGTTTCCTCATCTCCCAAAGTGGCGATAATTGTTCAAACATTGTTGAAACATTGTCGTTTAAAAAATAATAAAAGAAAGAAAAAGGAACGCCGGTGTTTTCTCCCGCGAGTGAATCAGCTTTACGTAATTCGATTCGTGGGTGGGCGTTAAAATGAAATTCAAAAAAGAAAATAAGAAGGTTTTGTCATGTCCTACACTGCCAATTACAAACGATTGCGTTAGTTCGATTTGACTTCCTAAAACTTTACTCAGCCTTTTTACCGACGTATGCATTAATTATACCGGCTGTCCAGTCATTCCTTAATTTCGCCATTAAAATGTTAAATGCTTGAATGTGGGACGTGATCATCATTTCCGACGTTTTTCCACTTGACGATTTTTGAATTCACTTGTCATCTTGCACGTGAAATTGGAACGACTTGAAAAATTTACTTACAAATTTACGCATTTTGATTTAATAATAAATAAAATAATTTTAATGACAAGTGGAACTTTTTCTATTATTCTATACAGTATATACGAAAAATCGTTCAGTGAAACCCAACATTTGATGATGATTGCGAGAACAATACAAAAAAAAGGTAGCATAACCGAGGCTTCCGACAAAAAGCCCGTCACCATAAACAAACACATTACATTCTCATAAACGGAATTCAGTGTAGCGAAGTGGAAGCCACTCTTGCCGATCCGAGCCAATCGTCCCGAAACATAAAACGACATTTCAAAAAACAAATGCTCATTGAAAATCTTATTAAGTTATTTTCGTTAGAAACAAATGCTCTACGCTCCCAAAAGTGCACTCAACTCTCGAGCACTTTTTAAATACCTCTTTTTCAACTTTGGAAACAATTTAACGCAAGAGTATAATCGTTATTTGCACTCCTGGCTATATATATATATATATGAAAACCAAACGAACGCGCGGGAGATGCAAAGTACACCTACACTTTGCCAATCAAACTTTCATCTGTTCAATCCTAATGTTCAAGTTTTGTTTTCTACAAATTGAAACACTGTTGATATATCGAGTAGGCAGCAACTAATAAACTTTATTTACTTTTATATTAACTTTTTATCTTAAAATTAACAACTATTTTAGAATCTTATTTTCAAGTTTTATTTTTTATAATAAAAAAATGATATCAGATGTTGTAAAACAAAAGTTGTCAAATATTTTATTTTCTTTTTTTTTTTTTTTTTTTTGTCAGAACAATAAACGGGAAATGAAAATTGTTTAGTTGAAACAGAATGGAAATGAAAATAAAAGAAAAGAAAAAAGTTAAAGTGCACGGAACCAAGTAGAGAAGCTCAAAGTGCGATCAAGTGAGGAAGCGTTGGTCTCTTACGTTGTCCAAGGCCGGAACCCCGGAGTGATTGAGGCGGAACGCGCGAGATCGGTATGCCGGCGAACTTGACGGTCGGAGTGTAGCGCGGGCGTTGTCCACTTAGTGCGTGCGCGTTTGCTTCTGAAGCATCGTGGCCTCGAACTGGTCTCTTATCCCCGATACCACCCAATCAAAAAAACCGGCAGACTGAGGCGCGAGGATTGGCCGGCTACGGCCACCGTGCGGACTACAATTGGCCAAGCCTGCCGAGTATCCCTTGGTTACCATTCGCATCAACAATAACCACCGGGGTCGATATCGCATTTAACTTGCCGCCCCGCTAATGACCCCCCCCCCCCCCTCGCCGGTTACGCGTTACGTCATCGCCAAATTCGCTCAGGTCCTGATGAATGGACGCAATGTGAACAATATCACGTGGACCACACGATTCAGGTCCAAAATGGAAGCTTACTATTGACGATCATACGAAAAATAAAAAATATTGAAAAAGGCTGGGTTTTAGAATCAGTCAAGTTCATTTTTGTTAGCTGCAAGAAAAATAACAAAAACACTTTTATCTAACTTTTATTTTAAGAAATAGGAAATACGAATTGTCATGTATTGCTATTAAGAATGACATGAAATTTTTAAGTATTAGAATTGTTGTGTATTTGAATACTCAAAAATGACAAAAAAGTTTGCACTCAGCCGTTGTCCGAAATCAAATTATTTTCTCAGTCAATTCAGAACTTCAAGTCAAACTGAATTCATATTTTCTGAATGTGAAACACGCATCTTCTTTGAAGATATTTTTTGTCAACATAAGATGGGAAATCACCAAAAAATTATTTTCAACCAATATGTTCATATTTTTATTTTGTTTTTTTTTTTCTCAGACGTTTTTAAAACTCAGCACTTGAAAAAAAAATGTTTTCTAAATCTAGGCATTTGGAAAATCTTGGTAAAATTATATTGCCTAAACATGTGAAATACGATTGTTATTGTGTCAGAGCGATAACTGAAATGCTGTGACACAAATAACAAATCGTAATTTTCAACTGATATTCGCGCGTCTGATTTATCAAGTTGGCGATAAAAAATGCTATCGATTAACTAGGTCGCACGATGCATCTCTCACTATTGTTAAAACAATAATACTTGGACAACGAGAATTAAAATTGGAGCTTTCGAATCGGTGACCTGGGAGATACAAATTCTCAAAATTCTGTAGCTGCCAGCCATAACCAGTTAACACTTTACCGGTGCAAGGATCCTTATTCATGTAACTACCGCCAATCAGATGGCAGCGTTGCTTGTATGCGTGAGTCACGTGGTCGCGACGCAGAGACAGACTGATAACCTTAGTGTAGGCGTAACAAAGTAAGACAATACAGAGTTTTTCTTTTCTTACTATTGTTATCTTAGTCCAATGCTTAGTGGAGGGAGTTGTTTGCACCGGTAAAATGTTAAATGTTATAGTTTAATTGTCTAAGAGTAATGTGTACAGGATTAAAAAATTGTTTTGTTTATTGACACTTTAATTGAAGTCATAATTTTGAATGATATTTCTTATTATAAATTTGATTGTTGTCTATGAAATTGTTTCAGGATATCTGCATAAACAAGTGTGGCGAAATACCCCACATGAAGAAGCGTCTTCGTCTAGAATGTGCGCTCGCTAGCAGATGGTAGTAGAATGTAAGGCCACGGAGCCAAAGCCAAGGTGGGTGATGACCGGAAAGGGTGAACGAACGAAAGTGAGCGACGAAGTGGCGTGAGATTCCTCTAGCAGCACCGACGCAGATCCAGAGAGCGGATGCAATATGCTGCAAAGCCGCCACAAAAGATGATTCTTTTTCAAAGAGAGGAGATACAGTGCTAGTTACGATAGCGACTTTGTTAACTTGCACGGTAACAATCGAGTTAGTTTCATTTTATCTTTCGGAGGAATGAAACAAAAAGAAAAAAAACACGCCCCCCCCTAATGTTATAAAATAATGACGAAAATAGAAATACAGTTAAACTGTTTGTTGTGATAACTCGGTTGTTCATTTTCTCACCAGGTGAAAGGGAAAAAGAGGTACAAGGCAAATTGGCGGTTGTAATTGAATTGAGCCGATAATAATGGTCCAAAAATATGGTAGATAGATATCGCACTCTATGCAAAACACAATAGAAACAGTATCATGTGGCACGTCCTCTGTAATTACGGCCCCGGGAGGGGGCGAGTGGTCGTACAAGTGGATGGACACACCGGTGCAAGACACACGCCGGTGAGGCGGGACGAGACAGGGCAAGAAAAACGCTCGGGCAAGAATTGCAAACTACTGTGGGACAACGCATCTGCCTCAGCATATTTTATACGCAGCAAACTTCGCCGATTCCTCGCCAGACGCGCTCTATAGCTTTTGTTTCGTTTCTATATCGAAGTCATCTTCAATTCTGCAAACATTTTATTTTAACTGCGCATTCTTTATCAAACGCGCGGCATCTGATGATGATAATCGATAATGCCAACATTTTATCCACAAACATGTCAATTAAATTTTATTTTTAAACACTTTTTAAAACATTACTCTGTTTACATTGTTTTTATTACACATTCAAAATGTAATGTCCCTATAACATTGCGTAATAATTTAAAGTGCTATATATATGCTATATATATATATACACATGCACACATTTATTGTTGTGTCCAATGTGTTTAAAAAATGTTGAGCTAATGTGTTTAATGAAAAAAAGTGGCCGATGATGATACCGCGATGAGTCTTGTGTATTTGCACGTGCAAGTAAAATGTTTTTGATTGTGTAATAACATATAGCGGGGGATATAAAAAAAATTGAAGCACACGCTTTGCAAATGAATTATTGATACATTCAAATAATGAATCATGAATAAGAAGAAAATCTTGTAAATTATTTTGTATATCAAGTTGCACGCTGAGACCACAACCTCGTGCATTATTTACACAACCGCGCACAAGTTTTAAAGAATTTCATTTCACGTGCAATATATGTATATATATATATCAGATAAATTATTCCGTCTGCTGAATACTGTAATGAAATATGATTAAATTTTATTAAAACTTTTGTTTTTCTTCTTCAGTTGCATTAAAAGGGGGGAAAAGTTTCCTTTGGTCATTTTACATCATTATAAACTTTAAATGATTTGTAATTGCAAAAATATTATATCTGTCTGGTGTACTAATATATAAAGAAAGAAATATAAAGAAAACGCAAGAAGAATGAAACAAGAAATACGCAAAAGTTTTGCGGAACATTGCCGATTCAATTTTGATGTTTGAACCGCGGCGAGTTCAATGATCCAAGAGATTGACTTGACAGAAAGCGCGACGTCAAAAAAGTATTTCATAATAATGAAGTCATCTGTTCGTGCGATCCAGTTTACTTGTTCGCAAATTTTAAAGATCCAAAACGTGACGTGAAAGTCTGCTTAATGCGGTGACTCAGATTGAGCTAAAAGTCAGTCGCTCCTGAATGCTGGAGAATGACTCTTTTTCCGCGTCAATTTATGGCCTATTGGGCGAACCTGCTCCGACAATTGATTGCACATTAAATTCAAAGCTTCGCGTAAATGCACTGCTCAAAATTACTTGAAAATGAGGCGAAATAATTCCGTCTAAATTTGTTCTATACATTTATTAGTTCAACAATTCATTATTCCAAATAATTTTGATTCCTTTACAACTCGTCTTTATTGTAACTTTTCATCTTCGTTTGCATTCTTTTACAACTTGGTTTTTTCTTTTTTATGTAATTCCGAGATAAAAAAATGTCTGTTTTGTCGCAATGCGTTATTGTTTTCGTACGATATCCCACTATTTTTATTCCTTCTCTAATTTCAATTGCAGTTATCGTTCCTTTCTTGTAGTTTCTTTGTTGGTCTTGACTCGCACGCTATCTTTAATAATTCACTTCGGGACCATCTTCGATCGTCCGTGTCGCAGCCATCGAACCTTCCCCATAAAGGCTCGTTCAGAATGGCAGCGCATTCACTAACCGACGCTCACGTTCAAATGTCAAAAACACGCGGCCATTCTGAACGGCCCTTTAACTAGCTATCAGACAACTCGCTACCGAACGTGTGGCTCAACAATTTATTGACTGCTATTTTCTTCTCATTCATCGCCAACGTAAATTAAGTTTTACCAATTTTTCATCATTCAAATTACCTTAATCATCAAATCTCACGGCTGTTTGTTTTTATTTGTTTAGTATTTTTATGACATTGAATAAAAATTTCGATCTTTCAACACAGAAAAAAATATTGCATACAAAATTACTGAACTGTATACAGTTTACAGTATACAGTAGAGCGCCGTTTTCACATAAATTCTTTGTTCATTCAAATGATTATTATATTAGTATTAGTATATCTATAAATAATATAACTTTTTTTTTATTAAAACTTGTTTGATTCCTTGTCGTTGTTAAATATGAACATTATTTCGAAAACAAATATCCTGATTAATTAAAAATTTTCATGAGCAAATTTAAAAAAAAATTCTTTGAGTTTTCATTCATATTCTATTAAAAACTCAAAAATACATAAATATTTTCTGTGAAAAGCGCGTATATCGAGAAATTTATTTCTAATTACGAACGATATAATTCTATCAATGATCTTAATAATTCTACAAGCAATTTATTCATAAATATTTCAAAATCAGTGCATAAATGAGGTGATGGCAAGTTATTTATACTTTCGTTAATATCATTTAATCAATTACTTTTTATGCATAAAAGAGTATAAAAAAAATGAAAAGGAACTTTTCATTTTTGAAAGGAGCACTTTTCTCGTATTATGAAAAATGGCATCTATTTTAGGATAACGAAATATAACAAATAAAAATGAAATAACTAAAGGAAAAACAATGAGAGAGAATAAAAAAGAAAGGATTAAAAAAAATGTTGTCATTATTATAATTTGCGGTTCGGATTAGAGTTTAACAGTTTGAGCAATGGGAAACAAATAAAATCAGCCTGAGAAAACGTTGCGTATATGTCGAAATGTACGACAGTAATCGATACATGCATTTTCCACGTATGCATTAGTATCGTGCGCGCTAATCCTGTGACCGCGGAGATACTACGTCAGATACGTGTTACAACGTAAGATGCTGTCGCGTGAGAACTCAGTGAGACTGACACACGCGGTATTTACGAAGGTTCTCTCTCTCACTCTTGTCGTGAATATCAATTATAAATCCGCGATTTATCATGCATGCAAGCGCAATAAGTTACCGAATAAAACTCATTATTTTCACGCAGTTTCCCATCCACCGTGTGTAGTTAGCATTCGACGAATGCAACTTGGGCAATCGCTGATTAATTATTATTTGATTGAACGGTTCGTTATAATCAGTGATTAGTTTTTTGCTCCGACAATTATCCATTGTTTTATTCGCTGATTGAAAGGTCATGTTTGAACTTTGATGCTCACTCGTCTAAGTTCGCATTTTAATAAACAATTTGTTATTATTGTTTGATTTGTTCTCCTGTGATTTATAGTTTTACAAAACCATATACCTATATAAAAAGTGACAGTTAATTCAAGTTTATTTGAGAAACTCAGTAGCACACTCTGGTGTTATCGCAATTCTCATCTTATTTCCTTTTGTTTCATCATTTTTATACGAAATTTCAATTTTAGTAATTTATCGAATTAATTTAATTTTTTATGAATAAGTTTATAGTATATTGCATCATTAGACAGGAAAGTGAGTCATTTTCGGCGGGTAGGAAGATGACGATCCGAGCCACAGATGTGACTCGTTTTCCTGTTGAGTAATACATATTATTTTTCCTGTTAAGACCTGGAAAAATTGCCACTTTGAGTGTCAAATATAGGTTTTAGAATTTTTTGGATTATCTCTCTACTGTACTGAAAAGTACAACTTTTCACTACAGTAGCTTCCGTACTGACAAAAAAAGTGGCACTTTCTGCTACAGTAGTTATAGTATCGTGAAAAGGGTTACTTTCTAGACTGAATGCAGACACGAAAAGTGGCAATTTTCCAGATCGTAACAGGAAAGTGCTTTTTTTTATATGAAAAATGGAGAATTTCATTATAAAAAGTAAAATTATAGTGCACCAGATGTAAAGTAAATTTGTACGTCCAGAAAAGGAAGATTAAAACAAAAAGTACCGATTTGCAATGCAAAAATCGTTTTAGATATCTCAAAATGGTTTTGCATAAAGACAAAGTGATTTGTGTTTTGTGGGAAAGCAATAACCATTTTGTGAAGATTTCCAAGTTAAAGTATGTTTGAATGCGTGAAACAAGTTAAAAATTTCTTTAATGTTTTTTATACGAGCTAAAATTATTCAAAGGTTTACTGTGTAGCTTATATATATTTTACGAACATTCCAAGCCAACGATAAATGGCGTAAAAGTTAAAAAAAGAAAACATGATTACAGGATTTGGACTCTCTCTCTAAATTTGAATAAGTCCAGAGTCTTCCACCAATTGCAAAAAGTGAAAATTCCATTGTAATTTTGACTCAAAATAGGTTAACATTTTCACGTTTTGCATTTGACATATTTTACGTGTATATTCACTTTTTTTGAGTGATCTTCACTTATTCGAATTTACAGAGGCTCAAACTGAATATTTATCCATGACAATGCACCATTTCATGCGGAGAATTGAAGGCTATTTTTTCCCCGACCAGTGTGGGAGTTGGTGTGAAAAAAGAAAATATCACCTAATAAAAATAATCTCTCCTTATATATATAAATGATATGATAACCAGAGCATGATCAATCAGAATTCAACTGAGCGTAGTATATGCAAATCGGGGACAATTCACGTGGGCGATATTTGTATCGCAGAAAAGACGTTTGGCTGTTTAATCGCAAGCGGGAAACCAACGTTTCTTATCCGACGGAAACCGACATTGTGTTTCGTGTCAATTAACAAATTCACATACACACTTTTCAAAGCAGCTCTTTTCTTTCAATATGACTTGACAATGACGCTCAGCTTTCTCCAAACATAAAAGCTCCCGGTTTCATTATTATTCGCAAACTGGCTCTTGCGATAACCGAACATCCGGAAACACATGTCGCATTGTTGTGAGCGCAAACCAACAATTTGCGGCCGAATCGACTCGCTCGCATTTTAATAATCTTGCGACTGCAGACGGTCTTTCGCTCTTGCGCAACTTTTTTCTATTTGCAAATTTTTGCCAATTGAAAAGAAAAAAGGAAAAAAAGCACGGACAGTAGTTGGAGCGTGTCGACTGCGTGGGACTTGTTTACCTGGCACGTGTTTACGCGTGACATAACACGCGCCACCCAAGTGAAAGCAAAAGTTTCGTGACGCCCCCCGCGAAAGGATGTGTCCGGAGCAAGGTCGAGTCAAGTTTGAGGTCATCTAACCCGTTCGTTCATACTTTTTTGTTTTTGCCGGCGCATTTGCATTTACGGTTCCTCGCGGTAACAGGTGTTGAATTCAGTCCCGCCCACCATCCGAATTCTACCTCTCAACCGATCTTCAGCACCCCGAGACCTCTGTGAATCAACTTACATTATGCACTGTGTACGTTTTCATGCACTACCACTCTCTGTTGATTTTGCATTCTTGATTGCAATTTCAGCTGGTCGATAGACCTCGCTAATCAACAGAGACCAATGGCATCGTTTTGATTTAAGTTCAGCTTCGACTTTTCTTTTTGTTACACGCCGAGATTTCTAAAACGCTTTTCATGATGGGACATGCGCGCCGTTAAATAGTCAGACTTTTTTCAAATTCGGCCTATATGCGTTCTTTGTAACATCCTCGAACATTTTACAAAAGTTCACTTAATTATTTCAATTCAAAAATGAATGTTTTCTACGAAGATATATAAAAAAGGTGAACAAAAAAATTGTTTGAATTTTATGCTTCTGATCAAATTTAAAAATCAATTCTAAAGTCTTTACAGTTTACATTAAAATTTGTAATTAAATAAAATTGATCAATTTTAAATTCGCCGGTGCAATATAAATGTCAACGTCTAAACAAAAATACGTGGATATTCGTTGTAACAATTGGCATCACTGACATACGTCAAGAGGTGTGCGCAATTAAAAAAGTCGAAAGTGTACGGCGTACACAGTATCTAGCACAAATACCAGCCATTATGTGCGTAAGTTTGATATTTATGTAAAACGGCCGCTAGTTAAAAACTTAAGAATTTAAAATAAAAATGCCCAACTCTCGTCAATTGGAATGGTTCTTAGAAATCATATATATTTGCTTCTAGGCTTGCATGCATTTGTAATTGAACCTCCGGATTCTAAAAGGGCACTGACGCTCGAAAGGCTTTTTTTGATTTTAAAAAAGGTCTTTCGAGCGCCCTTTTAGAACCCGGAGGTTCAATTTTGAAAAACTATACACTTTGGTAAACAATCTTTTTCAAAAATATTTGTATTTCTATACTTTTGTTGTTTGAACAATTCTTTGGTCCCCTCACTTATTTTTGGTAACTCGAATCGTTTCACGTCATCGCCGCGGCAAATTACCATTGTTATCAAACACTCACGTTTTCGTGTCCGAATTTCTGTCCACGTTATATAATGCCAACCGAAACAATACAAACTTTTGAGTTCGACACGAATAAGGCAACGATAAAAAAAAACGTTGATATGCATAATTGGAGACGCAAGAAGCGTGATGTAAATTAAAAAAAAATATTTGTCGCCTTGTTTTTTTCCCTAAAACTCCAAGTGTACAGTTTAAAACGGGATTTTAAAAGTTGCAAAAATATTTTTACTTTTCCCCACACGTTTTCTAGGTCGGCCGCGATACATTTAAAACTCTTGTATATATTCTCTGTTTGATGACTTGGACGTAAGCAAGAAAAAAAGATTTTATGTGCAAAAACGAAATTCAAACTTTTCCGCAAAAACATAAAAAAAAGAAACAGGCATTATCAAACAGGCGTTGAATTTGATAATGAGAATGAATGAGCAAAAATCTAACAAAATAACTGATAAAATTTAAAAACAATTTGTTGAAAGTTGATTGAATTTTGTTTGCAAAATTGAGTACAGTGAAGCAATGATTAAAAAAATGTGAAACTTTTCGTAACACATTTCCTAAAGTAGAGATGTGAAAATTGAAGAAGAGGTTCGAATGAAAAAAGGTATAGTTGCGGTGTCAGTGCGCGCAATTTGTAACTCGTTTTTCCAAGTAAGGCTTCGTGCGCGAACCAGAATCTCTCTGAAATGCACGTATACACATAGGGGAAGAATCCGGCGGGGATTGCGTAATTCCGCAGCATTTATTTGTGTGGCTCATTGCCGGCGAAATAATAACATTTGTAATCGATTTCTCTATACGTGCCAGCGCCAAACATAATTTCCATTATACGCGCGCGTTTCGATTTTCTCTTGCTTATTGTCGAATTGTCGCAATAGCTTCGCGAGCTATTCATTCAATGAAATTTATTTACCTCCCACTTTCCACGATTTACAACCATTTTCGTGTCGCTCGAATTAATTTAAGCCTTCAATTAAAATCACAACAAATGTATAATTGCCAAAATTTAGCAAACAATCAACATATTAAATCATTTGGAAAATAAATTAAAAAACAATAAAAAATCCTTTTGTTCCTATGTACTTGTTCAAATTCCTTTTTTTTTTTAAAGTTTACTTTTTTATTGAAATACCATTTTACTCGATAAAATCTGGTTTATTGAAACATCCTTCTGTTTTTGTTTACAACCTTGAGTCCCTGTTAACATGAAATTCAAAGCACTTTTTAACTGCAAACTCACTTAGACGTGGTGTATTATAAAACTTATCATGGTTGAAACGGCGCTAAGAAAAGTTGAACCACCTTCTTTACATAAATTTAAAAAAGATGAACAAACGAGCCTCGAGGATGATTTTATACCGAAAAGAAAAATATAATAACGTCACAAACCTTCTTGCGCATTTTCACCGAACATAAGACTCGTTCAAATTATTTTATCTTTTATTTATTTATTCTTATTCTTTTGTGTTTTGAAAACGCACGTCTTTTAGTTTTAGATCTATATTAAATATTGCTATCCTGCGCCTTGAAATTCCACTGAAGATTTTCTTTTTTTACATATAAAACGCGGGGGAATAAAAATTAGCATCTTTCATCTCCCACGTTAACAATAGTCATCAATATCAATAAGAAATTAAAGCAGCGGCATTGAAATTACAGAATGAATTAATTGATAACGGTCTAGCGAGAAATAGTTGCGCAATTATACGCAGGCCCGGCATTGTTGCATTGAATTACAATTTGTCAAGTGGCATATCTCGCACTCGGATGGCTTTTTAGTTGAACGATCAATCAGAGTAACGTCTATAAATCGCCCCACATCTTCTCTCCTGTATTGTAAATTTATGAACCGATAAAAAGTTTCATCCTTACCTAAAAACAAAATAACGTAAAGAAAAATTGCCATTGTTTAGAGTGATATTCCCTTATACAATTTATATTTTCAAAGTAAAAAAAAAAGATAATAAAGTTTTGTTGACACTGCTATTGATTAGACATCCACGGACAATATCCACGCCGTATAAGTGCGACGATTTAAAGGCTAAACCTCATCAGTCGCCTTTTACCACATCAATAAATTAATATCCAAGTAAGGACTTGGCGGTATAATGTTTTGCGGTTGATTGCAACGTATGCGACAGCTATGATTATTTATTATTTACTCAAAATGACACACGGTGATCTCATAATTCGGATAACC
Organism: Trissolcus japonicus; assembly: GCA_030522925.1. Taxonomy (NCBI): domain Eukaryota; kingdom Metazoa; phylum Arthropoda; class Insecta; order Hymenoptera; family Scelionidae; genus Trissolcus; species Trissolcus japonicus. The sequence goes on along the minus strand of JAPYZS010000235.1, from coordinate 72,568 downwards.
GTTCAACTTATAATTCAACCTGCAAGAGACCAGACTATTCAGAACAAAAAGTTTCCGCCGAAACGCTCGGCTATATATTTTTTCATGCAAATGCGTTTTTTCTCACGAGAGTTAACAGTTTCTTTCTCTTTTTTTTTCATTTTTGTTTAGTTTTTTAATGTTTGTTTTAAATGTTTCTGATCAAACTTTGATTTGAGTTGAAATAAAAAGATATTAATAAATTTTAATTCAAAATCGTTTTGTGCGTGTTTTTTTATAAATTGTAAAAAAAAAAAGAAAACGAGTTGGGCAACGTTTGTGGCCGTTCTGAGACTTTTGTGATGGCAACGAGAAAGTGCACGTTTCCGCGGCAACGATTTGTTGTGGCGCACTGTGTCGAATGGGGCCGAAGTCCGAGCCACCCTTTGCTGTCTAGCCCTCCCACATAGGGAACGCGGTTGACCTGACATCTTCTTTTTCTCGTACCGCATGTAATGAGCGTAATACGCCTACATAATTATGCGCACACGCAATTACAACTGTATCAATAACCCTGTCGATTCCTAATTTAGACTTGCTCCGGTTCCTTTTCGCATTCTACTTGGATGATTGTAATTTGCAACTTTTCCTAATCAGATGTTATAGTCGTTAGTTGGTTTCTTTTTTAGACTGAAAATAAAAAAATAGAATTAAAAAATAATTAGTAAAATAATTGAAACAAAACAAAATTTTCCAAGCTGGCTAAAAAAAGAGAAGAAAAATTTATTGTGGCTGCATAAAAGTGCTGTAATACTTCCTACTCCGTGGCCATTTCAAGATGTAGGCTAGGTCAGTTTTGCAGTCCCTGAGAGATCTTGCCAATTATGACTAAACCTTTTTTTAACTCAGAGAGAAAAAAAACATAACGTAGGAATGAAATGAATCCAATAAATAGATCCAACAGGTATTAATCAAGCTGTTTTGAAATTGATTGGTTATATGCAGCTCTCGGCGACATCTACTCAATGTAATGTATTACTGATAAAGTTGAAAATAATGATAACAAAAGTTCGCGGCATCCCTTCCAAACTTGAATAACTTTTCAACCCCCAAATTCATATCAATAAATTGAGATGTATTTTATACCTCAAGTGTTTTATCTGTTGATGTAACAATAAAAATTAAAGAAATTTAATTTAATGTAAAAAAATGTGAAAATTGTTTGAAAAAAAGATAAAAAAATTGATTTAACAGAGAGCAAGAACGTTGAAACATTTCGAACACATAGGAATGAATTAAAAGCTGACATGCAGTGTCTTAATGGGAAGTTGCAGTTTGTTTTGAAATTAAGTCTAGTATTGCATCAAATGCCGCCTAATGGAAGTTTAAATTGAGACTGCTCGGGTGAACGTGATGAATGAAAATAAATTCCAAAACTTAGAAGGTATATGAAAGTCGTACGAATATAATTTTGTATGTGCAAGTGCCATATATAGGGAAGAGCCGGCGCGTTGCACGCCCACGAGTCGCTGCTATTTCTAAACGCGCATGATAAATAATTTATTAAATTCGTGGCCCAAATTCGATAACGCTTCGTTCATTGTCTCATGTGCGCATCCCATAAATATTCATTATTAATTTATTAATCTAGAGGCGATTCGATTGTCCTGTCAATTTTTTTATAATCAACGGGATGTATTACAAAACCTCAAAAGTATATTATTTTTAATATTCATGTGAAAATTATTTTATTAATTATTATTATACTATTAGATAAATAAAATTTATTTGAAAACATTGTTTTTGTTTCAAAAACTTTGGCAGCGATTGATTTTTGTTTATACAAACTTTTGTCGTAAAAAAAAAAAAAATTTGATAAGTATCGAAATTAAAATCATCCAATTGGCATCCACGAAATTACGCGCTGGATAAGATCGATAGAAACGCGGGCGGTTTCTCTTACCTTATTCAACAAACCAGACGGCCGTGGACAGAATTTCGCTTCCTTTTTCAATTATCATTCATTACCAATTTCTATTTACATTAAGACACTTCTCACGCTACTTGGCCCCTCGCGCAATCCTCATCACCTCTCGCGGTATCGATCAAGGTCGTGCCACAATGTTTTCCGTGTCAAATTTCGGCTGCTCCCCCCACCCCACCCTCTTTCTCTCTGTCTCTCTTTCATCCTTTAAAGCTCACATCTAACGTTGATCGAAAACACCGCAATTAGATTTCGAAACAGTGAGAAGGAAAAATAAACAAACAAAGGATGTAAACAATTTTTTTTGTTTACAATAGGTTTGAGCGAATTTGACGAGCTTGTTTTTGTTTTCAAGATTAAAGGGAAAATGTTTGTTTGTTTGTTTGTTTTTTGTATTTTATGGACTTTGTGGAAACTAACCCCTGGAGGGGTTTTTGGGTTTGTTTAGGGGGGCGCAGGGACCTAAGTTGGGCGGGAAAGAGGTACGCGCAAACGAAACATTGCTCGACTCACCGTTGGTGCGCCGCGATCTCGTGAAATTTTTGCCAAACCGGATGAATTTCTGTTTCACTGTCAAAAGCACTTATTATATCGACAATTACTGCACACAATCAGCCCACAATGGCGCAGTCCTGCCGTCGAGTCGGGGAATGCGTAGTAGAGTGTTGCGGACGTTGCGGCGCCGATCGGAACCATGCCGAATTGATAACGTTGCTCCATCTCTCGGACGCCCACGAATTATTCCTTCCAATTTTGGTCCGATTCCGATTTTACCTCTCCACGACTTGGCGCGCGCGTGCGTTACTTTCGGGTTTTTTGAATTTAAAGGTTAGGTATGAGATTAAAATTTTGAAATTTGCAACAATAGAAGGGAAAGGGATCAAATGTTACAGAGGAAGCTGTGAATGTTTTTCATTGTTGTTTGTTTTTGATGTTGATGCCAACAATGGAAAGTAATGAGTTTTCGAGTTTCAATTCAACTGAAAATTTATTTCAAGTTACTTTGTTAAAGAAAATTTAGAAACTAGATAATAATTTTGTTATAATAAATAAGTGAATAGGATTTTTTGTTCAATTTCAGTTACTACGAAGAATGTAGAGCATCTGACTTCACTAATAAAAAGCAATTCGGAAAAATTGGAAAAACAAAAATTGGAACTGATTGAACTAGAAGGAAAATTGACACGCATTAAGTTGTTACAACAAAAAGCTGTCATCATTGCAAATGAAAAGAAATCAAGACTGCAAGAAATGAAGCAAGTTTTAGACAAATGTCATGAGAATTTTGTTCAAACTTTAAAGCCTCATTTAGAGGTGAATTTGAACAAAGATATTCACGCCGAGGTCTCCAGAAGAGAAACAGTACTAAACCGGAAGATTGAAGATTTGAAAACAGTGTTGTTAAAGAAGGAGAACGTAAAAAATAAGTACGAAGAGGAGCTGGCTAAATTGCAGCCACAAATTTTATTACAAAAGGTAAATATTTACAATAGTCGATGGTAAATTTGTGTGAACTAAAATGATATAAAACTAAAAATTAATAAGATTTTTCCCTCACAGAGGAAACGAAATGTTTTGCATTCGCAACTACAAAAAAATCTCAATGAATCGAGGCGCTGTCTGATGGAAGCTGAAAATTTGTTAAGCAGAATAAAAAAAGGCTTGCCCGGAAAATGGACCAGTGCGACAATTAATTAATTTTAGTTAATCAATTACCAATGATTGTTATAAATAAAAAGTTATAAATATAAATGTTAAACTGAACCGTGCATCATATACAATAGTTTAGTTGAATTCAATTCAAATGTATCAATTAATGAGACGCTCCTGAGACTTTAAATTCACCGTTGAAATAAGCTTGTTCAGTGTCGTGTAATAACAAAGAAGAAACTTCTGGGTTCATTTGCGGACAGCAGTTATTCCAAAATTGTTCAGCCAAATGGTTATTTTCTGTAATTTGGCTTATGCTTGCTGCGCTTTCTCGCATAAACTCGGACACACTTTCGTCAATAAGTCGAAATTTCTTCTCCTTCTCTTCAATTTGTTCAGATATGATTTTATTTTGTTGTTTCATTTCGGCCAGTTTCAATTTGAGTTGTTCGTTGTCTCGGTTGTACAAATCTATGTACAAAGATCTCATATGATCCTTCACATTTCCCGGTGGCCGCCTGAAAAAAATTGCATCAAATAAACTCGAAGTTTATTCACTTATTTAAATTTATTTATTCACATATATTCGAAGAATGAACGCTAATTATAATGTCATCATATTGTAAACAAAAATAATCAGAAAAACTTATTTCTAAATGTTTAAAAATTAACATACCATGCTTTACCCTGAATCTTTATTCCTTTTTTTCTGATTTCACAACAGGCCTCATACACTGCTTCCACCTCTTCATCGTTAAAAATTGCATTAATTTTCTTTTTAGTGTCTTTCCTAATTTTGTCGTTCAATGTTTCGTGTAATGTTTCAATTACTTCTTTGGAAAAATTGAAATCCTCGAATTTTTCTGCAAATTGTTCTTTGCTAAAATTGTGATATTTTTTGAATTACAAACCATTCAATAATAAAACAAACATATAAAACAAATCATAAACAATTTATAAACTCAGACATTATGATGAAATCTGTCGATAAATTACAATCTCAATCAGGCCGGGAAGGGTGCAATATGAAATAAAAAATACACAGAATTGCAACCATCCCAACCGGACCGAAATTGCTATTAGAAAATGAACTGCAAAAACATTGCTATTTAAACTACAATGTGACTGTGATCAACATTGACTTGCGTCAATGTAAACAAAGAGCAATTTTGTCCGTTATGCTCACCTCACGCATGTGCCAATTGCTGTAATCTCTGTTTGTAACGTCTCAATGAACGCCACAGGATTCACCACTTCATCGTTGTTTATTTGTGACATTGCACGAGAATTATTTAAATTAATTGTCGTAATTGCAATCCCAGACGACAATGGAGTACCGGCGACCGTTCAATTTCAATTCTTTTGTGTGTGTTTAGTAGTTTGCCATGGACAATGTGAACACTCAAGATGGTACCAATAGTAGTTCCCCTAAAGATCCGAATAGTGACGGCGGCGCTGTTCTCTCCCTCCGTACGCGCGAAAGTTCGCATCTCAATTGCAGGCATTATTTATGCTCAAATTGACAGCAACAAGAAAAGAACGACAACTCTCATTGAGATGAAAACAAAAAAGTCTTGAATCGAGAATTCAATAAATAAACAATGTCCTGAGACATCTTCTGGCACTGAGGTTAGTTCAAACACGTGACGTATGTCATTTACAATTTATTCGCCTATTTAATAAATAATGTGTCTATTGTTGTTGAAAATGGGTTTTCATCGTTTAATTAAATTTTGAATAAAAAAACAGTTGTTATAGTAAACAAAACTTTTTCAGATGCAAGATGCTCATGAACTTCAGTGAGCCCTGTTTGCTGTCCAAAGTGCACTGCAACACTGCCAGCAACGAGGGGAATGCAATTTTAAATCTGATTAACGGCAGTGATAAAGGGTTCATTGCTTACTGTGCTGTGAGACCGCCGGTGCACATCGACTTCAAATTCGTGTGTAAAGTGCAGCTCAGTCATATCATAATCTGGCCAAGCGTAGGAGCCCAAAAGTCGTCCGGCCTCAAGCTGTCGGTCAGACCATCATACCACAAACATTCGTCCGAGTATAAGGACGTAGTGAGCGTTTTCCTCAAATCAGAAGACCAGAGTGTCTTTCTGTATCGAAATGATTTCGACTATAGACAAATTAGTGAGCCTCCAAATGCTGTCAAGAGGTACATTCAGTTGTCGAAATTTCCAAGTATCAATGCCGTGGAGGAATTCCGAATAAGCATCTTGAAGACAGACAATTCTGTGCCTGCACTAAAGAGAGTTGAGATTTGGGGTCGAGTGTCGCCTGTTTGCGACGCAACAACCAAATTGACCTTGGAATCACTGTGGAAAAAACGATTTGACAAACTAGAAAATGTTGATCGTCCCTCGAAATCCGTGGAAAACAAAAAGAAACATAAAAATGATGACAATAAAGAAACGTAATGTTTGAAAAAGCCTTTATTAAATTTAATTTATTAAAATTCTAATTCACTATTATAATATTAATTTAAAATTGAGCTATTTACATTTAATTTTATAAATGTTTTAGGGAACCTGCAAAGGATCTGCTTGACGTTCCGGAAGAGTTTCTGGACCCGATAACCTGCGAAATCATGACCAGACCGATCGTTTTGCCAAGTGGAAAAATCATCGATCACTCAACTTTGGAGAAACACGAGAGAACCGAGACCGCTCGGGGCAGAAAATTTTCTGATCCCTTCACAGGACTCGCTTTTAATGAGCAGCGAGTTGCAATTCCCGCTCTGGCACTCAAAGAACGGATAGACAAATTTCTACTGGCGCACAGCATTAATGAGGAGATCAAAAAGATGCCCCGAGTTTTGGGCACGAGACAGAAAAGACCAGCATTTTCTTCAGAGATTGTAATGAAGAACAAGGGAAAGATCACGATGCCCAGTGAAGACGGTCTGAAGAAAAGAAAAGTCTTGGGAGACGATGAGAGGCCGCAAAAAACTCACAGGCTTCCATTTTGTGCTTTGAAAAAAGAAAGTAGTTTGGTTCCTAAGAGTGTTGATAAGAAAGTAAAAAAAAAGAACGTCAACGAACGTGACGATTTGCTTGTTATCACAAAAACAAAATTGAATGCCGACTATAAGATCATTGACTGCGAGTGTTGCGCAGATAGGATTTTGTACAAACTGCCTTGTAAACATGTCATTTGTAGGAAGGCTTTGTTAGAAGGTGGAGAAAAGTGTAAAATTTGTGATATTATTTATAGAAGTAGCGATCCTGTCAGAATTTATGTCTAATAGGATCCAAGTGGGCATAGATGTAGTGTATTTTTAAACGTTTTATACCTTCAAATAAACAGAACTAGTATAACTATTTACATTTTTGTCTCATATGAAAAGTTGGGTTGCTTATTTTAATTTAAGTTTGGGTCAATTATTTTATCGATCATCTTTACGTTACGATAACTACCGCGAGTGTATAAACAGCTAACTTCACTCTGCGAGACTGTCGTTTATGTACCTATAGAGAGAGTTCCCGGTGATTTCCGACAGCTGATCACACAGAGAAACATGGAAGCCAACAAGTTTCGTGACATTTGAAGGAGAAACGTTTTCAAATCACAAATGAAAATTCAATTTATGCAAGACAAATCGTAATTTTGTTAATGAAAGATGTCAATCAAGAAAGGTAAAATTCAGATTTTCTATGAATAAGCATATATGTACACTTAACTTGGTATTTTCAACAATAAATAATTTTTTTAATTTTAAAATTTATTTAGATGAAGAACAAATTATGATTGAATACCACGATTTGAATTCTGTAAAAATGATAACACTCAGGGAGTTTCAAATCAAAAAACAAGAACTTATGGATGCAATAATCAATTTAATAAAAACTCAAAATAATAAAAATTTGTCAAAATACATAGCCATCGATTTTGATACTGAGCAATATTTTATACCAATAATTATTGCAGGGTAAGACTAAATCATTTTCCAAATTTATTACCAAACAGTATATATATGAGTTTTATTTTTTTTTCCTGTTTCTTCTTTCAGAATAATTGATTCGAAAAAGTTTTCCTTTGTTTTTAATCCAAAAGAGAAAGATTTATTTTCCCCGTTAACGATCAACCTTGTATTTTCTCACCATCTCCGTGCAAATCATGATTCAATGTTTGAATTGAAAATTTGCACTAAAACCATTCACCTACTAAAAAGCAGAGTTCAAAAAGTAAAGAGCGAATATTCGCTGGAGAACCTGACCTTTTCACCTTTTCGCTTTTTCTACGCCATCGCCACCTCGGGAACGACCGGGGTTCCAAAAATCGTTCAAGTCACAGAGGATTGTATAACCAGCAACATCTCAGATTTGTCTCAACTTCTCGACGTTTCATCTACAGACAAAATAGCTCAGCTTACACCGTTAACCTTTGACCCCAGCATGGTCGAGATATTTATTTCCTTACAGAATAGTTGCGCCTTATTTATGGTCTCGAATGAGGTGAAAAACAACCCGCAATTGCTGCTTGAAAAGATGAGACATAGTCAAGTTACTATTTTCCAAACGACACCTTCCCTGTTGTTGAACAGGTGGTCCAGACAAAATCTGAGACTTCTATTTTCAAGTGACTCAAAGCTGAGGATTCTTTTGTTGGGAGGGGAACCTTTTTTAAAACCAGGACTCGTTTCTGAAATTAGAGAAGAAGGAAATCCAACACGATTCTTCAACGTTTATGGAATAACTGAGGTTTCCTGTTGGGCTAGTGTGTATGAATTTTCTGCAGATTCGGGGATGATGGATTTCATTGGGGAACCCTTATCCGACACCCTTTTCCAAGTCAAAAGTAGTGAAACTGGTGATATTGTTGAAAATGGAGAGGGAATTTTGTACATTGGTGAGACTATTATTAAACATAAAAAGAAGCTTAATTTTAATTTTTTAAAATTAAGATATATTTTTCAGGAAGTTCTAAACGGATAACTCAGATAGACAACGAAACTATATCATTAGAAAATATGCCTACTTATAGGAACACAGGAGATATCGTGAAGGTGAAAAACTAATGATTCAATTAGTATTACAATGACAAAAATTTTATCACTTTAATCGTGATTTTTTAGATCGAATCATCAAAAATTTATTATAAAGGCAGATCAGATTCGACGATAAAACGTCTAGGTCACAGGGTGAATTTAAATTTGTTGGAAAGTCACGCAGAAACTAATCGGATGATAGCAAAAAGTACGGCCATCTGGGATGAACAACTCAACAAATTACAACTTATTGTGAGCCCTGTTTCCACTATCTACGATCCTGCAGAGTTAAAATTGGAGCTAAGAAGGCACTTAAGAAGCTTGGACGATTGTTATCAGCCCGACGAGATTCATTGTCTTAACACTTTCCCTCTGACAGAGCACGGCAAAATTTGTAAATCCACTCTCAAGAAAATAGCTGCCCAACGACTGAAACCTTTAGATAATTTAGAACATTTGTTACGCGCGATTTGGGCGAACCAGCTGGGCTATGAGTTCGATAATGGATTTTTGAACCTCGGTGGCAATTCAATCAGTGCTTTCCAAATGTCAAACGAGATTGCAGATCTGTTAAATTTGGAAGTCTCAAAATTGATCAATATTTTTCTGAGCAATGCCAAGTTTTCGGATATTTTAAACTTGATCGAAAAAGACTTGAAAATTAAAATTGAAAATTTAAACGAAATCAAAAAGGAACAAATAGTTGAGAAAGGAGAGCTTTGGACTACAGGTTTAGATGCAAATAATGTCGATCAGTTTAGAAATTTAAAATGTCTTTGGCAGAAGAATCGCGGAGACGATTCTGCATCAATATTTGATTGTCGGATCGAAGGAATTGTCATTGACAAGACGCATGACTTGAAAAAGTGCGTAGATGCCTCTCCTACGGTCTTCAAATGCTCCAAGTAAATTTTAATCATGTTAAATATTTTCAACAAAATTATTGTCGAGATTCATGTTTTTGATTCCTGCTTTACATTTTTTAGCGGAAAAAAATATGTTACCGTGGGATCTCATAGCGGGATTATTTGCACAATTTCCCTCAATCTCGATTCAACAGAGTGCTATGAAATCAAGCTACCAGATCGAATAGAAGCATCGGTTTTGATACTTGATAGTTTTCGAGGGGTCGTTGGTAAATTAAAAGAAAAATTAACCCTTAAATTATTATTCACGAAACCATGAATATGTCCAGTAAATATTTAAGATCTTTTCCAGGTTGTTACGACGGAAATATTTATTGCCTTCAATTAAACACAGGAGATATTGTGTGGAAATTCCAAACCGGGAACACGGTAAAATGCACTGCTGTAGGATGCCAGTTGCAGAAATGTATATTTGTTGGATCTTACGACACTTACATTTACTGTTTAAACATGGAGGCAAGAAAACAATCTTTGAAATATTAGAACAGAAAGAAAAATTCAAGTTTGATAAATAAATAATCTGTGCCTAATTACTTTCTAGGATGGCGGGATGAAGTGGAGAATAAAAGTCAGTTCTGGGAGCTTAACAGCTAAGCCTCGGCTGAATCTTAGTAATAAATTATTATTAGTTGCATCACTGGATGGAACCTGTGCTGCATTAGACACCATCTCGGGCCACATTCAATGGACCAAAAAATTCGACCAACCGATCTTTTCTTCCCCAGCTCTGCTCCAGTCTGGAAATGTTATTGTTTGTGTAGTGACAGGAGACATTATCTGCATTAACATTCATCACAATTCAGAGGTAATTTGCAACAAATTTATCCCTATTCTATAAATTATATATTGGGATTTATGCATATGTATAAATGATATATTAGTTTTGAATATGAATTCATTTTAAATATAAAAAAATAATAATAATAATGAATTTCATCTTTTTCAGTTATGGACTTATTCAACCAGGCTCAACATCTTTTCATATCCTATAATTCATCTTGATCCTAAAAGTGGCTGTGAGAATATTATTGTGACTGCCCAAGATACACTTTTTTGTCTGGAGTGTACTGATGGAAGTGAAACAGCTGCCCCTTCGTTGCGTTACAAAATCAAATTGCGTGGCACGACGTTCTGTACTCCCTGGTGCGAAGGAAACATCCTTGTTGCAGCCGACTCGAGCGGCATTGTACAAATACTCAACTTCCACGATGGTATCTCACTAGCAGAGATCAAGTTAAACGGTGAGATATTTTCATCTCCAGTTTTGTGCGATGATAAGATTGTAATTGGGTGTCGAGATGATTTGCTTTACCAGCTCAAAATATTGCACAGTTAATAAAAAAAAAAAAAGAAATGCTGTACAATAAGATGCAGTAGTCGCAATAAGATGACTTTCTTCTTTCTTTCTCTGGCTTTTGAAGTAAGTTAATCTTCGTATTATATACGCTTACGTACTTTAGGTAAGATATGAAATGCAGGAAAAGTGATTAAAATTTATCTCAACCGGGTATATATTCTTTTACACGAACGGATAAGAGAATGATGATTATAAAACGCCCATAATCATAATCTCCAACGTGACGGAAATAACTAATTGGGTATTTTTGTTGTATAATTAAGACTGCGGTGATTACATTAATTTTTTTTTGTTTCCTTGATTTTTATTTAAATTCTAAATAATCGTATTGTGAAAGTGTATACATTTGCCATAAAGGGAGTAATAGACACTTGACGAATAATTTAGCCATACGCAAACAAATCGTGATGTAACAACGATTTTCTTTTGATTCCGTGATTTTGGGTTGTGATGAAACAAAAACGATTCTTCACAAGTACATCGGTTGGAACGGTTATATGTTGAAAGAAAGACGAATCGTTCATTGATAATTATGCTGTCATTTATCTAGACCTCCCCGAGTTTATAATAAAAAATGAAAATTATTTAAGAAAACTTGGTTTTAAATAAAATTGCCTCCAACCCATTCCAAGATAAAGCGTACAAAAATCAACTTTATACACAACGCTGTGGAACACAAAACGGGCAATGAGACAAGTTCTACCTTCGCTTCGGGTTAAAATTTACCTCTAAACGGCATCGCTTGATTTTCTAATTACCACTGAATCATTCGTAATTTTGTTTTTCACTCTATCTAATTTCGCGATCGTAACAACAAGTTGACGACAAGCAATGACGAATTGCACTATCACAAACTTGATCCAAAATGGATTGGATATGAATTTGCAATGATTCTCTAGACATTCTTCAAGTTAACTATACTGTGTCACAATTCAAGTAAATGATATCATTCAACAATGTATATTTATTACGCGATACATTTGGGGGAGCGGAAAAGTTTAGCGCTAAAAAATAAAATTGCTAATCACGATCAAACGAGTTCGGTTGTTTTGTGAAAATTGCATTTCGCGCAAGGTAACCAATTTGATGGGTTCAAATCTGACCGAGTTGTTTAACTCACTTTTGAAACGAAAATGATTTCAACGTGTGTTGAGAAAAACATAAACGACGCGACGTTTGAACGTTCTTGTCTCGCTTGAAGGGCGTGTGAAATCTAATTGACGCTGCTGCAATTGGCGAGGCTCCCAATTGATGACAAGAGCGTTCTTCGGTGTAACTCGCTCGGCAAATATCGCACTCGTTGCGCACATTCATTGGAATTGTTCATCGTCAAAATTTGTCGCAGATCATCCCCTGCGAGAGAAGAGTTACGAACTCGCAAACTTGATCAACAAACGATAGCCAGCTAGCTTGCGAGCCAAAGCCAGAGCACCAATGCTATTACGAAAATTGATTTACCTCCTGTTATTTGCAACATCGTTCGCAACCCTTGAAACTCGATTTGTGGAATCACTTAAAATATCCTCCTAAGTATGCTTTTTGTTTTACTTTCTCCCTTTCTATCTTCCCCTGGAAGGTAACCACGTTTAGGCATGTCTTAAAATATTCATTTCGTCGCGTCGCAACAGCAATGTTTGCACCTGTTCAGGCAACATGTTTCCATCACATTCATCCAGAGCCAATTATTTATTGTTCCTCCTCGTTCAGTTTGACCTTGGAGAAATCAAAATCCTCGCCGGTTGCTCGTTTGTAGATGTCCAACACATCCAAACAAGTGGTCTCGAAGTGTGTTGTCGCGTCGTAGCTTGTGGAGATGAAGATTTGGCTCTCGAGACCGTTGTCAGTCGCTTCCATGTAATCGGATACTTGCAAGAACTTTTGCTTGATAGGTCCGAGCAGATCCAAGCCTGGCTTGATCTCCATTTCGGGGTTGTTGGTCTCAACGGTTGTTGATACCATGGCAATAAACCAACCCTTGGCAGCGACCTGGTGCGTGTGCGAAACCAAGGACACGTAAATGTCAGAATTACGATTCACCTACAAAATCATTTAAATTTCATTAATACCACTCATCTTTTATATGTTTTTATCTTTATCATTCAATTCTCCTGTTAGTACCTGTTTTTGAGGGATAATAATTTGAGTTGACAGAGCATCGTTGGTATTGGGTATGGGGTGATCCAGAAGACAGATGCACCTAATGACTTTGCTCACTTTTTTAACTCGATCAGGTACATATGAGGGGTCACAAAATACTTGAGAGCATTTGGCGGTTTGGTTTCCCGAACGTACACCGACCACCTGAAATGTTACAGAGAAAAGAAATTAATTATCTTACAAATATTTGATGTAATACAACGTTTAATTTGAATTCAGAAAAAAATATGATTGTACAAAATCTTTTTGTACAAAGTATAAGTATATATGTAGTATATTATTACATATATTCAAGTTTGCGTCCAGCATTGATATCGATTGTAATCGCAAACAAAAACTACCCGATGGAAAATAACGAGCATACGATGGATTGCTATTCAAACAGCGTTATGTCTACAGTGTTTCAGTATAACCAAACGAGGATATTTGTAATACCTTTCCATCCTTCAGGACGATTTCGTCGATAGGTGTGTCGAGCATGTACGTGCCGCCGAAAATGGCGCTCAGTCGGGCAAAGCCCTGCGGAAGCTCTCCCAAGCCATACATCGGATAAAGGTACGGCGACTTGCCATAGGCTGCTAAACTGTCGCTGTACAATTTGATTCTACGTATCGTGCCAACTGCTGGTTGCGTTATATAGTCATCATTCCTGCAACAACGTTCATCAGTTCATCTTTAACTGAATATATGTCAAACAGATGATTGAATGGGATTTAAAAAATGTACCTGTGCAAAGCCAGTGCATGCCCAGTGAAATCCTGGGTGTTTTTATCCAAATTGAATTTGCTATAGAGGGCGCTCATCGGATTTTTGAAAGGGTCAAAGTTGTCCCACGACTTGGGGTCGTTCTCCTGGAAGTTTTGCACCCAGATGAGGAAGTTGCGGAATCGGCGCTTCTCAAAAAGCCCCATGAGGTCGCTCGACAGTGCCTCCTGTTGGTCGATCGGTACCTTAGAAATTTTTCCAGACTTATATACATAGGAACCCTCAACCGACTTGAATTCCAGGTAACGCGTAACTCCCGTGTGGATCAGCAACTTCACCAGCAACCCATTGGCCATCAGGAACTTTGGAATCAGATCCACGTTCCAGTCTCTTCCTCGGCCGTACGACTCATCCGGTTTCGGTGCTCCGAATTTCCTGCAACGAACAATTTTTACAGTTTATTTTACAGTTACGCAGTTTTGTACATGCCTATGTCACATAACGAGAATTTATTCCTTCTTTATCCATCAGGGAACTCATTTTTTCAGCCAAATAATACAAAACCGATCATCATCTTTATTTTACTCAGCCAGCAGGCAAAATTTTTGTTTTACTTGTTCACATTATCATAACGATAGGAATATTTTTATATTTTATTTATAGATTTTTTATTTTTAAAGAAAAAAATATTAAGATATAATAAATACTCCGTTTTTATCAAGAACAAACGTTCACGCTTGAAATCATTTTACTTAAGTGTTGTAATAAGAAATTATTGTTGTTTTATCATAGACAAATGTTCAATTAAAATTTAACCAACTTGTAGAAATCATTTGATTTTATTGTTTACACTTTCTAATCAATCTTTTTATAACGTCACGCTTCATTGGAATTTTTAGTAAAATTGTGTACTTTTTTCTAATGTCTGAAACAATTTCAAATCAATTCGAATCTCTGAGGTAAAATTCTTTTTCCTCGTTGGACACTTTAGAGATAGACAACAAAACGATGTAACAATTTGCCGCATAATTTGCTCCCCCAGCGAGCTGTAATCACTTTGGTACTAGTGCGCGATGACGCTTGCAATTCTTTCACTCGAGTTAATTAAACTTCGGTTTTCTAAAAACGATCGCTTTTAATTATACTCTGGTAACAAGCTCTGCACTAGAGATGATTAAAAGATTTTCCGATCCGCTTCTTGGTCACCTTTCAATTCCACGCAACTCTTCAATCAACCCGAAAAAGAAAATGAAAACAAACATACAGAAACTAATAAACAAACAGAGAAATTAAAAACAATAATTTTGTATTCAACAAATTGTGTCGCAAAATTAGAAAGCAAATTTATTTGCTTTTTATTTGCACAATCAAAATATAATTTTATCATTAACCGACGGTATCAATGTAACAACTAGTGACGTCACTTAGCCAATCAAAAACAATATACTTATTTATTATCTTCCGATTGTTTAATTTTTGAAAATAAAATAAAAAATATAATAAACAAACAAAACATTGTTACTAATAGAAATTGTAAAGTTAAACATCTGTTTAATCAAATTTTTATATCTCGATTGAGTGTGGCAATTGAAGAAAAAAAAATTCACTTGAGGTTGATCTGACGATCTCTTCCCCAAATTGTCAAAAAGGTGGCATAATCGATTGATCATTTTTCCGAGCATACAATCGAGGAATGATTTTGCCACGTTCTACCGCGTTCACAGGGCGGGCCCCTCCCCCAATCCGCTCGATATAAGCAAGTGTCTGTTATTTAAACGAAAAATAACAATAATAATAAAGTATACAAAAAAAGTTAAACAATGAGATTGCGAAGAGACTTGAACGGAGAAGAGTTGTTCAACTTTGATGGGAGAGAGTGGGGAAAAGAATGTGACTTTGGCTTAAATGGAAAAACTGGGTCTGGAAAATTACAATCATAAAGAACTGTCATCAAGTTTTGATGTGTAATTTGATCGGTGGGAAAGAAGAATTCAAAATGACCGCTTGGTTTGTTGAGAGTAACATGACGTTTCTCGAGTGTTCACGCTCCAAAAATCTCTCTCGAACAGGTGGAATGAAAAAAAAAAAGAAAGAAAAGAAAGAGAGAAACGAAACAAAGAGGGATGAAAAAACGATAAACGTAGAGGAAACGAGGGTTGGTGTTGGAGTGAACAATATTTTTAATTTTTTTTTTCCAAAGAAAAGGATGAAGACGCACCTAAATAGGTCTTCCAGAGGTGTCATGGAAGCAGACTCGCCGCCGTAGTACTCATTGCGGTCAATGTGCAGGACACGCTTGCCGCTGACGGACAGCATACCCGAGAGGATGCACTCCTTGAGGCCGGTGCCAAGCACGATCGCGTCATATTCCTCATCCATCGTGGGAGCTGCGTCGCACAGATGTCACGGTCACAACAACGGGCTGTTTTTTGTGCTCCGAAGCTCGCGTCACTGCCAAATCCTCGGCTGTTATGCCGGAACGCAACCAGATGGGAGGAGGGGATACACGTCTCTTTTCGCCACCGTCGACTTTTCCGTTACCACCGCGATGCGAAGCTCCTCACTCTACACGACGACCTCCTTTTTTTCTCTCTCTTCTCTAGCCTCTGACGTCACCAGTTCCTTTTCGGCTAACTTCACGGCACTACGCGCCAAAATTCAAACCTCAACTGTCAATATCACTTTGACATTTTGCAAAAGGCGTTTGTTTGTCTTTGTTTACAAAGAGAAAAAGTGACAATCACATTTGTTTATTTTTTGGGCATATCTTTATTATATTTTTTGCTATCTTTTGTTTAGTTTTTGTTTTGGTTTTGCCCGTCAGGTGGCGCCGCTTATTACACTATGAACTGTGTGTTACTCGCGACATTTGTTTTCGTCCAAGTTGCACGTGCAAAATGTGGATGAGTATCATTTTGAACGGAGTTGAAAGTAAAGAAACAAACCTGTGACAAACAATCAACCCTTGAGCTTGACTAGAATTAAAACTAAATGTCACACAACAAGTACGAAATTTCGCGACATTGCCTGTGGCTGTTCTTAACCTCCGATTGTTTACGTTACTTTTTGAAATGACAACGTTGTTTAATAAGTTACGTCCTATTCCCTTGACACTGTTGAAGACCAACGTTTCACAGAAAAATAATGCATCGACGAAGATTTCGAATTTGCACAAACAAATGATCCGCGATATACTTAGCACCCAACTGAAAATCAAAGAGAGAACTGCGAAAAATTTGACGAACAGTGATTCAAAAATTTTGGAACTGCCGATAGAGCGATTAGCAAAAGTGGCCAAGATTTTACAGGTAAGTTTAATTTAGTATTTTTAAATTAAATTTATATAAATTTTATTACATTTGTTAAAATTAAACAAATTATTTTGATCCATTTATATGAGCTGTTTTTTCTTCAGGAAAACAATGTCGACCTTAAAAACTTGGAGCATCACACGGAGTTTTTGTGCTGGAAGCCACACGTTTTGAAACACAAATTGTTTTTGTTACAAGAATTGGGATTAAAACATTTGAACGTGACGTTCTTAGGGATGTAAGGACACTACAAACAATATCATAATCCAAATTTATGTTCTTTGTCCAAGCATACCTTTTAGATTGTTTGTTCTAAAATCAGGATATTATTCTTTTTGCAGGTATTCTAAAGTCATGAGTTTGCCTCAACAAATTTTTAAAGCCCATGCGAATTTACCAATGGATGTGAATCTACCTGAAAACATATATTCACATTTAAAAAATGCTCCTGATGTACCAGAGGTTGATGAAAACGTCAACATATGTCAATTGTGTTACGTTTGTCTGAAGCATTATTTAGTGTGGAGGCTAGAAATCAAAAGCGAAGAATCAGACAACATTTTCTCAACAATACCGATTCTTCACAAAAGTCTGAGGATTTATGACGATATCATCAATGTTTTGCAAAGTGAATGCAATTTTACCAATCAGATGGTTTGTATCGGTTGAAATACGCAGTTGAACAAGTTGTAATGAAACCCATGTACTAAAACATACGAAACATCATTCGCAGATCAAGGCAAATTTAAAGATAATTAATTCTACATCCGAAATTGGACCGATCTATAACGTGTTGCAAAAAGAAACAGGGGTTGCAGCGTCAATATTTCAGCGCTGTCCTTCCATCCTGAACAAAAATTTGCAACAGATTTGTAGGTTGATAGATCACATTAAATATTACAAAATTCCGATCGAGTCTGCAGGAAAGTGTCCAGAGGTGCTAATCCTAACACCAGAGGAATTCGAACGGAGGCTATCAATTTTAATGACGTATCCAGAGGTGCGCCTCTTTTACAACCATCCCAGGTTTTTGAGACTAATCTCGGGCTTTCGAATGGTTCAGATTAGAGTGAAGTACATGAGAGAATATTCTTATAATTATTCCTCAGTTTCTTTGTTGGTTGGAGGTCATAGGCGATTCACAAGGTTTGTTACCCATATTCTGCTTTTTATGTAACTGTTATTTTGCCTGAAATTAAAAATTATTCATTTACAGCACGGTAAAAGACGAAAAATCCCGAACCAACATCCAAGATTTGGTCTTTCTCTTAAACAAGGACTTCCAGATGGACGAAAATGAACTCAAAAAACAAATTCGTAAACATCCGTACTGGATGTACTGTTCGTTGTTGCAAGTTGAACACACATTCGAATATTTGAAAAAGCACTTTTCATTGGATGACATCTATACAAATCTCTACGCTGTTTTTTATCCAAGGTATAACATGTTTCTGTATAAAAATGAAAGTGCAGAAGTTGCTTCAATTTGAATTGTGAATAATAATGTGGTTATTTATAGTTAGTTTTGAAGAACCCTATGTGTGATATTAATTTTTAGTGATAATATAAAAGAAACTCTTCATGAACTGAAAAAAGAATATTCTACTACTATAGGAGATTTATGCTTTGCACCAACTCACTACTTGGCATTATGTATATACAAGATGGAACTAGATCACCATTTTTCGGGAGATGCAATATGGAACTCAGAAAACAAAAGTCCAAGTTTGCAAAAGAAAATTCTACCAAAAGAAGAAGAAGAAGAAATTGTAAGGGCAAATAAGGAACCAACTCGGCATATTTTGTGATATTGCAAGTAATGAAAATATCTCATACTGCTATGTTTCTTCTTTTCAGCTGAATCTGGAGTATCTAGGATGAATAATAATAATAATAATGAAGAAAAGAAGGAAAATCGGTAAGATATTGCCGCTGTAATTACTGTAAAAAGTGTAAAAATGTTTGTTATTAAATATTTATATCAAGATGATCAGAAACTCGTATTTATCGATTATTCATTCAAAAATTTATGCATTGGCGTGGAAGTAGTAAAGATGTCTTATAACACTATTATACACATGGTTTTCTTCATAAAAAATTAAAAGATATCTGTATTCCAAGATTACATTAAAATGCTATCTATCATTCTAGTCACGTGGCCTTCAAATCTACTCAGTGACAGCTGTCATCGATACGTAAACACAATTGACAGGAATTAATGACATAGTAATTAAATAGTTACCAGTAACTAGTATAGTCTAGTTAAATTATAATAAAAAAATTAATTAATCGTTCGTAACAAAGTTAAAAATCAAAATATTTTATAACATTCAAGTAGATTCTGATAAAAACATAAAAAGAAAAGTTCTTCAAAATTTCAGAGACATAAGAAAAAAAGTTCTTTCAATTCAGACGACATTCTGAATTTTATTAGCGTTTGCAATAAAGAAAGAAAAGTGCATTTGGATGCGTCGAAGTCCATTTATCACAGCGCTCCTTTTTGTTGGTAGAAAAAAAAGTCAACGAAAACAGCGGCACGAATAATTGACGAATATATAAGTAGTGATTTACTCGGATTACATGAAAAAATTGCAAGCTGCAACGCCGGGGCTAATTCTTCCATGTTTATTGTCCCCGGGAGGATCTTCAGATTCCTTTTATTTACAACGGGGTGCAAAGCTATTAAACATCGCCTGTTTCTTTGCAATGAGAACTTAATCTGCCGGGTTCGATAGAGTTAACTCACTGTAATTGGATATGCTGTTAAACATTAATTCCTTTCCCTTCCATTGAACTTTTGCTTACAATTTATCACTCTGAATTAGTTTCTTTTTCTGTTCTTTTTTTCTATCTTGACCTTTGAACTGGTTCATGCCTACGTGATTGAAACAGAGTGCACAATTCACGATACGCTGATTGCCGTACCACAAGAGCTTTCGGGCAGGGATATAAAACAAAACAGTGGAAATACAGATGGAAGCAGGACGAGTATACTGGATCGTGTGGCATTTATCTGTCAAGTGCAGCAGAATGAGTTCATACGCAGATTAGGATACGCTGTAGCTCTTTTAATTAATCTGTCGTTTCGCTGCGAGAGGACGACACATTATGTTTAGTAATTGTTTTTCTATAATTACTTCAACTATGACAAATCATATGAGATATCATATGAGAAATTATATGAGAAATCATATAAAAAATCATATGAAAAATCATGTGAGAAATCATATGATCTTTTTTACCAGGAAATTCAGCATTAGTCATTTCTTCGGTACTTTTCGGTATTTTTTAAAATCGAAAATGAAATTCAACAACGTCGTAAAAAATAGCGCAATCATTTATTATATTTATTTTACATTTATATACATTCATATACACATATATATAGTATACATTTATTATAATCAATACTATTCATGAATATTAATTGTATAAATATTTTTGTTTTTATTTGTTGGTAAAGTAGTTTCAAATTTAACTTTAGTGTTGTTTTCTAATAAACATTTACATTTACATCTCCAAGTATAGGAAAAGTTTGTCAAATTATAAAAAAATTCGTTCCTCAAACGCATCAGCCATCAAATATCATTTTAAATTAAAAATTTTCAATTCATCTTCCATCCAAATCTCTGAAAATTTATTATGATAAGCAATAGTTAATGAAATCTAAATGATGATATACACTCGTAAAAATATTCGGGAATCCGTTTACGCAATCTGCCAAATCGTTCTTATTAATTTTCTTTTTACCAATACTTCTCGACACAACTCCTATTAAATGATTTTGACTATTGACCACCGGACCTCCACTGTCACCCTAAAAGGAAATTTGATTTTGAATTATTTTTTTATTCAAGTTCTTATTTTCTTTTCATTTGTAAAACTTAACCATAGACTTTAATATACATTAGATAAATTTACCTCACAGATGCCTTTATTGGTATCACCAATGTCACAAAAATCACTTGAATCAACGTTTCTTTTACTTGCGCGTTTATGGCAATCTTCATAAAGCATTAGCCTGCTTTCGTACAATTTAAGATTATTACTCATTTGTTTATTGTACCAATTTACTCTTCCATATCCAGTAATAGTGATCAGTTCGTTCTTTTCAGGTGGATTTGATGTTAAATCAATCGATTGAATTGTTTCGGACCAAGTAAACGGATATTCCAACTGAAAAAATTTTTTTTTATAATGCTGTGAACTGTATACGGAACACTCGTCCCGCAAAATTCGTTCCACCATTAGATATTTTGAATGATTTTATTTGAAGTTGCGGGTTAAAATTGATATACCTTAATGACAGCAATGTCATGTTTATTGGTACTTTTAGAATAAAGCGGGTGTATATATATATTTTCAGCCATGATATTGAGTCCTGGAACGTTCCTAGAGTTGGTTCCGGCGACTACTTTCACAGTGCAATTTTTTGTCTCGATAAACGATATGCAATGCGCTGCAGTTAAAACATGTTGCATGGATATAAGGGTTCCTCCACAAAAGTATTTGTCATTATATGTTATATAAACGTGATAAGGAATAATCTTTCTACTCTGTGTTCCTCCAAAGATGCGATATGTTGATTTCTGAGATTTGTGTGATGATCCTCTTCCTAAATCAGATACTATGTTTTAATTAAAACTCGACTAAAAAATTAACGATTATACAATCATAAACTAAATTATGTTGAAATAATTTGTTTCGCTCACCTAACAAAAAAAGTAACGCTGCCAGGCCAAAAACAATGAAATTCATTTCAAATTTTTTTTTCAACTTATAGCAAACTGTGCATCTCGCTGTTCTGTTGTAATACTATACCGATTGAATTAATCCGCTTGTTTATATATAACATTATACTGTAATGGCCGGCAAATGAATAACCAACCAATGATATGACATATATTATCGGACGCCGTATGATAAGTGAAGAAGAAATTCCCAAACGTCGTACAGGAAATATCTGATATGCACCCGACACGGAATTCCCGTGGCTTGCAAGTTGATACAAAGCATGGAGTATTTGTTTTTAACTAACCCTGCAAATTTTTAAGGTCACACTGATAACTGAGCTGACCCGAGGTCACCTCGAACGCGCAAAGAAGGAGAAATTTCTATATCTTTTTTACTTCCAATATTTTGTTCATTTAGTACCAATCGTTGAGAATAATGAGACAACGTCGTGCTTTTTCAACTTCAGAAACGCGAGGTTTAATACAGTGAATATCAAATTAATTTAAACAATTCTATCCAGACATTTTTGATGGGCCGTATTACATCAGGTCAGGTAATTTCAGCATTATTATTTTTGTGACTTTGTGACTAAATATTGATCGCAAATATTGGAGATTTTATTCGAAATAAAATTTTCTAATAATAAAGTTTACTGCTTAGAAGCAGTAATATTACCTCCATCTTCGATACCAACACTTTCTCTTCCCCTTTTCATCAACTCATCAAAATGCAACAATCAACTCCGAGTTTACAAACGGGTCTCAGAATAAACTTTGCCATTTTTTTTCATTCGACCAACAAATAAAAACAAAAATATTTATACAATTAATATTCATGAATAGTATTGATTATAATAAATGATTGCGCTATTGTATTTACAATGTTGTTGAATTTCATTTTCGATGTTATATGCTGATCCAAATAAAAAATGAAACACTTTATATGTAGTTGGAAGAGTTGTAATAATGTACGTTTATCTGAATCCGTTAGAATCTTTATTTCTGCAAAAGTAATTACCCGGGGAAAAAAGTCCAGGTCTGATCAGACCTGGACTTTTTTTTCCCGGGTAGTATTTGATTACAATAAAGTGTACTTAATAATAAACCAATACAAAATAAAAAAGTGTGACAATCGAAAAACATGTAGTTGAAAGAAACTTACTATATGGCAAATTCAAATTTAAGAACCAAAATTTTTATGGAAAGCATAATTATCC
The DNA here is from genome assembly GCA_030522925.1 of Trissolcus japonicus. NCBI lineage: Eukaryota > Metazoa > Arthropoda > Insecta > Hymenoptera > Scelionidae > Trissolcus > Trissolcus japonicus. Next base: position 49,575 of record JAPYZS010000235.1, on the reverse strand, counting down.
GCGTAATTTACACATTGTTATCAACTTGTACAATGTAATTTGGATATGTAAGTTACATAAATCCATAATTGGACACTGAGAAAAAAAATGGTAAAATATGTTTATAAAAAAATGCAGAAACAACTTTTCTTTTATAAGTTTAAATTTCTCGGTTACCAAGCAATTTTTGCTTAGCACAATTTTTATAGAAATTTTTCTTTTCCTGTTCAAAAAAATATTTTAATGAATTCTACTGAATATAATAATTAAATAATATGAGAAATGATATGAAAAATCATGTGAGAAATCATATGATCTTTTTTACCAGGGTAATCGTTCGTTCATTCTGTCCTCATTTACGTGCCCACTGTATATAACCCGGGATAGGACGTCTAAGTGCTAACAAAATTAAAACCTCTTTTGTAATGAATGGTGCGTTTGAATTTTTGAAACACAAAATGCTTGTTAAGTAGAAAAGACAAAAGTTCGTTTACGCTTGTTATCGACTTTGTAGTTGACTGGACTTGATTGAAAAAAAATGTAAGCAGCTTGCACCATGGCACAGTTAATTATTTGCATGCTGAACAGTGCTCAATATGAAATTTAAATTGGTTTTATCTTTTTTGCTTTCTGTTTATTGTTTTTATCTGATGAACAGCGAACTGGTCGGATAACAATTACTTTGAGATTACTGAAAGGCGCTTTTAACGAGTTTCGAAGGGACCGTAATAGAGAACTTTACTCGTGTTTTGTATAACGCGGTATTTCGCTGAACAATCCCAATACAACTGCTATTAACGTAATTACGCGTTGAGAACGTAAATGTCATTTTCAGACATGGCCGCAAATCAGCCTCGGCTTCACGTCATTTGTACATCTTTGGTATAATTAAAGCTCATTGTTTGACGAATATCTCAGATGAGGTTAATTGTTCAAAATAATCTATCTGAATAGAATCGGAAACAAAGTGATGCGCATCACATATGACAGCACGAAAAACTTTCTCCGAATTATTTTCCGAGAAAAATATTGTGAATCCTTTTGCGAATACAAAAAGAAAATGTTTTCTTACATGAATTTCATCTGATAGAATCTATGATTGGATTGCTTATATTCTGTAAACTTAAAGTAAAATTGTATGGGGAGCAGAGAAAGAGTCAAAGAATGTCAGACGTTGCAGAAATCAATTCAAAAGTAATTTAATTTACAAAACAATTGCTCTTTATTATTAAGTTCCTCGTTATGTGAGTTTGATCTACAAATGTCAGGGATTTGCTGTCGCCGTTGTCAGATTGGATAGCGCTACGTTAACAATAATTGTGTTTCGAAAGTGAACTCGAAATGTTGACGCTGTGTCAGGTTCAACTTGACAAGCTTTCCTTTGGCTCGGCTATGACAAACTGAATGTACATACGGCCATTATGATTTGGTTTGATAATCGTCTCATTAACATCATCGTTACCGATGACCGAGCAGGGGTATAGGATAACAAACAGCATATAAAGCTCGATATTATAATCCATACGAAAACCTTATCCATAAAGTAGGGCTTTAGAAAAAAGAATTTAAACCAAAAGATGAAACTCGAATCCAAAAGTTACAACTAAAAAGAACTTCATTTGTTTCAATTTATTTCAAATTAATTGTTGGATTTTACAAGAAACATTTAACAAACGATACACTTTTTTCCAAATAAAACCCTACAGTAAATTACAATTATTTATAATAATGAAAACAACAACAAATTTCGTCCTACAGTAAATTCACTATCTAGAACTAAGAGTGATGAATAAATAATATTTACAATGGTGTGAACGAAGATGAACACGATGTGTGGAGGTTTAACATTGCTGGCCGCTAAGTCAATGAACCAGGCAAGTGACTTTCCACGCAATTAGGAATGCGATAATTGTATCAATTCCTTTAACGAGTGATCCCAGCAGCTGTAAATTAAACGAAGATGCGCTTTCTAATCACTTGCCTCGTTAATAACGGTTTCGGTTCAGGACCACGTTTTATTAAGGCACCTGGGCATCTACGAAAGGCAGGGAGGGTATGGAGTTAGAGGACGGGGTGTAACCTGGTCGTTTCAAGGGTAGCTCTGGTAAGAAGAACTGGTAGCGGGGTATCCCCGGGATAGATAACCCGATAGGTTGCTCGGTGCCGGGACGTAGACAGGTGAGATGTGGCTTGGCGAGCCGTATAATTTGTTCTTCAGGCTGCTGAAACTGAAAGGAAACGAGCTGCTGCCGTAGCTGCTGTCCTTTACGTAGATGATTTTGGTCGGACTGCCACCGTAGAGCGAAGACAGAGAAAAGGGCGCCTTGTACCCGGAAGAGTAGCCAAGATTGGGACTAACGGAGTAGTGCGCGGTGTTTCCGTGGCTGGCGGAGTCAACTGCTCTAACATAGTAGGGTGACGTTGAAGGCGAGTAACTGCTCAAATGACCCCCGGATAGGTAGGCTCCTTTCACAGCACCGTAAGTGCTGGGACTTCCGGTTGAATATCCTGTAAAAGAAGTCAGATTTGGTTCATAATGTAAAAAGTGCATGATCTAAATTTTTTATTCTTTCACAGTTAAATGTTTTCTTTTTTTTCTTTCCTGTATGATTTCGTTTCAGAAAGTGAAACCCAGTGGCGGAAATAGTTTGTTTTTTTTTTTAATTTCAACTTTGTGAATAGGAAATCATTGTTCGCAGTCGGATTTTCTTCTTGGGACTTGTATGAGTTCAGATTGTTACTTTTACGGTATTATTTTATTGTTTGCCGGCCAATCATCCCGTCAGGCTATCTATGAATAAACAGTACACACGATAAACTTGGGGAGTACTCGTAGTTTTAGTTTTTCAATTTCTTATATTGACCATTACTTGGTTCAACAATGTTAATCAATTCAAGGCCCAGACAAATGCAACTCACTTGGTTGTTTTCTCCATTGATTTGTGCTCTTCGACAATAGTCAAGATAAAGATTTTATTCCTCGACTTTCACGAAGGTAGAGGCGTTTAAATTCGTAAAGTTAACTTCGATGAATGGAAAAATGTTCGCGAAAAAGATATTGTAATTTGCGATGGGAATGATTCCAGGGATATCTATAATTTTTTCATCAGCCCCGGTTGGTTGAAAATATTTAATAATTCATTGGGAAAAGGTTTATTGAATTTTTGTGCAAATCAAGAGTGACATTCATTTAATAATTACGTGTTAAATCGTGCCAACCATTTCAAGCTCGATCACACGTGGATTTTGATTTGAATGGCTGGTCGACTGAAAAATGTGGAGCGCACGGGAGATTAATCAATTTGAACCAAGAAAAGTGGAACTTTCTTGGAATTACCTTTTTCAATTCATACGCATTTGTGAAATTATTGAACCACGAACGCATTCTACTTTTGAATATTTTATGTTCAACTGTTCACTGAACTAAATAATCAACTGCACGATGTAATTTCCATTATTACTGATTTCTTGTGCGATCAAATATATTGAAAATTATCGATTTATGCTCCGCGTTGTGAAAATGCTCTTTGGTACGATCCATCAAAATGTAAATATCTCATTAAAATTACTTTGCAGCGCGCTCAATCAATTTTTTCTCTCTCGCTCAAAAAGGGAAGGTCTTTAGTCGAAAAGACCCTACAGTCCTCCTAACCTTTGACAAGTTTAGCATCATCTTTCAGCTTGATATAGTTCATGTTTAAAACATTCCAGCCCGTATAATTTCTATGAATTACAGATTGTTAATCGACCAATTTCTCTTCATTTTAGATGTCCGGCCGTATGCCATCCATTATAATTACACCCAACCATTTGCGCCGTCCGAAATTCTCTGTACGAAACACGATTTCTAAAAAGCCAACATTGTATTTACCCTTTCATTGGTGTTGCTCTAAAATTTTACGAGTTTGGTGCGAGGAAATCTCTCACGATGGTTCAACATTAGACTTTTATAGTAAATATTATGAAAATTGATTTTCGCAATTACAAAGGTGTTCAATACATTAAATAGCAACAATGCAAAATATTAATTGCAACTAAATTATAAAATTCATTGATTAAATTAATAAGAATCAAACCGGGCCAAAATTTTTTTGTGAATAATTTCTTTTATATATTTTTAATAATCGATCTAATAATGTGATTACGATTTTTGTCAATCCCTAGGTGTGCATCTCCCCTACTTTCATGTTTACAGGTAGACTACTGGCATCCACAGTGTTTATTGATACACAATATGATCAGATAAAAAGAAGCCTGACAAATATCAAACATCGAATAACAGGGGAAGATATTCAAAGTAGGTAAATTGACATGATGCAATGTACACGAACGCTTAATGTAACATAATGTAATGTACATGTTGGTACATACCGGCGTCTTTGTAGGCAAAGTCCGAAGAATGTGTCGGGGTTGCGTACCTCTGTGCCTCATTAGTCGAGCCATAATTAACATCCCCTTCATTAACGGAATAATCATGAGAGATGGTGTTTCCGGGGACGACGTGAGCGCTTGAGGACGTGTAGCTGTGGGCTGGGTCGACGTGAGCCCCCAGGGTGTTTGCGCTCGTTGCGTACCCGGCAAAGTTCGAGCCAATATGGGAACTTGCGGCGTGCCCTCCAAGACTGGAATGCGCGGAACCACTTAGGACGCCTCCGTTTGCCAGATAGCCACTTGTGTAATCGCTTGCACTCGATCCACGGTTCCCGCTTGTCGGCGCGTACCCCCGAAGACCTAGAACGCTGCCTCCGTGGCTTGATGTGTACTCGCCGATGCCGCTTGAACTTCCGGTAAACCCCGATAGAGATGGGCTAGCATTTGCGTATGCCTGCTTCCAAACATAAATTATGCAGTCTTCGGAATACAAATTAACATATAAATAATAAACTGAGATGAAAGTTCAAATACAATTTTTTTTTATTTATTGTGAAATCCTTATAGTACGAACTTTAGGATTTATATACACGAATAATAATACAACATCTGAACGTGGCGTGTTTAGGGGTAATTGTGACACACGTGAGTGAATTAATTACACTTCTGGAATTAAACTCACATTCATCCCTGATTCAAACTTTCAGCATCAATTTTATCTTCGTTCTTCAAAAAACATTTGTTTTAATTAGCAAAGTTGTTAGCATGTATCATTTATTTACAAGATGTCACAATTATTCCAATTGTATAAGTAACTAATAAATATTGACATGAAAATAAATTTTTAATTACCAAAGTATCCATATGGTTGTTAGAGGATGAGCTGTAGCCTGCCGGAGCGTATTGTTTTGCAGCAGCATAGGCAGCTGGAGTTGCGGAGATCGAGCTGTAAGGACTACTGTATGATTTGTCATAAGTCGAGGTCGAGTATTGGAGCGGGGTTGAGTATTGGGTGCTGCGAGTTGGCACCGGGTATGAGCTTGACAAGTAGCCGGAAGTCATGGAATCGTGACCAGAAACGGACCCGGAGAGGGCGTACCTGGAGTCACTTGGGGAGAAGCCGGTTTCGCTGACAATTACGCCGTTCGAACCTGTCGATTCGGTTGGGTCACTCTTTCCGTGCGAGTACGCATTGTAATTAGAGCCTTGGTAATCGTATGCTTTGATTCACACGTAGAACAGAAAATAATGCGTTAAATGAGTGGAAATTATGCGGATTCTTAAGCTGCTCAGATGTTAAGAGACAATAAGACATTGTCTGTTTGAATGGCGATTAAACAATTCATTATTTTAATACACAATTATTTAGATTGTATTTTTAGATGTAGAAAATTTATTGTTCGCAAAATTAGGTAGTTTTTGAAATAAAACAAAACGGTTGATTAATTGAGGTGATCTTTTTTTTTTATACATAAAAATATGATTTTAATGGATAAGATTAAAATTGGAGCTTTTTTTTTCAAGTTTTGCAAATTCGTTGGAATGATATAATGAATCTTGTTAGCATCGTTAATTTTAAATGGTACACAAATGTACGATCCACGAAGGAATTTTTATTTTATTTTATGGAATCATTTCAATTAAAATATAAAAAGAAAAGGGGGAAAGTGCAATTTGTCCCCGGCGCTGTCACTTGAATGTTTAGTATACTCAATAGTGCATATGGTGAACATGTGTGTCGCATGTAATTACATGTTTTAGAAAAGTAGAACGGTTCGTCTGCTTCGTAAAATGTATGTAATATAATCACGTTTATGTAGACTCATGCTGTAATTTAGAATTTTTTCAGGCTGTTTACTTTCGTGCTCGCAGTCACTTTTACGAGACGGCTACTCAGTTTTAATGATTGGTTTTGAGTACTCATCTGTGTAATCAGGGAAATTACTTTGTTCATAGATTATAATTTAATGTACTCCAAACAAACAAGATCAAATCTCAGAGTTTTAGAAAAGTGAAATGTCCCGCGGTTTTTTTAACAATGGGAGCACAATTCCCTAAGATTTAATTACGTATTTTCTCTCAATTTCCTTCTTTCGAATTAATTCTAAGGCTAATTTTGTTAATGAAGCGTTACATTGTTTTTATAGAAAAAAAAAAAAAAAAAAATACTTTAAATGTTTTGTCACCATTGATCGGATATAAAACTTTTACAATAAACCTGAAGACCAAAATTTTAAATTGTTATGTTTTTACATAAAAATTGTATTTTAGTTGAATCAAACCTACATCATTAGCAGTATTCAATACCCAATTTCGAACAAAATTGGACCGAACAGTTATATTACATTAACGAACGTGTAGTGAAATTATTAATTTTCCAATATACCATCCTCCGATATTACGATGTCTTAATTAAGGATTGTAAATTATCTAAGTACAGCGTTTCTAATAAACGTGATAGTTAATAAAATAATAATAAATATATTAATTTGTAAGTTTATCTATGATATGAATATTAGTCTAGAAAGCCAATAAAATGTACATCTATCTTATTAGAAGTGTGCTTACGACTTTTGTTAAATGAAGTGGATTTAAAATTTTGTTCATTAAATATTTAAAGTTTAGGTTAATGGGCTATACCGACCCAATGGATTATCGATTGCACATTTCAATGATTTTCACGGTTTGATTAATCTTAACTCTCTACATCAACAATTTCTATACGCTTCCATTTCCATACATTTTTTAATACAATATAAAACAGCGCCAATTTAAATAAAATAAAAATTAATAAATTATTATTTAATCACCTTGGAAACTTTGGCTTTCATACATAATTTAATTTTCTTATCTTTTATTTTGAAAGTGCAGTTGTGAATTTAGTATTTGGAGGAAAATTAAAATGAATTAACTTACTTCCTGCCGAAGATTCTGTACAACTCCCAGTTATAAAACCAGCAATGATGAGTATCTGCAACATAGATAATCAGCCACAAACAAAATTTGAAACCTGACGGTCAAAGCTTAAAAAGCGTACGCGCGATTAAAAGATATACTCACAAGAAACATAATTGATTTTTTCTTGCAGTTAGGTGCAATTGCAAAAAAAACTTAACTACAAGAGACACGCGTGTGTCTCTAGGCAAGAACGAAAATGTAAAGTAAAACTGGAGATGTTTTTTGTTTTGAAAACAAATTGTTTCGATGAAATGCAAGGATAAAAACTAAACTCGTTTCTTGAGCGCGGTACAGTTTTATACATTCTTAGTAACCCCTCCTTGTCCACAAAAGGTAAAAGCGATCCTGGAGAATACGTACTGCGTTCGTTCATTATATTGGTTGGAACATTGTTGTTTCGATTAGAGGAATACAAAAAAAGAGAGTCAACCTGATTTACGTTCACGGGCGCATTTCACGAGTGGGGGTTGACCATTAATCAACGAAGTAATGAATGACACTTTTTTCCCCAAATTGTGCCAATTACAATTATCAAATGCTTCGTAACAATATCTGCAGAGGTGCATTTCAAATGCGTTTAAAATTGCAATCATGCATGGAAAGTAATTGTTTTGCATTTTATCTGACGAACAATTTGACTTTGAAAAAAAAATAGTGATTAAATTGAACAACGAACTGAAAAATACTAATTAATTCGTGGATTCTTAACGAATATTTGGTTTGGCAATAAAATCAATGAAAATTGATTCTCAAAATTTAGTTGCTTTACAAAAAAGCATCGACATGATATAAAATAATTGATTTCCAACGTTATTTTTATGGAAAATTTAGAGTGACAATAATTACTTTACTTCTCCAAATAATCAATAAATTTCTAAAAAAGAACGTTGAATATCTTATTATACTTTGTTTCAACTTATGATTAAAAACTTTCGATTTTGCGATTAAAAAAATATCGTCAAAGGAGCGCCGTTAAATAGCTATTTAGTGATTTTTCATCTTCACAAGTTTCTCTTAATTGCCCTTTATTGCATGTAATACCGCGTGTCATTTTTCTGAACCGAAGATCAGTGTCAAGGACAGTTGGAGTGAATAAGTGGCCGCTAGTTTAAATTGTAGTCACATTCGAGTTTGTAGCGAAAGAAAGACTTTCATTTCTCGGTTGATAAAATGCAGGTGAAATGCAAACGATTTATTCGACAAAAAAAAGAGCGTTCCGCGCTGTGAATAATATACACACGTCGATGCAATTGTACGCTCTTTTTCGTGGGCGCCCAATGACGTTGCGAAAACGCTGAAAAAGTCTCACTTAATGGCCGACATAATTTTTTTTCGCTGTTAACATGACTCTACCTTTCGAACTGTCATCCGATCGCGAGGTCAAGATTCGCGAACGGAATGACAATGCACGCATTTCATATATGTTTTTAACAAAGAAAGACGTGTGCTTGGTTCAGTGCCCCGCATTCCTCGGCCATGAAAATGATGCTTGATTCTTGAATACCAATCGAATAATTGTTCAAAAGAAAGTATTCCAATTTACTGTAAAGAAAAGGTCTTTTGTTTGTGCACTATCTTTTTTTCTCCAGTTCAATCTTTTTGTGAATTCTGCATGAATAGAAGAAAAATTATCTTTTTCTACAAAAAAAGTTTACCATCTCGTTTGAACTTTATGGTTGAATAGTGATTATTGTTCATCGCATCGACGATTGTGCGAGAAAAAAAAACAAGTAAAAATGTACATTACACTTATATATGCAGAATTAAAAAAAGTTTATTTTAATTGATGATATGAATTGAATATGGAAAAATACCTGAATGGTCTTTCAGTATCAGAGTTTATTTACCTGTAGTGATAATAGTCAATTAATATGAAATATCTTGTATTAATTACTCCACCATGCGTTCCGCATGAAAACATTTGATTTATTTCTTTAATTCGTCTTGCAATTAAAAATTAAAATTCATCAACATTGCGTGGAGAGATACAGTTATTATGATGAAATACGAACCGATCAGTAAATGAAAAATGCTTTCATTTTTCCGTGAATAATTGATATAATTTCGTTGGGAACAAATTATTTCCATTAAAATTATATCAAATTCTGAATTGAAACATTGGAAGGAAGTAAAGCACAATATTGGGTCATGTACGAGAACAATATTTATTTTACATTTCTCTCTCCTCCAGTTTATTTTACAGAGAATCATTGAAATTCTTTTCGCAGTAATAATGAAATCGAGTAACTATTTAAATAATAAATGACAGTCTAATTACAAAACAATGAATATTCAAAGGTGAACAATAGAAATAAATCAACCTGAAATTAGGCACTGCTAATACAGTACATGTAAAAAAAGATCATGTACAGTCATGTACAAAAGCAGTATTCATTGTTTTCTTATAGACTCTTCAAAACATAAGTCCTTAATATTAATAAAGCGTCGTCTTACAACGTACGAATACAAGAACGTGAAAAATAGAAAAATACGTGAAACGGCGTACAAACTAAATTTATATTGCTATTGGTAATTTGCGGGGCTTTAAAAGTAAGCAATAAAACAAAATATGATGGAGAATAATCGTTCTAAGTCGTTGGTATAGATGTAATTGTAAACGGGGAATAAGGTGAAGCTAAATTAAATCGTACGTGTAACGTGAGTGATTCGCAATGAACTATCTGTCTTAATGAGTAACGGCTTATCTACTTACAGTGATTGAATTATCTTTCATAGACACAAAAAGTGTGTTTACGAAATTGAGATTCTTATCATTTATTATGTAATTTTACTTTGGTTTTAAATTAAGGACTAGTGTATCAAACTTCGAAGCGTGCCTCTACAATTCGAAACTCAACGAACGCTCACAAAATAAAACTGTAAACGCTGATTCAAATCGAAGCTTCACTTTATTCATCGCAGTTGAATAGAATGCGCTTCATCACAGATGCATCCATTTTAGTTGCGACGTTTTACAAATGAAGTAAATGAGATCAAATCGAGGCGCAAATCAAGCAGTCGATGAAATGTAGAGGCAAAGATCGAAGTGCACAGAGTACTGTACCATTTAGAATTGGAAGTAGAATTTAGAATTAGGATGTAAAAATAATATACACGCTGATTCATTCACCTTAGTATTTCAAATTATCCGGAGAAATGGGTCGAGTATACGTTTACTCCCGCAACAATGATTTTTGAACTTTTATTTTATGAACAAAGCGAGACGTTTCGGCAGATATTTTGGAGTTCCAAGTTAAATGAATCATCTTGTATACGTGTATATGTGTTATATACAATAATAAATGTACGATCAATTTTGTATATTACACGTGATCTAATCTGAGAGCTTTCATTCGGCATGTTTAGTCCAGGACAGCGCTCACTCTTTTTCTTCATATTTTTTTCCTGACAAATGCCTGTTCAAGAATGGAAGTTAAACTGTTTTCTTTCTTCGGTTTGTATGTATAATATGTATATGTTTGCATTAATATGTATACGTATATTACACAGAGTATTACAGCACGTCAGGACGAAACGTCTGAATGATATTACACATCAAACAATACTTATTTCTTGGCACGTCAAAGAAAGCTTCCTTTAGGCTATTAGTGATCGACACTGAACAAACATTCATATCAAATCAGATGTAAAAGACAGTCGGGATTCTTGTAGCAAATCGCTTGGGCTTGGATTTGGATTAACAGTCTCTAGGGGTCTCTTGAACATTTTGAAAAAAAAGTCTTGTTATCTATCGAGTGGTTGTGTATAACTGACAAAAAGGCTTAGAAAAGGGATTGCCATCTTGAGATCACACTTAGACCTTTTTATTGTGAAATGTTTGGAAACGCGGACATCGAGGTTTAGCATTAGTTGAGCAGTCGTTTCGCGAGAGAGTCTAGATGTGAACTCATTAAAACTTGGCGAGTTATAAAACAATAGCAAGGCCGGATCATTTAAATGGGTAATTTCGTGGTACAAAGACAGATAAAATTTGACAAATAAATTCAAGTATCAAATCAACGAACGCCTTAGATCCTGAAGTTTCTGTTCGTCGTAAGAACGAGCGCAAGATAAATAAAGAGTTGTCAAAATTGACGTGGAACTATGATCTATATTTTACAAAAGCTCGCGATCTTTAAAGATTCTCTGTAGCGTGATATAATTCGTAATGTGTTCTTTTTTCTTGTTTTTTTTCTTCAATTTCATATATCTATCTAAATCATCTATTTACAAAATTTACATTTAAAACGTCTAAATTCCTTAATCTCGTATGTTAATGATTGTATAATTAGGATTGACTATATCTTAGAGTAATCAACGGAATTACATTAAATATCATGTAAAATATCATCAAATATCGTGTCACGTTAGATGGTATGTCCATCTCCAAGGTACCGTTTTGGACGAATATCGGCCCGTTTGAACATGTATAGCACTTTGATGAGCAAATACTTTGGAGATTACATAAATCTAATAATTTGTCAGGTAATATTTCTTTTATCTGTTTTCCCATTTTTATCTTCATTAAAGTATTAAATGTGATTTCATTTGTTCTCCATCGTGTCCTTATTATTTCCCTTTGTTTCTTTATTATTAATTACAAATATAAAACATGTATATGTAAATAGAATTCTTAATTATGCACGAACATGTTGTCTAATTGAGCACACTTTTTAATTTTTTATCATCAGTCTGAACCGGCCCATACGACCGCACACACAACAGTAGTTAACAATACACGTTCAAGCTTTTTTCTCTCTCTTCCTTCGGTACTCCTTGCTGTAACGAATGATTGCGATAATCAAACAACAATCTCACAAGCTAAGTAAATACGGTTCGTAACATTTTCCTTAGTCCGAGCATGCTACACACAAAAGTGTTATTCAATATTTTATGAAAAAACAAAACGAGTGCGCTTACACAAAAATGTTATAATGCCGTTCTAATATGCTGTTTCAACATAGCGCTGTTCAAAATATTTTACTTCGTGTTTACATAACAAACAAAGCTTGAATCGAAAAAGGTAAACGAAAATTTAGATTAAAAAATATCGATGCCTTTGATGTTATAAAAACTCTCAACGGCAGAAAATGCATATGAATTTAAAAAGTGTATATAAAAATTGTGTAGATTTTATGGTGCTCAATGAATGCTCACAGAATGGCAGTAGTAGGCAGTTGTTTAATCATTTCTTTACCACTGATAGAACAATGTCTTGAAAGTCTGTCAAAAACTATGTTATAATTTTTAAACTAAGAATGAATATGATAAGATGGAAGACTTTCATTAAAATTGAATCGAATTTTATTTTATTTTGTGTGTTGCATGCTTCAAATATCTTTTTAGGCCAGATACAGTAAGAGCAATTTTTTTGAGAAATAAATTTGGATGAGATTATTTTCATAAGTTGCGAGTCAGAATATTAAACAGTTTTAGTTAAAACAATATTGTAAGCTTGAAAAAGTGAAACAGTCATTTTTTTGGTGAACAAAAAATTTAGTAATGTGATGTTATTATTGAAATATGCTTTAGACCATTTCAATATACTCGCAAGTTTGTAAGATTTTAATGCGTCAACTGTTAGGCTTCTTAAATAAAAACAAACTAATTAACAGGTTGCTCTTGAATAACGTGAACATTTTGTTATTCAAATTCTAAAATGCCATATTATAGTAGCGTATTGTATTTTAGCCTACAGCATAATGAAACCCTCATATGATCCATTTCAATGTGTATCTGGAGTGTGAGAAGTGAGACGTAATTCTTTCCTTTTTTCAGTATTTACATTGATAATAAATGGAAATAAATGCAAAAATATATATTTTTATGTTCATACTATATTGTATATATTGTTGTGTGTATTTATATTGTGCAACAATATAAACATTTACTGGACATATGTTGGAGCTAATTTTTATACTATTTCATTTGTGTTTGAAATCTTGATGCGATCGCTGTGCTTACCGCATTGGCTGCGCCGGAAGCACATTTTCACGTAGCATAGTTTGAAACGGAATTGTCAAGAAACCAACCTTACTGACTATTGTCTCTTTCTTGTTTTTCATTCTAACACAATCATCCCAAGACACTCATTTGGCATGGTCCTTTATAATTGCAAATAATCGCGTTTGATGGACTCGGTGTACACGGACTTTTAATTATTTAATTCTCGTTGTCGTGTCGTTACGTCTGATGTCGTAACAACGAACTGTATATTTGAGTGCTTTCTTGTAACGACTTTGCATGTGAACGTTTGCGGAGACTTTTTGTTCCGGAAAGTTTGTTATTTGTCGTTTAATGAAACGTTGCGGTTTCAACCCATTTTTGTACCTTTCTAAATGGAACCCCTCGGCAAGTAAATGAGTTTTTACTCTATATAAGACCAATGCCGAGCGAGTGTTTCGTTAAATTGTGTTCGTCTTGGTAATAGAAAATTTGGATTTTCAGAGAAATACAAATGATAACGTGAAATCCGATTGGATGCGTGAAATTAAAATATCACGGTTGGAGAAAAAGGAATGTTGATTGTACTTGTAAAGAGCAAGCGATTTCATTGTCTGTTGTTCATAATAACATATATATATAATCAGTTTATCATACAAAAATATGCATTATTAACATTTTGCCTCGAAAAATCCGGAATTTCCTAAGACCTGAATAAATTGTTAAAGCGGAAACGAGTCTTATGATCTATCAGACTTATTCCGCGTAGATACAGATTGTAAAAGCTTATTCCGCAGAGGTTTCAGAAGTAACGCTGCTTCGTATTTACACTCTATTCATTTTATTCTACCGTCGCTTAATTGACACATGAGTTATTCACGTAAAAGTTATAACGTTGTAACAATAAACTTTCAAGACAAAATAGAAACGATTTTTTGTTGACTTATTGAATCATTAAATTACGATACCATATAAAATGGATTTGATAGATCTTCCCATTTAATCTACTTTGGACAACACATTAAATTGAGTAATGCGATTTCATAGACTGAAATCATTCAATACTTTCAAAGAGAAAAATCTTTTATCACATACAATATCAGAAACATATCACAAGACCAAAAACATGTACGATTTCAAAACATGGAAATCTTGACCCAAAAGAAAATGAAAAATTTCATATCATATCACATATTAAATAAATGACAAAAAGAAATCACCAAAGTTATATTGCAATCAGTGACTATATCACGTTAAAATTGATCAACCCATCTCTGCTGGCTTATAATGTTCAGATTGTTTTTAAGCTACGCCAATTCGGGTTTTAAAATTTCTTTATAAAAAACAAGAAAAATTGTTTATAGAAATAACAAGCAGTGATTAGCTGTTAAGTTTGTCAAAAATTACAAAAATCGTATAAAATGTACTGTCATTAGATGTCATTGTTAATAAAAAATGGCGACATCCATCTCGTTCAAGTAAGAAAACAGTACAAAAATGCTATCATCAAAATAAAAAAAAAAAAAAGAAAAAGGTCAATGCAATCTGTATCTACCAGAATGGACGACGCTGAAAATCTTTACAAAAGAATTGTTCAGGCGATAAAAAGAAATTTCTGCACGCAGCTTATACTAAATTGTTAAAAACAGCAATAAGTATAATTAAAGAGCGCCCTCGTAACAGAGAATTGAAGTTATGATTCACATTCATCAATCAACGGGTGCATTCACAGTTACATTCAGTCAATCGATGAGTCTCAAAATTCCAATGTAATTACGAATTAACATTACTGTACAGTATTTACAATTATGAGCGTTTTAGAATCGCATTGAGCCACGTGGTCAGCGAAGTGTAGGAGCGCGCGAAATCAGTAGTAGTAACCAAGTTTGGTGCGACACAAAAATGTTTGTCAAGACATTCAGCCGACGAGTCTCTTCCAATTTCCTAGTCATGATAACTAGAATAGTTCAACAACAAATGGATCTCAAGTTAAAATGAGAGGAAATTGAAATGTAGCTAGAAAAGGATGAATGAGGCAAATGCGAATTTGCTTCAGTGAGTAATCGGATGAATAAATGATTGGTCTGACAGTACGCAAACTGTTTCCTCTTTGTTACAAAACTTTTTCACAGATTTCAACCTGATGAGGTATCATGAATTTCAACCAGAGAGCGGTTGGAAATCGCGAAACCTTTGACAACTTTTTATCATGAATAATGGTGGACTGAATTTGACAAATGTTCTGAATAGCTTACCATCGGCGTATTATTTTGTCGAACAAGGACGGGGCAAATCAGGCGAGATTGAATCTTGATACTTGGAAGGGGAGGGGTCGCCCTAAAATCGGTAATCACTACTACTATTTCATCGATTCAAATACACCTGGCTGAGCTCGTGGACGCAGATAAACGATTTACAGTCGAGTGCTTTCCTCAGAATCCGTATTTTCGGGAGTTGGGGCAGCACTGGTGCTTACTTTTCTACCTAAACAGAGCAGCTGGATTCGCGAACCTCAAACAAGGTGTCCATCAATATCAGAGTACGGCTTCGAACTGAAAGTTGACAGTGGGTGCCCGTGGGAAAGTGCGGGGCCTGGGTCCGCAAGTGCAAATGTAGCTGGCGGGGGGGGTACCGAAGGGGGTGGCGGTGACTTTTTTCCGGCAGTCATAACAGTGACGTCTGGGGGGGGGACTGGTCGCGGTAGCGTCCGGTTTCGCGTCAGCGTGCCCGTCGCCGTCATCCCTACCATGTGATGAGAGTGCGGGTGGACATGTGGATGCGAGTGCGCATGCATCTGCGGCCCGAGGTGGCCGGTTGATCCCAGAGTGTAGTATGCTCCGGGGCCCGGCTCCCCCATCACAGGAACCGGGCTCGGGTTCCCTTCATACCCCATGAAGTGACCACTTTCTCTCTCCATACTGTAAAAGTTGACGTCGATAGGTGGTGCCGGACTCGGATTCCCTATGTAACTCGATTTCGAGGCTGTAACCAAACAAAATTAGATCAGACACGTTTTTTTTTCTCCAACGTTGAACGAAATGAACTCGTTCGACTATGACTGTGCGTTGTTATTAGATTCATATTTTCTATCGCTTTACCGCAGATAAAATTTGCGATTATCGTTTACTTATAAACTTTGTTAACGCCAATACTCTCAACGCTACATTTTATTGGCCTTTGAAGTGCCTTCCATGATTCTTGCGTAATCAGTGCTGCAGCGAACGCGTGGCTTTAATTTCTTTCCCATAGAAGAAAATCCAATTAGCAAATAAGTTCTGCATGTCATAAAGTTTGAGAGATTGCTTGTTTTTCTTCTTAAAACTCTATCCTTCATGGTCGTTATTATTAATTAATACTGAACAGTTTTACGTAACTTTATAATTTCAAGTTTCACACAGAACAACCTCAGTAAGGCTTCGTTATTAAATTTATTTCATTATTGAACAAGAAATCATTCCTTAACAAATGAAACGGTACCCCACAAAATTTTTTATTTTTAATTTTATGAATTATATAGAGATCGTTTTTGAAAAAAAAACTTTTTATAACGTCTTTGAAACAGCTATGATTTGTGAGATATCGATTGACTTTTCTAAAACCGGTAGTCGAAGCTCCGAGAGCAGTGGCGTTTGCGTGTGCGGCTATCAACATTCATGAATAGAAGGGCTTTTTATACGCACACCGCGAGAGACCCCACTGCGCAAATTTGAAAGCAGGAAAATCCATTTTCCAGCTACGTGGTACCATTTGATATGAGTCGAATAATGCGATATGATATGAAAAAAAAAAAAAGAAACAAAGAAAAAGGAAACGTGCAAAACTGAAAAACCTCACAAGCATGTATCACTGACTTGCGTGCCTCTCTTTGCCATCTCTTTGTGATGCTTTATGCGTACATATACACATCCGTGGCGTGCGCAACTTTCGTAAAAAGAAACAAGGGTAACAAGCAAGCTACTTGAACGTTTCGTCATGCTGAACAGCGGGAAGTGATCCGAACGCTCGAGACATTTGAATTGAGTATAATTGTGGCGTCGTTATGCAACTCGGATCGATCGTTATTCCCGTAATGGATGAAGTTTTAATTTATTCGCGAGTTTCGATGAAAAACATGAGACATTCAGCACAAGGGAGATGGATGGTTGCTGGCCAGACGTCGGGTCAAATGTCAAGAGCACTCTCCTTCTCAACGTGCAACTCTTTTTTACATTTATCTCGTGTGCTTATTAATTTTTCTCAAGCTCCGAAACGAGTCGGTGCTTTTTTTTCATTTTTTTCCTTTGCAAGTTGCACATCGCGTCTCGTAACTGAATTTCGAGACCAAGTCTGGCCAACTGCGAGAAGACACCAAGAGCGATAAACTTGAGAGGTTTGGGCACCTAGGCGGATTCTCGAGGCGAGTAGCAGTAGGTGACGCACCCGAGAGAGTTCCACTGGCCGTCGTTCTTTGAGGTGGGGAGTCCATATTCAGCATACCCGGCAAATGATTATTACGTCGACTAAGCGTTCCCTGATGATGCACTTGCATTTCCAGCGAACTCTTACTGTAATCTGGTATGCTCGAATCTATTAAGTAGGTGCTCGCCGCCGTTTTCCGCCCTTCATCCTGTAATCATACCACGTCAAATATTACTTCTGTCCCACTTATAAATGCACGACTTAGACGATAACTCAACTGCACCGTTTGCACCGAGTTATCGGCTGTAACATCACTACTCCAAGCAATTATCGGAATTAGTGGTAACGTTTTTGCAAGACTTATATTCTACATGGACGAAAATGTAATTTGCTAACGTTATTATACCTCGCCTTAATCATCATTTTCGTTAAAACAATTTCAACGCCGTTACGCTGGTTTTCATTTTGCACTTTAAATGAAGTATTCAACATAATTGTAATATAAATTCATTTGGAAATAATAAAATCGTGAAACAATATACATTTTATAAAAGAAGCAAAACTTTAAGTACCAAATTGCATTCATTAGATGACTAATGAAGTGAAATGAAATCGCGGTTATCAAATTTGATTGAAACTGAAAATAAAAAGCTAGACTAAAACTACTCCGTGGAAATAAAATCTATTTATTTAATTAAAATTTAACAATATTCGTACACTGCTTGAATTAATCAAAGACTAATAAAAATTCCAAACACCTGAATGGTTTTATTTTGATTTTCCTGCAATATTTATTCTATATTTTTAGATTGGATAAAATCACACACTAAAGTTTTTTTTATTCAGCACAGCAAATGAAATGAAAACATCTCTGATTATTTGTGTCTCTACGTTTCTCTAATTTTCAAATATTACACTTTTCGTCCAAAGCAAACTTTGTATCGCACGAGCGGTATAATTTTGAGCTCTGATAAACGAAAAAAAAGGTATCAGTTGGCCAACGTGATTGAATAACAAAATAGAATTGATAAAATGACAAACAATAAAAAAAAGGTGATTTTAAATAAATACAATTAAAAACTACTGGAAACGAGCAGTAGTACAGCAACTAACATTGGATGCAGGTAAAGAACGAGAGGGAAAAAGTGGTCTGATCGGGGGATGCAGAAGTTAGTAGAGTGTGAGTTGGGATAAGGTAATAAATGAAAAAAGGGGTTAACAGAACTCAAACCTACCCTCCGGTATTACTTGTTACTAAGAACATATTGACTGATGGCACTGACCACGTAATCATTAGCGTCGAAGTTAACATCGCTCTTCTCGTCGGACACTGAACTTAGTTCGCCTGTCATTGTGTCGCCGTTGACCGTTGATGGAGCGTACATGTCGGCTGTTTGTGATTTATTAATACCTGTCCAAACAAAGCACGTTTTCTCATTATTGTATGCACCCTGTTTAAATTGGATAGAAATAAACTGATTATGTGGCAACAATAAGTTCCTATTAAAACACAGAAGAAAAACCGGAGCGTCTCTGAAATATATATGATATCTGTATTTACCGTTCTCCTGTTAATGTGCCTTAAGAGCTCACCGATTAAAACATTTAAATGACTTTCGGGACATCCGGCATGTCTGCTGAATACATTTTAATGCATTAAGAAAACTGGACGGAAAGTTGATTCCCAAACTCAAAAGCTCTTAAGGCGATAACTTTCTATGCTAAAAGGTAACATGGTATGCTTCTGAGCCTCGAGGGCAAATGACTTTGACGATCCGGTTTATCTTTATCAGTCATCAGAGTTGAGAATAAAGATTAATTTTTTTTTTCCCTGGACGAATCTATTGTGAGAAGCCTTGTTTTGTTTGACTCTAAGTCTGATAGATAAATAAAGTCAGATAAATGTTAATACGCGTTTACAATAAATTAAATGAAAGAGGCTTTCTCACAGAGGTTGACTCTGATGCTGAATAATCTTGTAGAATGATAAGCGTAGAACTTACGATCTTTGTTTCGTTTTCGCACAATATACCAAAACATGATGAAGAGATTAACAATAAAAAAGACCATGGATGTTGCGGCTATGGTATAAATGTAATTCATCGGAAAGTCCCCCTTTTCCAACAGGACATCGGGTAGATTCTCCGCTTTATTCGGGCCTAAGAGTAGCAAGAAAAAAAGGTACGATATTGGATGAGAAATAATTACCAGAACGTTGGGTCTTCTTTTTTGACACAAATGTAGCATAGACTATGGGCGTAGCAATGAGAAGACAAGCACAGGCAGAAACAACGATGATTATGACGATGACGTAGGAGGAATTGATCTCGCTGATGGTCAATTCGGTGGGTGGTACCTCGCCTGCAACCCAAGCCAATTCCCCCCATCACCCTGATGTTGTTACACATGCAGCAACGTGTGATATTATGTTATGCTTTGTTAAACTACTTAAATATTAATCACGCTTTGTGATTAATCCCTCAATTGATTATTTTCATTCAATTTATCACCTTTTCTCACTTATTTTAATTAGCTTCAGGCTTCGAGGTAATTTTTTGTATTATTCTTCACGATGATGTTAATTGGGTATTAAGTTTGATTATGTTGATTACTATACGCGATCGTTAAGACTTACAATTGTATTCAGTATTGATTTATCATTTAATATAAACATATTATGACCTTATTATCCCACAGATACTTGTTGACGAATGGTCGGATACATGTACGAATACATGGTGATTAGGGTTAAATGCAATGAATATGAATGCTACTATGATTTCACTGAACATGTAACATGATTGTTTCACTTGATTAAACACTAGACTCTCAACGTAATCATAATTAGATGTCATATACCAGCACCAAGAAACATAAAAATTTGCATCATAATTTTTTCCTCGCAAAAAATTATAAACAACCTTAAACTTATTTGAATTCAAAAAATGGTCTTGGAAGAAGAAACAAATTTTGCAAAATTTTTACTGCTAATTTGCATTAAACATTTTGTAAAGTGTTTTTATTTTCTTTCAAAACAATTGATACGGTACTATTTGTTATAAATTTTTCAAGGAATAAAATTATGCAAGTGAATGTTTTATTTTCTTGGCGTTTTAAAACGTATGAACAAAGTTGAACATAATTTCATGCACAAAAAGTTCACTTATTTTGCATACAAATCGTGGTGAGAACAAACGATCGTTGAAACGTGTGAAAATTGTTTAAAAATCTTAACAGTACCAGGCATCGAGAAAATAATTTTGTTAATCGAATGTAAACGAACATGTCTACTTGAACTTGCAATCCGAAAAGGGGACGTTAAAACTTTAACAGATGTCGAACTCTTTAATCCGTTCAATTTTATCAAACTGACGTTTTCATATCCGACTATTTTCAATTCTAGTTTCAAAAGTCTACGTCTGACGTTCGGAGTAATTGAGATGCAAAATGAAAAAAATGAGTTTAATCTCCAAAAGTCAGATTTCCAACAAATTCTACTGGATATTAGTATAATAAATCTATGAATTCAATGTTCAACTATGTAGCTTATGTTGAAGCTTTAATCAAAGCAAATTTCTACGTTCAAAAAAAAAATGAAAATGAAATCAGTCCAACTACTTACGTAGTGTTTGCACTTTGACAAGATCGGGCAGATAGTGGCTCTCGCCCATGGTGTTTCTCGCTTGGATGCTGAACACGTAGTAGGTGCCGAGCGATAATCCACTGACCGTCGCTTTGTAATCGCCTGGCGAAATGTCCATGTATTTATATCTACTTTCATGGTCGAGCGCTTCTCGCCACCGAATGCGGTGCGACGTGGCTAGACCTCCATCAAAACCTCTTTTCCAAATCAGTGTAACACTGTCGTGCGTCACGTTGTAGATTTCCAGGTCGGACGGTTGATCCGGCTCGGACGTCCGAGTTAACACCACGGTGTCGTTAGTATGACCCATGTTGTTTTTCGCGTGACATTGGTACTTGCCATAATCATGCTCGGTAACGCGATTTATCGTTAGTACCGATTGTCCAATGAGGGCAGAAACCTGAAAAACGAATTTCGAAGTCGTAGTAAGATGCTTTTTTCATTTATCGTAATTAATTATTACTTTTTATTAGATCGAAAAAAATCTGAATTTCTGAAATTGGATAAAAAGGATTGACATTCCACTCACGTTCTTGCTAGCCAGGCTGTATTTGTGCGAGTTGCTGGTCGGCAATGTTTTCCCCTCGAACGTCCACGAGAACTGCGGCATAGGGGATCCCTGTGCTCTGCAGAACAACTGCACGGAGGCGCCTTTATTCGAGGCGGCTTTTCTTGTCAGCGGCGTATTCATCATTTCCGGCATGACTGTCAAAAACATTGAACGCGGTTAGATATATTTGTGTGTGCGTCAGACTGCATGCGAATACACTGAAGGTATTGATTCTTTGCTATGAAAACTTACAGTTCGTCAGAAACAGTATGGGCGAGGAGGTGTCGTTGCCTATGCCATTGTTCACGACGCATTGATATTCTCCGACGTCTTCCTGACCTGGATCCCTAATGTGCAGGTACGATGTGTTGTTGTTAAACGACGTCGAGTACCTGCTGGAAAAATCCACATTCGAACCGACTTTATACCAGCTCACGAAATTTTGGTCCATTGGGCTAGCATCGATCTCGCAAAATAAAACTGCTTCTTGGAATGGTAAATGGACGATGCCTGACGGCGAAGTGCGAATTATCCTGGCAGGATCTAAAATGAAAAATTGCAACATTGGTAAATACACAGTCACAAGTTTAATGTTTATGCTCAAATTGAAGTTCCGTTCGATTTCATAATTCTATGCGATTCTTATAATGAAAATCAAATATATCTGAAATTCATTTCAATTCCAGTTTCTGGCACACTCGCTTTTGTGCAAACGATGCCGTTAATAATGAACGATTTTCTGAATAAGCGAATTCTACTTACACTTAACGTTCAAACTCAAATTGTAAAACGCCCTTCCTTCATGATTTATTGCCTCGACGGTGTAAATGCCTGCGTCCTGCCTTTCGAGTCTTGTGATGTTTAACGTTGAACTACGAGCGTTGATTCTTCTCGCATTGTTGCTCAGAGGCAACCCGTCTCTCCTCCAAGTGTAACTTACTTCCGACGGATTCGCATTGACAACTACAGAAATCGCGAAGGGTTCGCCCTCCATTCCCGACAACTCGCTTGGATCGAATTCCTCGAAAATTGGTTTGTCTAGTGAAAACATACTCATCATTAATTTATGTTTGTATTAAAGTCTGCAATCTTTAATTAATGATTCGTGTATGTCATTCTACAAAATTAGAATGTAGAATTGAAATAAAATCAAAAAGTGTCAACTTACACATAACGTTAAGCGTGATTGCATCATGGGCAGTCCTCCCAATGGGAACGGCTCTGGCTTGACATGTGTAAACTTTGTCGTTCATATCCTCGGTGAGGTTCAGTTCTAGCTCCACTGTTGACAGATACCCCCCGTGAAGTCCGGGCTTATTAGTAGTTGGCAATTTCTTGATAGGTGTTCCTGACTCCCACCATGACATCTCCGCGGCTGGGTTGCTGCTGCTTGATTCGCAAACCAGACGTCCGACTGAACCAGCTCTCAGTTTCTCCGGATAGCTTCTGATTTTGACATTCTCAGGCGGAACTAATTATAATAACCACACGTTAATCAATATTGCGCAAACAATGCGACTCTTAGTGAATAAACTCTCATTTGCCTCATATAGTTCTTAATTAGTCTAATTTTAATCCCCCATGATGAATTATGTCTCACTTACAATAAACTTTGAGAGTGACGTTTTTCCTGAGGGGTATTTTCATTGCCGAATTAGCTGCCTCACAGCGCACATTTGCTTCATTGTCGGAAGCATTAACTACAAAGGTCAATTTGCTGCTGACCGTAAGGTCTTCCCTCGAGAAGATTTCACCGTCGACCTGAAATGTACGAAATCGATTATGCAATTATGCTCTGCCGGTGCTATTCGGCCGGATGATTAATCGCGCAAGATGTATTTTGTACGTACGATTTTGTCGTTTTTGTACCACGTTATCTCCGGCAGTGGATTCCCAGACAAGGCGGTGCAAATTAATTCTATAACAGTGCCCGTGTTTATGTACGACTCACCGTCGTAACCATTAAGTACAAGCGCTGTAGGCGGGTCTGCAAGATTTTCAACGATTAAATTGTAGAGCTCTACTCGGATATTAATTAGTTGGCAAAAAATATGCAAATAATATTTTTGATAGTGCAAATATGGTTTTATCATAACAAATTATCATAATTCCTTGTACGTTGATTATAGCGGTTGAACATTGTTCATGTATCAGTCGTAAAAAAATTTCGTTTGACTGGACAAACTTTTTATGATCAACATAATCCACTTTCTCACGTATAATGTATCTAGCAAGTTTCTTTTTATGGTGGCTATTCTCGATCGTGCCTCGGTAGTTGCGATGATAAAAATAGGTCGTTATGAAGTCTCTTATGTTTCATTAAGCAAATTAAGGGTAGACTATCAGAATAGTATCTTCTTTACTAGCTAGATGTATTTCGCATACACGATATAGCATTTCGCTCAACTGGACTGAATACAAGAGGATTACAATTAATCTGTTATTTGAATCCAAACCACAAAATAGGAAATTTGTTTTTGTTTTGTAAAAATGTTTGTTGCAAGATTAAGAGCTTAGGATTGCACTTACAAATCACACTGAGGCTGTGAGTCTTAACGACATTTTGCAACAGGTTTTTGTTGTTCCCATGACACATAAATACTATTTTGTCATCCGCTCTGACAGTGTACGTTATATTAGACGTGGTGATCCAGCCGCCTTCAGGCGCCAGGTAGGATCTCGACGTGCTGTTGAATACTATCCCTTCTTTGTCGCTGTTCCAAGTGATGTCTGCTGCGGGATTTGAATTTTCCGACGTGCATGTTAATGTCACTGTTTCGTTGACCCGGGCTTCGTGTGGACCGTCAATCTTCACGGATTTTGGTGCAACTGAAGCGAAAATAGATTTAATGTTTGCATTATTCAATCGTTTCAGAAATTGTGGTCCAAAGTTTCTACTGCCTCATTCACAATATATAATTCAGATAAACCAAGTTTAGACCAATTTTACCAACTTCGTATTACACATCAAATAAAAAAATGCACATCTGTTTTCCGAAAATGTCTCCAATGTATTTTTTTTCTCGATTAATTGACGTAGTAAAATAGGAATACAAAAGTGTTTCTAATTTCAAATTGCTGGAAAAAAGTGATGAACTACTTTTTTGCACAATTCCAAAACTTTTAATCGAATATTGATCGATGAATAAACTGACCGATCAATGAGATCAATATGATGTGTAGTCTGACAACACATCTCCCATTAAAAAAATACCAGGCATCAGCTGTTCAGGCAATCATGAAGCCGAGCAAATATCAGATCAAAGGTACAATTAGGTAGTTCGTATATCTGGTATTTGCACGAGTTTATCTGCTCGTAGGTAAAGGTGTACTTACAGAGAACACGCAGGTCAACGTGGGTGAGCATCGGTGACACGGTCATGGAGTTGGATACCTTGCAGGTGTAGCGGGATTTGTCGTCCGTCGCCTGGGCGGTGAAAGTGTACGAGCTTGCGGACACCGATGACTCCGTGCGGTAAATGGACGTTACCTTCTCGTTGTTGCGAAACCATTCTATCCGGGCTGGTGGATTTCCGCCGCGCGACTTGCAAATTAATTCCACCTCTTGTCCGCGGTGTAGCGTCTCCCCCTCGCTATACCCCTCGATGTACGGCTGTCCAGGAGGATCTGAGAATGTCAAAACAAAACATTGTTGCATATTCAACAGCTTGGGCACATACAAAATGAGTCGCTATGTTTTCAACACGGAGTCATACTCTTGTAAGTCAGCCCGTGTTCCGCGAGCACGGCTATTGATGGCGTTTCAAGAAGCGGTTTTGTATATCTTGATGCGATAGGCAAATGCACGATAATGAATTCAACGCGAACGGTCGGCGGAGGTATCTTTTTCGTATATGGAGATCTTTGGTGGTATAGTTTTAATTGGGCCACGGAGTAATGTCAGCATTATATGTTATTCGTGCAAATATTCACCGGTTCGGTAATCTAAGGCAGGTATATTAACTTCATTGCACTGGATAATCATGATAATATTATACCATAGACGCGTTTAGTATATCCATATATACATAACATCCTAAGTTTCATGATTTGAATTAAAATTCGTGCACGAAGATGCCCGGGATCGAAACAAAAAAATTTGACGGCAAATTAGATTTTACAATCAAAGACTGTATAAACTTTTCGAGAAATTGGATTCGACCGCGGGGCGTGTTGGTAATTTACTTCTTAAAGTCTTGACACAATTTACGATGACATTTATTAAACGTCACCATTTTCTTTTGGGCGAACATAATGGAACTTCACTAGAGGTCTTTGGCGGCCAAACTTTCCACTTCTGACTTGTCAATTGGTGACCGCATAAAGTAAATT
The DNA here is from genome assembly GCA_030522925.1 of Trissolcus japonicus. NCBI lineage: Eukaryota > Metazoa > Arthropoda > Insecta > Hymenoptera > Scelionidae > Trissolcus > Trissolcus japonicus. The sequence goes on along the minus strand of JAPYZS010000235.1, from coordinate 23,401 downwards.
TCGCTGTTTAATTGTAATTGCTTTTGTAAAAGACGTGGCTATGAGAGTAACTATGCTCCCTTTTTTACAACAACGCCCAAGTCCAAGTACGAGAAATTAAATTCTAACTCCTACGGCGGAGCGCGATCCATAGGTCACGCCGTTTTTTTTACCTTTACGCAAACTTCTTCACGTTGTTTTTGTTACGCGAGCGAAAATTCACCGAACTATAATTATTTACCTCGCTGTTCTCGTGCGCTTTCACAGTGTCGAAAACGACCATAACGCTCATTATAACTTTTTTAATATCCCTTTCAAATTTCGTGCTTTGGCGTATTATATTTTTTTACAATAATAATGTTAACAGCGCCATTAAGACATTAACTGTGGCTGAAATTCAGTTTTTCCGCGTCAATTCGCGGTTCATTTTTTAATCAGGATTAATAAAAAAAATTGGACCAAAATAACGGCTTAATTATTTGATTGCCAACGTAAACAACATCGTGTCAACTGACCTGAAAATCGATAACGCGCACGAAATAGACACTTAATGACCCGTAATTTTTAGCCTACATTTTTATCTGGTGCAAAGATGAGATGTGCACGGCAGAAAATTTCAAGATATCGAGCATTAAGGATTTTCTGGCTAATTAAACGTGCGCCAAGTCGAGCAAGTGCGTATCAATTACTCGGTTGCATGACGTGCATGAATAATTCAAAAGTCGAATCGTTTAATCGGTCAAGTAATAAGGCACCAGCGTCACGCGAAAATGAAAGCGTTCCTCTTGTGCGACTTTTTGCGTAACTGAAATGGAATTACTTACACAGCACTGATAACTTAACCGTCGCTCGCATCGGCCTCGCCGCGGGAATCGCCGGATGAGATGCCTCGCAAGCATAAAGAACCCCATCGTCGTCGGCCGTCGGTACGATTGTAATCGAAGCATTTGTGTTGTACTTTTCCAGCCGTTTCTTCGATCCCTGGAGGACTGTTCCTGCATCAAAATTGAAACAACATTGAATGAGTGCCATCTGAGGTCTAAATTGGTATGGGGCAAAATGTTTTTCATCCGTTCTCAAAATAGAGAACAAACATTCTCAAATATGTAATGAAAAATAATCATTTGATAGAACGGAGAAAAGTTATTTACCATGATAAAATGGTGAATCTATTATTTTTGATACAATTTTCATGTGATCGAATTTTAAATTCAGTTTTAAAATCGATTGTATGGCTCGTTAAACGTTTCAACTGATAATACTTTGAATCACTTAATTACTATTACGTTGAACCTTTGTGATGTAAATGCAAAAAAAGGCGATAACTCGTGTTTATAATGTATCAAAAACATTGACGTCAAACATTGGCGACGGTCGGAACAAATTTCATTTGATACATAATTCATTTAGCAGAGGAGAAAAAGCAATCTCTTTTTGATCATAACTTAAATCATGTATTCATATTACATCAATACAGGCAAAAAAATAAAAGAAATAGATAAAAGAAAGCTGTCTTTTTTCGTAAATCATGTAGAATGATAGAATCATGCATGATTTACATATTGTACATATTATATATAAATGTTGTTTGAAAACGAGAATAGCAAGGTGACTATTAGTGCAAAAAATTGGGCGTCGCATAATTGTTCGCTTCACGCGGCACAAAAATAATTACGGCTACTTTCTCACGCTGAATGAAACGAGGCAAAAATGCCAAGCAAAGTGCAATTGTTATCGTCGCGTGAAAGTTTAATGTGCAACAGAAAACAGTTGTTTGAGACCACTTAGATTTCAGCTAAAAGCCTCCGGACATGCTTTCATCCATTTGCGAGATTAAGCTTTATTGTTGGTCATAGCTGCGTCCAATGGCTCTACTCGCATACGAAAATTTACGATTTCGTGTGTTGCCGTCGAATACATCACATCAATCCGGAACACTTTTCTTGTTCCAAAATTTTCGAATCAAGTTGAAATTGAAAAACGTTTATGATTTTCTTTTCAAAGCTCCGGTCGATTCATCGCGACGGAGAATAATCCGGCGTCTGGGGCAATCGTAAAAAAGAAGCTCAAAAGCGTTGATTTTGGGCAACTGGAGCTGTGCCAGAGTTATGTACTAACCAATTGACCGAGAACGAACCTCGGGTGGGGCGAAAAAATGCGGCGCTATTCGTACACTTTTTCACCGCTCGAGATTTGCCAATGTCTCGTTAGACGAGCGCGTTTTGTCACCGAAATCGATCATCCCGAATCCACCCGGCACATACAAAGTAATATCTGGCGGGCTGCTAAGAGTCTTCTTGTCGTCGGGATGAAAACTCATGACGATTTAACATCGCCAAATCGATCTTTGAGAACCAAGTTTTAAAAGCATTAACATTTTTCTCGTTTCGAGTTTGTGTCTCCGATGCTTTTTATTGTGCTTGTTACTGCATTAACTGCATTTCTTATGTTCCCCGGTGTCGTTAAAGAGAAAAGAGTGGTGGAGAATAGAATTAACAAAAATTTTTCTTCAACTCTTGACTACTGATGAAAATCAAAACACTAATAAGAGAAAAATTATGATTTCATAGCATAAAAAAAACACAAAAAAATAAATAAATAAATAAACATGAAAATGTATACAGAGAACAAAATTTAATTATCAATTTTTGTCCATTATTCGATTGAATTATTCAAGTCAATGAATAATTGATGGAATCAGTTTTATTTAATTCCATTTTCATGTTCTCTCGCAAATTAGTAATACGATTATTATGAATGATCAAACGAGTTGCATACAAATCATCGTATCAACGAAATAGGGTGAACTTTAGTGCTGAATCGTTTAGCCTAGTGCCCTAAAAAGTTTGCAAGATCCTTATCGGTGAATTGAACTGATTGCGGTGGTCCCGTGTAGTTTTGATATTAATTGATTAATTTATGTAGCGTAAAGAGACAAAGCGATTATCAATGGTACAAGTGTACTAGTTAATGCATCATTGCTTACCTTCCTCAATAGGGATCGACGTAATCATACTATCACCGCCTTTAATCTGTGCATTTTGACGGTACCAAATTATACGTGCAGCGGGCTTAGCCATTCTCACTGTGCAACTTATTTGGACTGATTGTCCCACTTGGACCTCGCTTTTTTCCGGTGTCGGGGTAATTTCCACTGACTGCGGTGGAGCTGAAATTGTAAATGCAACATGAGACTTTATTCCAAAAATTCTGTTAGAAATTAACATCTCAATTATCAATTAAATTTGATTAAAAATTACCGCACCAACCATAATCTCAGGGATGTTCTATGAATGATTGTATTTTTAACAGTGAGGCATATAGTGTGCATTGATGTGTGTGATTACAATTCTAGAAATTATATGAACGATTCTTACAAATTCAAAAAAATAAATTAAAAATATTTGATCAGCAAATAATCTTTGTGAAAGGGAATTTCTTAGAGTTTTCAGTTGGAATGTACTGGTTTGCAAATGTATAACGTAAACTTTCCGGCGTGTGTATACAGCTGGTGTCCGTGCTTAATTAAACTCTCTTTATGAAGCGCGGTAAACGACCTGAACAGAACGTGTTTGCGGGGAAAAAGCTTTTCGCGTTACTTTCGCACAAACGGCGACACTCGTGGCGACTAGATTAGAACGAGCATCGCGCTTGCTTCTTAGACAGCGACACTTTTGCCTTTTTCATATACATCATATAATTATGCAACATGAGCGTCCCACGTTAGTCATAATTATGATCGATTTTGCGTCTCTAACAGTTTATTTTCTAATCTTTTTATGTTCACAGATCTAATTAATCTCTATTTATATCAGACAATTCTGTGTGTATTATGTGTTTATAAAAAAGGGTTAAATATCGGCAATAATAAATATAGAGAAGCAAAAAAATGTTGCAGAAATGATTTGTTATTTCGCAAAATTAAAGCGGGTCGTGGAACTGAAAAAATGTATGAGATACGTTTAGTTTTTGCGACAAACAGCCGGTCATGTAATACACGAGCACTCGTGTTCAAATTCAGGTTACACATTGAATAATTCGAGACACATACATCTCACGAGCGTACATTTCTAAAATTTGTGCGGCAAAAGTTGGAAAAAAAGTTTACGCCATGATACGCAGGGAAACATACTTTTAGTATGGAAATACTTATGTTAAGTTCAAGTTACAGAGTTATGTTCAGCAGTGATTTGTCTTCTTTTAACCAGCTAGAAAGGAGCAAGAAATTTTGCTACATACAGCGATTTACATTATTCATTGCTAGATGAACATCAATTCACATTACAATGTTTAACGATCGCACGAAATTTATGAATCTGTTTGTCATAATTGCAGAAAAAAAATGAAAGAGAGGGAGAGAGAGGAAAATCATGATTTGTTTGCTTAAATCAGCGATCGGTGAACAAAAAAGCGAACTGAACGGTCGAAATATTAAGCTCGTCTTTCGCGCGTTATTGCAGTACATTTTTCCGTTATAACAATGGTGTCTTATCGAAACGACATTGGTACGTTGATCAAATTTATCTAACGATTTGTCACGCTCCGCAGGCGAATATTAACAATGTACAGTTTGAACACAATAACCGATGGACCAATTGCCGCAAGAAAGAAGTGTGTTGAATTATTGTCTTTGTTTCGCAAAGACTCTGATGGTTCGATAATTTTGCGACGGATTGCATTGTCACCAGGTACGTCGGGTCACGTGGATCGCATTGATTTCTGCTCCGAGGAACTGAATGTAGCTCATGATTCACAAGGTAAACATTCTTTGTAAATAGGTCTTTCTCACAGACACTCATATGATTCACGTGCACTATTTAGGTCGCATTGCAGTATAGATGAAGTGGTTCTCGTTTAAAAGGAAGGACATACTTATCACATAAACATAAAATAAGTATAATACCAAAGACAAAGAAAGAATAATGAGAGTGAAGAAGCAAATAAAAATGACGATTAAGTTGAAATTTTCATAAGATCAAAAACAATTCAACAAAGCAATTTAAAATTTAAAAGCTGAACCTGTACTGGATGGCTGTATATAATCAAATTAGAATGACAATATTGTAGATTTTTCGTATGAATTTACTTTATGTTATTATTTTATAAGTTGAATGATTTTAGTTCGGTCATGTATCGACGTTATGCAAGTATTCATAAACATAATACGTAACTTCGAGTTATATATTATGTTCATAATATGTAATTAGGAGTTTCATATGTGAGTATTCAAAATCAAATGCATAGATACCCGATAGAATTACAACGACAAGTTGCTTTTGTTGTGGACTGCAGTGGAAATCTACGTATTGAGTCAGACATCACGCTACAAGTGTAGTCGGAACCGCTACTGGAAAAGTGTCTTGCTACGCCGAGCACAGTTTCTAGATTTTGCTTAACCAGAAGATTCGAGAACTCATTTGGTATTGTGAACATGCGTTGATGTAATTAAACAGGTAAATGTACTTCGTATTGATATACATAACAAACTTTAAATTACTAAAGCTACCAATTTGTTCGGATGAAAAAATTTCTTTTGCGATTGAATAAAAACAAACCTTCTTCACACATTGAATCGAAATTAACAAAAGGATTAAAATAAAGTTGCAAATTTTGCAACGCAGTCATAATTTGCAGCTTTTGTAACGCAAAGTTAGCGTAGGAGTTGACTATGAATCAGAATCAACCATATTGTAGCGTTATAAGTTATGAAAGTGACAATACATGCGATGACACAAAAGAAGTTTGAGCATTGTTCAGAAGTTAACCGCGATATTAATTATGGTGATAATTCATTAATTTTGGGATTCGCACAAGTTAACGAAATTGTGAAAGCAGTGAATCATAATTGAACATGTTGTACGCACTAATGAAAAGTAATTCAATTTACCACCTCTATGAGTGACAAATTTTTATGAGAAGAAAAATTTTATTTTTCCACAAAGCAGTGAATATGTGATTAATTAATTGACGAGAGTACTTTTTTTTCAACCAGCGTGTCGGATTTATTGTGACGCCTCTGTGGCCCACGTTACGACGTCGTAACCAATAATTATGAGACTCGTATGAAATTCTCTTGTTCGCGCTTAATTATAGCGGTGTGTTCCGCAATCTTCGACGTTACTATTGACCATTAACGAACAACGACACAATATACGTTACTGCCGATAATATCACACCTCGAGTCATAATTTTTTAATGCCCGGCTGTATCGATTTTCCACACTTTGTGAAACGTTATAAATCGTGGGCAATCACTGAGTAATTTTATAGAGCAACATTGAAAATGCAACATTTAGATGAGAAAAAAAGACTTGCAATACCAGTATAATCCTATCTTAATAAAATATACCTATCTATAATTTGTACCGTTCTTTTTTTATTTTAAATTTATTTATTGCTTGTACGTAATTTTCATTCTAACGTTTGGTGTTTTGTAAAATATTTTGTGATAAAATACAATATATACGAGTTCTTACAAACTTGATGATTTGATTGCAATTATTTTTGTAATTCCTTTGGGTGTACATAAATTTAATATGTGCATTCGCCTCATTAGGAATGCAGAAGGATATAGGAGAGACTAAGGATTCGTATTTAATGTAAAATTTACATAATAACATTACAAATGGAATTATAAGTTTCGAATTGTGACGAGAGAATTGAATTGTCTCGTTCGAAAAAAAACACATAATTAATCGCACGTCTGAAGAATTTATATCAATTATCAAAACAATTTCAATTATGTTAAAAATATTTGTCCACGATTTAAATTTCAAAAATTTTTTATCTTATCTAACGGAAGTATACTTTTTTTGCATAAAAATTAAATCTTAACAAATGTTTTACAATTATTCAATTCAAATTTGTAATTATTGGTTCCGAAGTTGATGATGTAATATTCGATTTTTCTAGGATAGAGAAAACCAATTAGAGTTCATTTGAAGCCTATAGAAAAACGTTGAATTTGCATACTTCAACAATGGAAGGTATTTCGTGTTTGAATTATTGTACAAACTGAACTGAACTGAACAACACTCCTGCGACCTAATTATTTACTACTACTGTGAGAGATTGCTAAGCATTGAGAATCTCAGCTCGCGAGAATAATCTGCGCTTCGTAGGAGTAATTGAACCACTGATACAATCGCACGAAAAGACCCTATAAACATCAATTAATCAGATCGGCAGATTTGAGATAACAAAGGGCTTTATTTAAATTGTCGACCTTCTTGAAAAGATTTCAACTTGCGTTATTACCAATGTGACGGGACAATTAAAACTCGAATCGCTCCAGCTGAATTGTCACGAGATTGCCATTTGGGTGGGGGATCAATTTGGTAACAGAGGTGATGTTTTTTTGCTCGTAGTTCATTCGTAACGAGTCGGCAGTGAGCTCATCGCTAACGTAAACAATTATTCTGTCTTGATTACGAGTCTGCGACAAGTCAACTCTGCCGGACGACAGTTATTTCGTTAGCTCCTGAATTTTTTAATGCCAAACACAGTATTTGCCCCGTACGAAAGTCGGGTCAAAACGAGTGCACGAAAATTATTTTTATTAGCCCGAGATTCTGATACGAACTTCAGACTGTGTTGCAGGGATTATGCAAATATTACAGAGACGAGATATTTGTATTTCCATGATTTATTTTCAAGAGAGGACATTTTTTGATGGAATCATTTTTAATTTAAACTTGAATATGAAAATTGTCTTGATTCGTGGATGAACCCACTCGTATTAAGGATTAAAACATTGTACATCACTTGCCCGAATTAATCCTCTAACAGATGTAAAATAATTGAGATAATATCACAAATTTCACTCAATATCTTATCCTGCCGGAGATAAAACTTTTGAAATGTTGTAATGAAATATCGCCAGAGCCGACCTGACAACTGAAATATCGAGCTTAATCGCAATTCAAAACTCATAAAATTTGCTGTTTAAGTCGGTTTCACAATTTTGCGTCTGAATAATTCCAGTCTTTCTGTTTGAATAAATTGGCACGGAGGTGAAACCAGCGTCTGATTTTCACAACCGGATGAACTATGGAACGATGTTTATCACGAGGCATCAATAGACCATACGCGTATGTAAAAGGTACGAAGTGAAGCGATCATGGTGGAATAAGAGTGTGGTAATCTAAATATCGATCTTGGGCACGGGCGATAATGACGACTACCGGAAACGATTGCTCGTCGATCGTCACCGCGGGAGAGTCATATTTTATGAGGTACGTGTGCGATTGCAGCCAACTAGCCGAGCGAAACGGAGCTAGACGAACAGAGAAGCCGAAGAAAAAGAGAAGTTATCCGGTACGCCCAAGACTTGGGAAAATTTACTGGCTGTTCAAGAACCCCTCGTAAATCTCGACTCTCCTCGGTAGAATCAGGTGCGCGTACACTGTAGTAGGCGTGTACTTGGTACATCTACTTGCTGTTACAACGTCACCGTTCCTCTATACCACCGTCATTCTGTTAAAGACTCCTTATATTATTTCTGTATTGCTCAGTTTTTGAAACTGTCCATCTCAGAGTGGCGTAACAAAAAAAAAAAAAAAAAAAAAAAAAAAATAGGACGAGAAAACAAGATTTAATATTAATGAAAAAAATGTTTACGAACTTGTACAATTTTGGGCAAGTTGAACTTTTTTAAAAAACTATATGGATTCGGGCAAAATTTAAATTAAAACTGATGGGCAAATTGTTTCAGCACGACGATCATTTTAACATATTCCATCACTTTGTTCAACTTTTGATGCTCAATTTTCTGAAAAAAATTGTTCCGTGTGATTAAGTTTGCATATTTTTCCCGCCTAGCATCAAAGTAACACGAAAAAAATGTTTAAAAAGTAATAATAACGTTTTGGTAATGCAAGATGAAACGCCAGAAAGTTGCTGCACGTCACAAAATTATTTAAAGTTGCAATACACTTTGCCGTCAAATAAAATCGATTAGGTTTATCGATTTTGTGTAACGACAATGACAACAAAAAATTGGCAATTTCGCATGAATAAATGTTAAATTGAACACAATATCTTTTTTTATCACATAATTTTGTCACTTTATTGTACTTGGCCAAAGACTCTGTCGTGTTTCCTGATCATTGATTGGAGAAGATGTAGAGTTTGTGAAATCAAAGTTTGTGAACAGAGATTGTCGGTACGGATACATGAACAATATGGAAAAGAATAATGATATGCTTTTAATTCCCCTTGGTTTCGTGTTCTGTATCTACAAATTAAAATGCATGTTTCACACTGCAAAAAGAAAACGTATCCATTTTTTAGTTAAAAAAACAAACATTTTACTTTGATTAAAAACTTTGCTTTCTGGGTAGAACAGCTTTTCAAAAATCAAGCTTTAATGGATTCTTTAAAATGGCAAATAGTAGTGATTTATAAGAATTAAAATAATAAGAGATTTCTTAAGATTAAATCTTTGCCTTTGTTAAGTATCCCTCCGTTTTCCCACGGATTCGAAATCATTTAACTAAAATACATTCGCAGTTTATTATTCCGGGAACTCATTTTCAACAGTAAAACATGAATAATAACACCTTTTATACAACTTTTTCCCTTACAGACAAACATAACAATTGAATTGAAACTTCGGTTTTCGTTTCACATGAATTTGGGCGTGGAATGATTGCACTAAACAACAAAAAACACACTGCAAAAAAATGTGTTTTAAAATAAAACATTTCAGTACAGTTTTAAAACACTCGCCAAACGTGTTATCCAATGTTTTAATGTATAAAGGTGTTTTATTTTGAAACACCTAACCTCTAAATGTATATCTAAACGAATAACCTCCAAGTATTTTAATTTCTCAAAACGTTTTATTTTAAAACGTTTCCTGCAAAACATTTTTGAAATAAAACAGAAAAGCCATTTACCGATTAAGTATGCGTTTATTGTTTTAATTTAAAACACATCGACCGACAACTTTTTTGCAGTGCATGCATTTAAGTTTTTTTAATTATTGATCTTGCACGTTATAATGGAATTCGGATGTATTTTTCATCGCAAACATTATCAGATCGACCCTTCCTCGTTACGTTGTCTACGTTTTATAAATATTGAGGTCTTTAGCTCACAGCAAACACAATCACGTTCAGCTTAAATATTCAGTTGTCAATCATACGAAATGGTTACTCAAACGGTACAACTCGCCTGTGCTACGTAAGGGAATCAAATGGCAAACTCTCAGAGCATCCTTTGTTGGAACTGCACGACAAAATATTTCCCGGGTATACGTTCGGGCAATATTCTTAACCTTGCACCTTCGGAAATATTTATATTCAAAGTCAAGTCTCTTGAGCTTGCTGTTAACTAAGATTAGCGAACTCGCGTTATCTTTTGTGACGAAGTTTCCTTGCAAATGTATTCTAGCGGTATCTGCAGCGTCAGTTTCGATTCAACTTTTTATTAGTATCCTTAATTCCAAGTGCCGGTTGGGTACATTAAAAAAGTGATTATGCACGTTATCGTTTATGATAACAAAAGTCTAATGAATTTTCTTTTCCCATTTTTGTTTTATCATAATTCATCAACTCATTCATATTAATCAAATTGTTAGAATAATAAATTTCTTGATTTTCGAAAATGAAATATCTTGTACCATAGATTTTTATTCTCAGCCAAACAATAATTTCGTTTCATTTAGCCAAGAATTCTTGGCTAAAGTTAAAATAGACATTGCTTAAAAAATATTTCACTCGCCCCAATCATCATTTTTGATAGTTAATCTATGTTGCGATTGTTTCAAAACTTTGTCTTCATCTACAAATTATTATCTTTCAATAAATAAGTACAAACGATACTATGCAGCCGGCTTATATATTGTGTATTATACATAATGGATTATACATCGCGTATACCAATCGTAAAAGTAGTTTCCTCGTTGAAATATCGTCATGCATGTTGCAGACGTAACTCACTGTTTGCGATATGTCGAAGAGTATGAAACAATTCTCATTGATAACTGTAACTGACTCTTGAAAACTTTAGGTATATTTATTTTATATTTGCCTGATAGTGATACATAAAAAATGGTTGCTTGTAAATTGTAAACAAAAAATTGATACACATTTTGAATACAATTTAATGAAAATCCGTTGAATTTTCATTTCCTTATTACTATCTCAATGTGAATTTGATATACGACGGATGCACGATGTGAGGGATGTTATAAAATTAGCATTCAATATTACTGAAATTGCCGGCTAAAATTTTTGTTTAAATGGCTTAAAAAAATTCACTTAATGGATTCCAGTGGAACAATTTAACTAATTATTTTTCTGTAAGGTGAAGTAAAAACTTTTGCCTCTCCTATGAAGATTTTCGTTTCCTATTGAATGAATTATCGTTCTAATTAGAATCAATAGTAGTAATGGGCGTAAAAACCCGGCCTGAAGAGGTACTACAGATGTTCAAGCACGCACATTCGACGACGGAATATTTAGCAGAGGAATTACACAGAAAATATGGCCGTTGCCGAAGTTGGGCTTTTTATTCGCACTGACGGAAAAAATGTCTGGAGCTAACAATGAAATAATGATTCACCCTATGTAGAAATTTATGAACGGCAGAATACTGGCGGAGTACTAATGAGTTTTGGCTGACCGTTGTTGTCGAACGCTGGGATGATAATGGGATGCGATGACGTTTTACTCTGGCACAGCACTGCCAGCCAAGCGTCGCTAAGCTGTAGTGGTTCAGTACTGTCGACGGTCGTCGATCGAGTTATGCGATCGTTATGGGCTCAAACAATGTTTTAACTTTATATTTTTTCATTAATTTTAATTAATGTGTTTTATATGATATTATTATAATATATTTTTTATACGTATTATTTAAGATATGGTGATTTAAACACATGAAATAAGATTACTAATGATGTCGGGCATGGGAATCGATCCTGCGTCCTCGGGAGTAGAAGTCGGAGACATAGTCCTCTGTTTCATACGATCTTCTGAAAAAAGCTACAGACGACTACAGCTGTGTAGACTACAGACGTCCACAGACGACTGCGCTGTATAGTCGTCTGTCATTTGTCACGGCAATGCGAACTAAAAAGCGTCGCCAACGGTGCCGTTCATTTATCACTTGAAAAACAAATGTTGTCAAGCGAAAATCATCTCACTTCCGAATAACATCTCCACCAGAGAGCGACAAATCTTCGAAACGAACGTAATACATTGAGAAGTCCTCGCGTTCGAGCGAATCAACGAGCGGAACGAAAATTTGACAAACGTTTTCCCGTGACAATTCGTGAAAATGACACTGACAGCCAATTATTCCTCAATTACCCTTTCAGTTTATCCGTAGAGCTTTGTAATGGAGCCACGTATAATTAGGACGAGACCGTCATATTATCTCCCACCCGACGATTGCAGATTACGACATTGAGATCAAATTAGAACGCTAGAAATTGCGTCGTCTAAGAGAGAGAGGTGTGCTACTTTTATAACTTTAAATTCGCCTTGTGTGCGGTATGATGATTTCAGTAGTACTTTACAAAATCATAATTACCCCCGACCAAGATTTTCGAGTGGGTGTATTTTTTTTCTCCTTCTAATTTTCACTCTGCTTCCGAGGAGATTTTATCTTCAGATTGCACTTTCACCCTTTCACAAACGACTCGAACAAAAGGCATGATCAAACAGAAGTGAGATGATACAAAGATTGTAGAGTAACTGGGCAGCCGCCACATCTTGACTTGGAAATGCTTTGCCTTTTTGTTCTGTCCGGCGAGAATCGATGAATCCGCGCCGTGATTCGACTTTGCGCGTGAGAGATGTTTCATTTTTGTTTCAAAGTGGCTTTCTTTTCGACGCGCGCGAGAAGTCAGGGCAGCAATTTCGGCAAGACCTTGAGTATTGAGCCGGTGGGCGAGACGCCCGAAGGCCATCAAAAAGGATTCCGTTTTCCCAGGACACCCCGCCGAGAGAGAATCCCATCTCGCTCCATCTTTCTGTACTTTCGCAGGCGGAGTATCTTATTGAAAAGCTTTGTTGGATAGCTGGTTGTTATTCCGATACCTTTAGCTTGCTACGTATAGAAATTGAACATTGTACTTTTGTTCGGATAGCAAACGTCTATTTCGCATTTTACGGAACGGTACCCTTTAAGCCACCAATATGCAGCTCGATGGAGACCGGGCGTGTTCTGTATGTTTTAGTTCTCTTTCGCCATATGATATCCGATCGAATGCTACGTACCTAAACGACTCCAATTTGGCATGAAATGTGTGTCAGTGTATATGCCAAACTCAAGTTTTGTGTACGCTGGTTTTTTTCCCGCAACGATCACACCCCATTGTGCTATCGTTATATTTTCTCTTTGTTTAGAAATGCAGTACTGTTTGATGTGCGGTTAAGGTACAGCAATAACCATTACACCGGAATTTATTCAAACACGAAACGATTTTAATTCACGAACCTTTGTAAGTTAAAATTTGACGAAAAAAAATTTTACGACAATGGTTTTTGTGGTTCGCGCTGTATTTTTTTTTGCTGGCAAACAAATTTTTCGTTGTTCCATCATTATTTCATCGTCGACAAATTATTATTGCATTATCGCACATTTGGCTGACGTACAACAAAAATTAATCAATCGTTCTTGCCCAACAAGTGTGAACTATTTTTCATTTTATCCGCGCGCCCATCTTTATTACGTCGGCAAAGATAATTCGAGTATCACGAGACTGATCGCGCGCTAATGACCCCGTGAAGGGTCACGTACTCCCGATCGTGCGAAATAGTTGCGATGCCACGGCCGCACAGTCACGATCGTGAAAAATTTAATCACTTGAAAAACACTCACGATGAAATATTTTGACATGGATTCTTGCCTTTATCTTGAAACTTGATTTTAATTTAGAACACACTGAAATAATTCAAATTAAACAGATGGATGAAAAAAAGTACACACTTTTTTAATTTGACATGCCACAGTAATCTAATTTCAGGTCATTATTCAAAAAAAATTTTTTTTCGACATTCATAATTTCGTATAAACGCAGTTGGTAATTTTTTTTCGCGTCTTGATTGTAGTTTGTCGAGCGACTTTCCGTGCGGTGTTTAAATATTTGACAAGGACGTTTCTCAGTGACAAGCCCGATTTTGAATACCCGAATTTCGACGAGCTATTTTCGTCTAGCCTAACACTGTCAATATAAGCCAAATGAACGTGTCGAATGACAGTATGTGTCGGAGCAAACAAAGCCGATCATAAGGGTTTGTCGGAAATGTTGCCTGCCTCCTCCTACTTTAAATCACAGTTGTTTGTAGAGCGTGTGATTGTAAAGGGTTGCAGACGTATTAGCTAGACAAACACACGGCAACGTGGTTGAAAACCGCGCCGTCGGTACGGTTATTATAAAATAACGCAAAAAACTTGGCACAGTAACTGGGTAATTAATTCAGCTGAAAAAATGTAGTAAAAAAATTGACTTTGTCATCAGTGGAAACTAAAAATTGTGTCAATTCAGAAACATCTGTAGAAGTAGTAACGAAGGTCTCGTGTCAGACGTTGAGGTCGACGGTATAGATTGTACTAAATGTGAATATCAATTTACGATGATTATAACTTTTCTTTATGAATTTCCACGAAAACTTCACGTGGTACGATGTTTTATTTCAATTTGTGTTTCATTCGAAATAACGTGATTCACAACGACGGGTTATTTTCTTTAAATTGAGATGTCATGGGGCAAGATCGAAATGTAATATTAATTTCAGTCATGCGTGACACTGTAACGCGAAACTGAATTACCTGGTCGAAGCCGAGCACGATAATTATAGTACTTATTCAATTACTACCATTGCGTAACCATATAAAGCTGTTTATGCAATCTTTATTCCTCGGCAAGCTTCTACTTGTTTTAATTACAATAGAGCGTAATCTTTCAATTTATGAGACTATTTCACAGCAGCTAGAGGACAGATTAGTGTTTGTCATTGTAAGGGTAAACAGCTTTATTGCCGTCGGGTGTCTTATTCTTTTTACGCGAATATGTTATAACGACGAAGCGCGTCGGCTCGTAATCTCATCTAACGCGGGACTTTTGTTGCTAAAATAGCTCGTCGAATAGCGAAATTTCTTTCACATGCAAATGGCGTCTGTTTTACCTTTTGTTCAGCCATTGATGTCGCGCGCTAACGTCTAGGAGATTCGATTAAATTTATTTTTCCGAAAGATTTATGATCTAAATTGTTTGGGATATGGATTAAAAATAGAATTGTTATGCAAAGCTGAGTGATTTTATTTTTCAAATTTAATCGCATCGAAAAAGCAAAATGTATGTTTGCAACTGAAATAAGAGCGCGTTGTGCTACAGTTTTGCTATGAGCGTGTTGTGTAATAGCTTATGTAAAATATCTTTTTACGATTGTACCGAACTTTTTAAAGTTCCATACAATCGATATTTCGACGTCAGTTTTGTAGTAGAACAAGAAGAGAGGGTGAAGATGTTCAGTTTATGTTGTTTTACTTTTGTGTAAACACGGAAAACAGTTTACAAATTTCGGTCTGAATTATTGCACTCCGTCAGGGATCTCGTGCACGATCTGGCAAACTCAGAAAATTTATTAAATACTTCTTATTTTCTCATGCAAGATTGCAGGTGATATAAGACTTTGCAGTACACGTTGTGTATGATATGTTATACAACAGGTTTTCTCAAATGTATTTTCAGATTTTCAGATTTTATAACGTTGGCCGTAGTGTGTGCTAAATTTATCCTCTCAAGTATAACTAAAATTTTGAAATCAACCCTCTTTTTATTTCACCCACAAAGCGTGCTTTTACAGCATTTAGTCAGTATTTTTTAGTCAAAACATCTCATTTTCTTTTTAATAACTTCTAATTGCTCGTGATCAGAAGTTCCTCGTAATGACAGTAATTTAGATAATCTTAATTTCTGATTTTACCTATCGCATATGAAATCTTAATGACAGTTATCTGACCTAGAATCCTAGAGTGTAATTGTCAGAAGGGATCTTGTATCAGTTTTATTTAGGACGTCACTTGATATCTTGAACGAGATCTTAATGTGAATTTAATCCTAAATTTTAAGCAAAATAATATCACGTGGACCCTATAGTTAAATGCTACTGTTGAGAATAAATAATTTTGTGTGACAAATTGTTAACACTACGGATATAAGCAATTGCCTTTTCAGTTTGAAAAGTGGGCACTTTCATTTCAATTGGGCCGAGTGCCGCAACATTTTGATAGTGAAAATGTATTTAAGTGTGTTACAGTGTTACGCATTACGTTGATTCAGCAATGTATTTTTCCATTGAAGAAATAATGAAAAATGTAATGAATTTTAATTCCTTTAGCACTGGCTAAGTTCTATCGAAAAGCAAGTAGCTTAGCTGAAACATTCGCAGTAATTGCCATTAATTTAGTCTGTGCTTCAGTCAGGCGTGATAAAGTGTGCTTAATCCAGGTAGTTTATAATTCAAAGTTGAAAAAAATATCGTGCAGAGTTTACGATGCTGATACACAACACGTACAAACAAAAGAAGCGAGTGCTGATTTACTTTCATAATTTGCAATTGTCAAAACAATCGAGTTCTTTCAAGTTGTTTCATATAATTTTCATGTAACAATAAAAGACGTGTGCAACATACAATACTCATAGAAAGTAGGTATACAAATATGGAGATAACATATTATAAATTTTAGCTCGTATGTGCCAAATTAAATCGATAGTAATGTCAATCAGAAAAGCAGCTTTCGAGTTCAACCACTTTGAATATTTTAGAGTCAAACATTTTGTCGCGCGTTAAAAGCGCCTTTGATCTCGCACGTAATTACACATTCTCATCTAACAAAAGACAGAGTTTTATAATCAACAGTTTCTCCCCGAGGAAAAAAGTCCATGTCTGATCAGACCTGGAAATAGTCCTGATCAGGTCAAAATAGGTCAAATTGTATAAAATTTTATCTGATTCATGTCTGATTTTACATGATCAGACAAAATTTTGTCGAAGTAGGTCCATTCTCAGGTCTGATCAAACCTGGAAAATGAGTAGATCTGATTGAATTCAGGAAAATTTCCATGTCTGGTAATGCATGATTTATGTCTAACTGAATCTGTCCATATATTTTTTCTTTTTCATTCTATAAAATGGAAAAAAATGGCTCTGATAATAATCCGTGATTTTCGTGCCATCAGAAATTATTTAGCACCAATCTGCCAACGGGGTCGGGATGGTCGACTAAATTTCAACCGCGAAGAAAAATGAAAACCAGCAGATTAGTGCGAATCTTTCCTCGTCTGCCTCAACGTTTGGATTGCACGTCGCCAACAATTCGTGTACGCGCATAATGCAACTCGTAATTTCACGTCTTATCTTATTCAGCGTTATCTTCGTCGCGGATTTAACGGTCTTTATTTGCCCGGGAGGAGAAAAAAAGGCGTGGAAAGATAATGCTGAAGAAACTGTTGACCGTCGTGCTTAAGTACGCAGTTGCAATAAATACAGTTTTCAGTCGCTCTTTTTGCATCCTTCCCTCCGTGTTCGCGAGCGAGCTTTCATCCATCTTGTTTCCTTGCACACCGGTTGCGAAATAAAAGATCTTTCAAGTTAAACCGTTTAACTCATTATTAATTTACAGTGATTTTGATGAAGCTACGTGCAGGGAAGTGTAGCAGCTTTACTTTTAATTAATGTATTTCATTTTCTCCGTTACGATTTCCAATTTAATTGTCAATTCATCATAATTTTGTGTATAATGATCGTTTACTATTGCGTTTCCAAGAATTCAATAAAACTTTTTGTCAAACAATTTCGATGATTGACTTTTATGGTACGATTGTTGTAGTTTATTTTTATTTAATAATAATATGAACAAAATCCATACTAAGTTGTATAACAATAATTCAAATGTCTGGATTAATTCAGAATGGATATTATTTTCAATATTGAATTGGTATCAAATAATTGTATCATACGAACAGAGAACATGTTTTTCTAACAATTTTACAAAATTTCAACTAAACTTTTCATTTTTTGGACCTACGTTTATGGGCCTCAGGCGAATTTGAGTCATAACCTCGTGAAAATACCACATTACGGTTCTTGCGTTCGTAATATGAATATGAACATAATAATAAAAATATTTTCATATTATGTTTCATTGTGTGTATGACGGTATCGTTCGCAGTTTACAAAACAAAACCAAAGATAATGAATGAAAACGGGCGAACAGCTATTTGTGACAAGGTTTTATTATCATTATTCCGAGTAAAGGCGCGATCAAACTGCAGTGTACTCAAATTCACTTATTTCATTTTCAAAGTTCATAAAAATATGCGCGAGTTTTGATTTCATTCAAGTCGTAAAACTCAGTGTTTCGTAAAAAAGGATTGCAACCTGCAAAGAATCTGCAAAAATGTTTTCAATCTCACGATAGCCCAATGCAACTAATTATATCAAATCACGATAACAGTTTCTTTGCATAAACGTTGCCTTGGAAAACAATTGTTAGGATATCAATGTCAACACCGAATGAAATGTTGCAGCGTTGCGTTTTCAGCAGCATTTGTTTTGCGCATAAAAGTCAAGTTTCGTTGTGTGTGTATATGCCGGGGTAATTGCATGTTGGCTTTTATTGTGCGACAGAAAGTTCATATTGTTAAATTAGAAATATTTAATGTGATATATGCCATAAAAATTTAATGGCTACTCTCTAAGAAATTAACAACGATTTATTTTTATGAAAATTTTATTTACAATTACTTTTTTTGTCGATTCATAGTAGCCATAGTAATTCGAAATTGAAATTTCGAATTACTATGGCTTTATTTATAAACGTTATTTAAACTCTGGTCAGAGAAATTCATATTTTGCTAGTTTTTGAATTGTTTGCTTGATCTTCTTTTGACTTCCGAATGTTTAATTTTCTGAATCATGAATTGATAATTCGATAGTTGAACACATTGATTTGCGAGAATTATAAAATGAAAACGTAAAAAGCCATGCCGTTGACGCTCGAAACAATGTAATTTATTGAACAGTAATAATATCTGCATTTGATTGTGCACACGATCTGATTAAACCAATGTTAAACCACATTGGTCTGACAATACCGATTGATCCATACTGAATTCCGCTCTGGTTTGCCATTTGGGAATTCTATATGAGAAATCCATTAAGAGTTTTTGTGCGGTGATGTTAAGTGTGCCGTAACACCTATTGGTTCCTTGTCTCTAATTCTTGCACTATAAATAAACCCTGACCTTGATTTTTTTGATGATTTTGAGAAAAGTAGTAAACTAGGGGAGAGGCTTATGTCAAGAGACATTTCTTGGATATGAATTTTTTTCAACTACAAAACTTATTTATTAATATTTATTAATGTATCAAAATAAATTTCAAACATTTTGTTACATGTAAAATGTAAAATGTAAATTTGAAAAAGTGGGAGGGTTGCAAGTGTGCATTCCCACACGGACAAAAATATAGTTCAAAATATATTTTACATATATTTTCTATACTTAAAATATATTCGTATATATTCTATATATATCTCATTTACAAATAATTTATAAAGCGGCAATAACTTATATAAATTTAATATAAAATAAATAAAAAATTTATCGAAAAAATATACATTATCTATATAATAAATATAAATTCGACATATATTTGTACGTATATTTTTGTCCCTGTGGGTTGGTCAGCTACACACCGTGCAAGTGCATACTGTTCGAGTTTTAATTTGCAATATCTCTAGGCACAATGCGTTTCTAGGGTCAAGCCTCTCCCCCACTCTCACAATGTCAAAAAAAAATTGTAAATATTAAATTGGTTTAGTAAATTTTGATCTTGTTCCAGCCGAGTCACGTAAACTATAAGCAAGCATGACTACTAATAACGAAAGTAAGAGGGGTAGGTTGGAGTGAATTACTCAATTATCTACTTGCCTGACGTTTCCCTCGTCAGCCTCAATACTTCGCTTACTTTCTTTTTCCGCCTCCTCTCGTGACGAGAGACTTGTTTGCCTGGGCTTGGCACCCTTGTCAACGTCCTCGACCTCATCCCCGTCATAGTTAGGTCACGTGCTCTACTACACACAATACTTAGCTTGCCTGCAGGCGGCCTGCTTCGACTATCGTCGTTTTGCTCGCACAAGACATCTTACTGTGATCCCTGTCTTTGTTGGGGTCATACTCGCTTATCGTCAGTTCTGTCGCTGCCACGCATTTTGAGGCGAACTTGACGAATGGGACAAATACCGACTCTGGAGCTGTCCCAAGATAGTCCGAAGTTTCTGAACGTTAGTATGTAGTATATATATGCCATATCATACTTTCTTTCAATCTATACTATTCGGAAAGTTTGAAAAGTACTTTTCAAACGATAAGCTTTTCAATCAATTTTGCTTTGTTTTGCAAATTTTATAAATGTGATTGAAAAATGACAACGAAAAATTTAACTATTTTAAATGAATAGTTTGATAAAAATGTTTTTGGCACAGTGAGAGTAAAATTGAAATTTTTCCGCGGAACACAATATAAAATGTTAATGCAGTACGCTGTGTAGTTTGATGCAATTAAATAAAAGAATTAAAACAATAGTTTTTTTTTACTAATCTCTTGTGATCTCTCTGTAGTTTAGTTTAGTAACAAGATCCGAGTTAAAAAGACTCTAAAACAGAGTTAAAATATCTGACGCTGCGGAAAGTTAGGTTTATTACTTTTGTTAATTAAACGAAAAAATTAGATGGAATATTTACATTGCTGTGAACTAAAAGCCAGTTGTTACAATTTGTGGATTGCAACCGCGCGAATATGGTTTGAGATTAAAAAAACAAATATCACGAAGCAAGAATAAAAGCGTCGTCGTTTCTTCTGTTTGATGTTTCCGCGGAATTCTCTGTGCAAAAGATTTGTACTTCTTCCCCATGAATAAATACCGTTTATGGTCCTTGTACATTTTTGTTCCTTACTTTGGTTAACGAAATCACGCTCCGTGTATTTTTTATGCCAAGTGTCGACTTCATTCAATGCAGCATGAAACCATAATTAAAACTTATACGGCGACACGAAATTTGTTGCGATTTAATTCATTTTATAATTTTAATTGCTTCACCATGTAGATAAACAAACTTTGTTGTTTTGTTTCGAAATTTAATTTTCACGGTTGTACACAGAAAATTGTTTGGACAATATTTATCAAATATAATGCGAGTTAACTATAATTATAAAGTAAATTTATTTATAAATTTAAATATTATAAACATCATAGTTGACTATGGAAAATTTTTAGAGAATTGTAAATCAAGATTCGGGTTGTTACTAACATTTTCTTTGCTATTTTCGAGTAAGATATTGCTGCAAATGTACGAAACGATTTGACATGCAGACATGTTCTCACTACAATATGACATGGATGAGTTTATACATAGCCCATCAGTTTGCTGTTTGCTGAAAAGTAAAATTTGCAGTTTGATGGACATTTGTTTGTATTAATTTTTTTTTCAAATCGCACTATGTCAAATTCGATTTCCATTCTGATCGTGACTTTTAAAATGTAAAAAAATATCTAAAATTGTCAATAATATTGCATTTTTGTTGTTTGTTTTTTTTTGCAAAATTGCAAAACAATTTCTGATATCAAACTCGACGATGATTTATATATTGTTTTAAAGACATTAGTGCAGGATTAGGATTTTGTCAATTCAATTTGTTAAATCAATTCAGTTAACAGCAGTTGGAAAAATGGGATCAAAGTGAATAATCAGACGTTGTAATTAAAATAAAACGGCGAATAATTGAGCGGAACGCGGAAGCACTTATTGTAAAAAGCATTCGTAATTGAGTCAGGAGCAGTCTCCATTAGCGTGTTCCCAAACGGTTTCCATACCGTGAGTGGAATCAAGAGACGTGAGTACATTACGAAAGTTCGTTAACAACCCTCTGCAAGATATGTCACAAGCTTTTTATGAAAATTTGCGTTAGCATTCTCCTTGGACAGAACCTACCAATAAAGATCTTACGACATCAAAAGAACATTTGTTTGTTACAACTGTTCGCCCGGGTTGGTAGCTATCATGCTGATATGTGAAAAGAAAACAATTACATCCTTCGTTGATAAAATAGTTACTTATTGGTCCAAATGAGATCATTATAAACTAGAACGAGCTGACAGAAGAATGTAGAGGTTGCGTGGTGTTCGACTTGCATAAGTTGAATAAATTACCTTAAGAATGTTGTTGAGCGTAATGAAAAAAGAAAAAAAATGTTTTTCATGATTGAAAAGTAATAGAAGACCTTTAATTAATCCTTCACTAACCCATATTTCGAATTGCTTTTGTATCTTCATGACAATGATATCTGTTATTTCATTTTTATGTTTTGCTCATTGTGCATCAAAGGATTATTATAAGAAATGTCTTAACTATTTTTATTGATTCAACTCGACGCCGGGGTTATCGATATACTCGATAAACTCGATCTCCGTAGGTTTTAAATTTCCTTATATATAGAAATAAGACGAAGATTTTCATCGTGAATGCAAAAAAGGAATTATAAATATCAAGGCAGATAAAAACCATAGAATGTGATGAAATAATGTAAAATTAGATGGTATTCTATTTTAAATAAACTAAAAGATATATCAGAAGTTTATTTATGTTATAATTACTATTTTAACAGACAATTAAAAGGGCTGTATATCAAAAGCGCCAATGAGGGTTTGGGGGGGGGGGGGGTCATCATAAGCGCCAAAAATATATTATCAAAAGCGCCAATATTAATATTTCTTAAATAATTAATCAAGTGGTTTAGTATTCGAATTTATTATTCGAAATAAATTTCAACATTCAATAAGAAAATTAAAGTAGCGTAAAAATAGCGTAAGTGTAAAAAGTAAACAATTAAAAAACAAGTATTGTCGCCAAAGTTATAGGGGAACCGGCAACGAAGTTATACCACATTCATCGAGGTATTCCAAAATACAATATTTGCCGCTGTCAAATTTTTGCCTACAAACTTGCTGCTTAAAGTGGTGGTGATACGCCTCTGGTCCGTTTGTCGTGCGAGGATTGTCGGCTGGAATTTCGGCCCATACATTTGGTGTAAACGAGGAATCATTTTAAACGTAATTTTGCAAAACGTAATCGCTTAAACTGCATAATTAAATTTAATTTAATATACAAAAGAAAGTATTGAAATTTGCTGATACTTATAATTTTCAACACTAATGCACTCGTTATTTTTATTCATTTTAAAACGGATAATTTCCATTATTGTATTGATAAAACCGTGTTTGAATTCAAAACTGAGACTGATTTCATTTATAGAGGATTCTTTGTATACAAATACACGCTTTGTATACAACGACGAATGAAATTGAAAACGTATAAAATTTGGAAATGAAATTGTTCTATTCAAAATT